>CM039509.1:15206584-15755475 GCA_022432975.1 Begonia masoniana
ATAAGTGAACAATTTAAATAAATTTCTAAAATAAAGAAGTAAGCATTATATGTTGAGAAAATCCAGGGTTCGATTCACTTAGCTAATCCTATTATCAGACCTAATTCAAATAGTAAATCATTCTATGTGTTGATGGCAATTCACGAAAATATTTACAATCTCTCGAGCAAAGATCAACTTATTCAATAACGACTTTATTTACCTCTCTGGTCTCTAATCTGAGAAGTTAATTGAATACTTAAGAACAAGAATTATAATACCACATGAAGCATTAGATACTCTAGTCTTAACATCCTTTTCATGGCAAATTTTCAGTGCACGGTTAAATTCTCGCGCGCGTCCGATCCACCCTAAAGTCTAGTTTTGGTGATCAAGCAAACCTAAGCATTACGTTCAGAATAAATTTACTCAAACACAGAACGAAACAGAAAAATTAAATACTTGAATCAGAAAAATAAACAAGCATGTAAAGAGACATCGAAACCTAGAACAGAAAAAAGAAGAAAAAAACGCTATGATGCCGACATAAGACGCAGAGATTAGAGTTTGAAGTAGGTGATGAAGTTTTTCTTAAGGTATAACCATTCAAAGGAGTTGTGAGACTTGGTAAGAGAGGCAAGTTGAACCCCAGATTTATTGGACCCTTTTCAATCTTGAAAAGGATTGGGAAGGCAGCTTACGAATTACAGCTACCAACCTCTATGGAAGGAATCCATAATGTGTTCCATGTTTCCATGTTGAAAAAGTGTGTGCGAGATCCATCACAGATTGTGGAACAGCAGAGTATTGAAGTTCATCCTACTCTTGCATATGAGGAAAAACCAGTAAGGATCCTAGACTACGCTGTGAAAGTGTTGCGCAACAAAGAAGTTCCACTGGTGAAAGTCTTATAGCATAACCAGAACATAGAGGAGACAACTTGGGAGCACCAGCAAGACATGATGGACCAACATCCAGAATTATTCAGGTATTAAATTTTGAGGACAAAATTCTAAGGATGGTAGATTGTAGCACCCAGTTTCATTGAGCCAACTTATTTTGTCAACTAGTAGTAAATGTTTTATAGATGAAATTGGGGGAAATTAGTGATTAGGCTAATGAGTGACTAGGCGAGGGCATAATGGTAAATTGAGATATAAAGTGGATAATCCATTTAAGGGAAGAGGTTCTGCGTTTAATGCACAGTAGCTGCCGCCCTACACCGCCCTATTACCATTTCCCTTCGTTGTTTTTCAGCTCAGCTCGGCAGACTTCCTTCCGACATTTTCCTTTCTAATTTTCTTCATTCTAGGTGAGTTTTTGTTTCATTTTACTTGTTGTTTTAGTGATTAGATAACAGAGAGATTGCAGGGGAGTGTTTGTGAATGCTGTGAGTGAGAGTTAGTTTCGGGTTTTGGGGAGAACCAGGAATGCTCGACGAACAGGACTTCAAGCTAGTTTCCCTTAGATTTCTAAATAATTTAAAATGAAGTTTAGTAATGCGGTGCTCTACTTACGATTATAGGTGAGCAGACTTCCGAAGTAGCTAACAACAAGACAATCTCCAAGAGACCAGGTAAGTGAAGTATGCTTGTGCCTTCGGGCCTACATCAAAAACAGCAGGATTATGTTTACTTGAATGTATTTGTATGTCAAGCATCATATTTTGAAAGTATGCAAAAATGAATTTACATGAAATGGCATGGTAAGGAATGAACAAACTGTAATAGTTGTTAAGGGAACTAATCTGCCCCTTAATTGAGAGAGAGGATGTATGACTTTGGGAGAAGTGATCCAACTCCCAATTTCACAGGGGGATCTGAACAGTTGTTAAGGGAATTAATCCGCCCCTTAATCGAGAGAGAAGATCTATGACTTTGGGAGAAGTGATCCAACTCCCAATTTCACAGGGGAATCAGACCAGAAACGAATGCATATGCAACTGAGATGAGAAAGTAGAAACTGTATGTTTAGGAATTTATGTTTCAGCATTTCACTCCATTACTACTTTACTTACTTAGCATTAGGCTAATAGATGAGTTTTGTGATGTAGGTGCTGAGACTGTAACAGGTGAGTTCCCCAAGTGCACTGAAGAATAGATGAAGTTGAAGGTATACGTCTATGCCACGGTTGGGTGTTCTGATGAGGTGGTTTAACTACTCTCTGTATGTGGAGTCTAATTTTCTGATGTTCTGTTGAAGAGTGCAGAGTATTTTGATGATAGTAATAGCTGAAGGATTTAGAATACTTGAGTTTCTTCTGTCATGAAAATTCTGAATTTGGTTTTGTTACAAATTGTTAATTTGAGATTTTATTGGATAAGGATACAAATGTTGGTTTCAAATGGTTATTTGTTGGATTTCAGAAGTTATTTAGGGTCAGGTTGTTTTGAATGTTTTGAGTGAAATTTGCAAGTGAAACCATCGGTAAGTGAAGTCCACCGGTGGATGTTGGGTGTTTTGTCCATCGGCAGATATTAGAGGATTGAATCATCCAACTGACGTCATCGGAAGATGTCTTCAGTAGAAGCCATCGGTTGATGTCTTCGGTATAAGTCTTTAGCAGCCTTGTCGTTTTGTAATCGGATGATGTAGGCAGTAGATTTGTCGTTTTGTAATCGGATGATATAGGCAGTAGATTTGTCGTTTTGTGAATGGAAGAAGTAGATAGTAATTCTGTCGTTTTAAACGGAAGAGTTATGCAGTCAATTTTGTCGTTTTGTGATCGGTAGATGTGTGCAGCTGACGCGTCGTCGGCCAATGTGAGCAGAAGACATGTGAAGTCGACGCGTCGATTCTGTCTCTGTTTCCACCGCTGAGTCTTTTTTCCTTACTTCTACCGCTTGCACTATTTGGCGGTAGAAGCCTTCTATTTCTATTTTGCCTTTACCGTTGACTTTGTTCAACGGAAGATGCGTTGGACTTTTTACAAACTTTAAGTATTTCACGCTTAAGCCTTCATTTCTTTTGGCTGAATTATTTCTTAATATTATAGCTTATTATTCAAACGTTGTTTCATAGTTTTGCTCAACTCTGTTCTGCTCAAATGATTTTTCCGTTGCAAATTTTCAATGTTTGCCTTGTAAAATGTCAAAATTTGTCCATTGAGTGAAGTTTTAGAATTTTCTCAAAAAATCCTATAGTTCAGTTCAGTATCTTGAGTAGCGAACCGGGTTCACAAAACTCGGGGCGTTACAAAAAATAAAATAAAATAGATAAAATAATAAAATAAATGAATAGGAAAAAGAAAAAGTTAAAAGATAAGGTTTCCTTTAGAAACCTTATTTGTCGGCAGAAAGGAATACCAAAAGAGAGAGAGAGAAAAGAGAGAAGAGAGAGTCGCGAGGGAGAGAAAATTGCTGACGTCCAATCCATCTCCGTTCGTCGAGATGTTAGTGTCGAAACGTTCGTCTCAAAGTGTAGATCAACGTTGGCGAAGAGAGTTTTCGAAGGTAAGGCCTCTATCTCCCTATTTTTGCCCGAGAAGGTTCGGGATTTTTGGGGTTTTGTCGATCTGAGTTTTAGTATCGACCCTTGAGTGGGTGTTGACCGACCCAGTTAGCGATCGACACCAAGTGTAACACCCGAGAATTTATCAGCTCAGTTTTGTATGAATGTACAGTGAATTACAAATTTATGGGAATTGATGTAAACAGAAAATATTGGATTAAAGAAAAGTGGGAGAAATAATTGTTAAGTGTAAGATTTAATTAAGAAGATGCAAGGGTATAATTGTAATTGGAAATAATGAAATAAGAGAAAATAAAGGGGTAAAGAGTTAAAAGAAGGCTTCCACGTGAAATGAGGCAAAAAGGGTAAAAACCATTCTTCTCCTTTTTCTCTCTCTCCCCACGGCGATCTGCAGAAGACACTCTCCCCCTCCAATTTTTTCTCTCTCAATTCTTCATCCAAGGTAATTTCTCACATTTTACTTAGAAGTTGTTAGTTTCTAGTTGAGAGAAGGTTAGAGATTTAGTTAGGTTGAGTATTGAGAGAGTTAAGTTAGGGTTTTGTGAGAAGATAGGGTTGCACGAGAATTTGGGATTTCTAGTTAGTTTTCTTTGATTTTTGGATGGTTACGAGTGATTAGAGGATGAAATGGATGAGTGGTTCGATATTTGAGAAAAACTAAAAATCTGGAAATTTTGAGTGTGCAAGGCTGTTTTGTTTTGTGGAAAATGACAGAGCCATTTGCATTATTTGGCTAAACGGTCTAGACCTTTTAGAAAGTAGACATCCTATGGAGTCCGTAGAGCCTTGAATCGTCCAACATGGATAAGCGTATGATTAGTTATGAGATTTAGAAGTTTGGCCAAAAACGGTGAGATTTCAGGTTTAGTGAGTGTTGAGCTCCGACCTGCAAAACACGACTCTCGAACTCGAAAAGATCGTTAGTTCCCTGGTGCTGGAAAAACCGAGAAATCCGAGAATATAAAATGTCAAAGAAATACTAAACAAGCTCGGAATGAAATGAAATTTTAGGTGAGTGTTGTGAAATGAGTGAGATGTGTGCTGGTGAAGTTTGTGGTCCAGATCCGTTGATTTGAGTTAGTTATGAATATTTTCCGAGAATCGGCCGGTGAGTGCTTCAATGGAGCTTCCGGCAAGAGTTTCTTCCAAGGAAGAAAACTCGATTCAAGGAACCGGTTAAGGCCACTCCTTGCTGTTTCTGTTTCCGCCTCAAAAGAGGGAGAAGGAGGTGGCAAATTCCACTCCAACTAGCTACCAAGCTAGAAGAATGGTTCGGGGGCGCGACCCCTCGGTTGTTGTCAACCGAGCTTACCTTGGAAGCTCCTTGCTCCAAGTTTCTTCTTCTTCAATGAGAGAAATCCGTGGGTGCTCATAAAAATCATCCAAAAAAGATACAAACACCAATGCCATGAATATATAGACCTAATGGTGGGCTTGGGCTTGGGCTTGGGCTTGGGCTTTGGCTTGGAAGGGAAATGATGGATCATCATGTGGGCTTCCATGTCTTCAACTTCAATGGGATCATGTGGGCTTCCATGTCTTCAACTTCAATGGGCCAAACCAAGCCACCAACTAATCCTATCATTCATCTAATCCTAACATCCATCTAATCCTAACATGCATCTAATAAAGTTTAAACAAGAAGGCCAACGTTTGCCAATAAGTTTGAAATTTCAAAAAAGCAACAATATCAAAGCTCGGGAAGACAAATTCCCATGTGAGCATTAAGGTGCCTCTTTAGTCTTTCCACATGAGTAGATGCTTTGGTTGGTCAACGTCCCCAGCTTTAATCTCCCACTTCAAGTCATCCACGGTGTCCTGCAAGTCTTCACACGAACCATGACCTGCAAAAGAGACAAGTGTGTTAGTAAAATTGTGGACTCGGGTCTGGGATCGTGTAATGGGCCTACGGGGCACATCATCCTCCCCAGGTGATTGAGGATTTGACCTCAAATCCTTTAAGTCAGGCCTCTCGGAGTTTTCGTCATCGCTTTTATAGGGTGATAGGTCCATGACATTGAACGTTGCCGATACTCCGTAATCTCCAGGCAGTTCAATCTTATAAGCGTTATTATTGATCCGCTGCAACACCTTGAAGGGTCCATCCGCACGAGGAAGAAGTTTAGATTTTCTTTTGTCGGGGAATCTATCTTTTCGTAGGTGCAACCAAACTAAATCTCCTTCATTGAAGATAACCTCTTTTCGGCCTTTGTTTACTCGTTTGGCCACGCTCGCATTTCTCTTCTCAATGGCTTGACGCACGTTCTCATGTAATTTCTTAATCTGTTCGGCCTTGTTTGCTCCTGATGGGTTGGCCAGTTCATTAATGGGTAATGGAACAAGGTCCAACGGTGTACATGGATTAAACCCATAGGCAACCTCAAAGGGCGTTTGCTCAGTAGTGGAATGAAGGGTGCGATTGTAGGAAAATTCCAATCCGGGAAGGACTACATCCCAACTGGATAGTTTCTTACCTACAATACTGCGTAAGAGGGAGCCTAAGGTCCTGTTAACAACTTCCGTCTGCCCATCAGTTTGGGGGTGGAAAGATGTGCTAAAACACAGCTTCGTCCCCAACTTCTTCCACAAAGTGGTCCAGAAGGAGCTCAAAAATTTAGTGTCCCGGTCCGACACTATGGAATGCGGTATACCATGTAGGCGAACGATTTCTTTGAAAAATAGGTCAGCTATAGAAAAGGCGTCATCTGTTTTTGCACAAGGAATGAAATGTGCCATCTTAGAGAAACGATCCACAACCACCATGATCGAATCCTTATTACGAGCAGTTCGTGGCAATCCCAAAATGAAGTCCATACTAACTTCAGTCCAAGGGTGCGAAGGGATGGGTAAGGGCATGTACAAGCCTTGTGGTAGGACCTTACTCTTGGCTTTCTTGCACACGATGCATGTTTCCACCATGCGGTGTACGTCCCTTTTCATATGTGGCCAAAAGAAGTGTTCCTTAAGCATATCGAGGGTCTTCTTCTCCCCGAAATGATTCGCTAATCCTCCACAATGGGCTTCTTTTACAAGACTTCGCCTCATGCTTCCTTGCGGTATACATAATTTTCCCGCCCTTAGTAAATAGTCGTCCATAAGTCGATATTCTCCTTCAGCCTTTTCCTTGCACTTGGTGTGATAAGATCCAAAGTCAGGGTCAGATTCGTAATTATGTTTGATCCATTCAAATCCAAAGAATCGAGTCCCTAGCTCGGTAAGGAGAATGCGTTTCCTCGAAAGTGCATCGGCGACTACATTATTTTCTCCTTTCACATACTTAAGAATATACGGGAACCTCTCCAAAAATTCTACCCACTTAGCATGCCTCTTGTTCAACTTATGTTGACTCTTAATGTGTCGTAAAGATTGATGGTCAGTATTGATAACAAATTCTTTTTACAAGAGGTAGTGCTGCCAATGCTCCAATGCTCTAATAACGGCATAAAATTCCTTATCGTACGTGGAGTAGTTTAGCATGGCTCCTTTCAGTTTTTCACTAAAGTATGCAATGGGTTTTCCTTCTTGCATGAGTACGGCTCCAATGCCAACTCCGGAAGCATCACTCTTAATTTCAAATACCTTGTTAAAGTCAGGGAGTGCTAACACTGGCGAGTGGCATAACTTGTCCTTGATTAGCTCAAAGCTCTTTTGACAAACCGGGGTCCAAGTAAACTCTTTTCCCTTCTTAGTGCAATCAGTGAGCGGTGAGACTATTGAACTAAAGTCTTTTATGAACCTCCGGTAAAAAGAGGCCAGACCATGGAAGCTACGTAATTCGGTTAAAGAGTTGGGGGTAGGCCAATCCCTAATAGCCTTGATCTTGTCAACATCGGCTTCCATGCCATCTTTAGAAATGACAAACCCTAGGAAATAAACTTTATCTTGCGCGAATGAGCATTTGCTTAAATTCCCAAATAATTGAGCTTTTCGTAGGGTTTGGAAAAGTACACTAAGATGGTTGAGGTGTTGTGGGAGGTCTAGACTGTACACCAAAATATCGTCAAAATAGACAACGATAAATTTTCCTAAGAAATCTTTCAGCACGTGGTGCATAAGTCTCATGAAGGTACTGGGCGCGTTAGATAACCCGAAGGGCATCACCATCCACTCAAAAAGCCCGTACTTAGTCTTAAATGCCGTCTTCCACTCGTCACCTTCTTTCATTCTAATTTGGTGGTAACCGCTCTTAAGGTCCACCTTAGAAAATATTGAGGCTCCACTGAGCTCATCCAACATATCCTCGAGCCTAGGAATGGGGTATCTATACTTAACGGTAATTTGATTCACGGCTCGACTGTCAACACACATCCTCATTGTGCCGTCTTTCTTAGGTACCAATAGTGAGGGAACTGCACAGGGGCTCATGGACTCTCGTATATATCCTTTATCCAACAATTCTTGTACTTGATCTTGAAGTTTCTTGGTCTCCTCGGGGTTCATTCTGTAGGCCGGTCTATTAGGTAGTGCAGCCCCGGGTATGAGGTCAATTTGATGTTCTATACCACGTAGAGGTGGTAATCCTTGGGGCAGTTCCTCAGGAAATACGTCCTGGAATTGATTGAGTAACTTCTTCACGATGTCAGGGATTACTCCTAGCTCCATAACTCTATCTCGAAATAATATTAGGATCATGGGATCTCCTCGAAGCACCGATGCCTCTATCTCCGATCTAGTCATAAAAAGATTTGCTTTATTCTTCGCTTCTTTTCTAGCGGCATCGTCTTTGGATATTTCCTCGGGGGTCAAAGGTGCTAACTTAATTGTTTTACCACCAAACTTAAGGGAATAGTAGTTAGAATATCCATCGTGGTTCACTCTTCGATCAAATTGCCAAGGTCGTCCAAGAAGTAAGTGGCTAGCACTCATGGGTACGACATCACATATAACAGAATCTTGATATTTTCCCATAGCAAAATCTACTCTCACTTGTTGAGAGACCTTAACATCATCCCTATCATCTAGCCATCGTAACTTATAAGGGTGGGGATGCGTAGTCGTCTCTAATCCTAACTTCTTAACTAACTCATCAGATGCCACATTGGCACAACTTCCTCCATCTATAATTAAAGAGCATATCTTATCCTGGATAACACATCTACTATGAAAGATATTCTCACGTTGGCAATCTTCTCCTGAATTCTTAGTCACAAGGACGCGTCTCCTAACCATTAACAAGGGTCCTTCAGGAGCGCGCACGACTTCGTCCTCAGTGTCACTTTCCTCGACATCTTTGTCCTCTACTCCTATCTCGTGGTCATCCTCACTCTCAACTTCTCCCGTATCTTCCTTGATAATCATCACCCTTCGATTCGGACATTGAGCCATATAATGACCAAGACCTTGACATTTATAACACTTGATTTCTCTTGCTCTAAGTGGGTTGGCTTTATCGACTAAGGTTTTGCTACTGGACTCCTTAAGTGGCCAACTAGGGTTAAAAGGCTTCTTTCCTTCAGCCTTGTCAAAGGGCTTGATTGGCGCGGGTGACTTAGCGGTGACTTTGGGTGGAATGTGGGGGGTGAACTTAGGAGGGTAGGTGGATTTCCTCTTTCTATTGAGCTGTCGCTCAATCGTCATAGCCATATGAACAATTGCATCTAAGGACTCTGCTGGGTGTATTTCAACGGTGTCTCCTATGTCTCTATTCAATCCCCGAATGAATCTAGCAATAACTTGCTCCTCAGGTTCTTCCATATCTACTCGTATCCTTAGAGTTTCAAATTCAGCTAGGTAAGCCTCAACGGATCGAGTTCCTTGTCGTAGGTTTTGGATTTGAAGGAATAGATCTTGACGGTAATGGGTGGGTATGAACCTCTTAGTCATGAGCGATTTCATTGCTCTCCATGTCGTAATGGAGGTATCTTCTATCCGTCGTCTTTGGAGCTTAATATTGGACCACCAGAGGGCCGCATATCCCGATAGCTCTACGGATACTAACTGGATCTTTACTTTATCGGAGTACTCATAATAGTCGAAAACTTTCTCTACTTTATCAATCCATTCAAGAAAGGTATCTCCATCGCATGTCCCGTCAAATGGAGGTATATGTAGCTTGACATTTCTAAGGTCCTCTTGATCCTTTCGTCTATTTGGTCGAAAGGTCTCTTCTTCATCTAAGGTCCATTCTTCCTCCTCCTCATAAAGTTGGTTTCGTCTCCTAGGGTACTCAGGTCTTTCTTCGTCCGAGGTGGGATATGGTTCTTGAAATCGTCTCCTAGGATTTCCGGGTCTAAATCGAGGTGGGGGTTCTCTGGTCGCTTCATTTGGAATTCTCGTATTAAGCACTTCCATTATGTGTTTCATGCTAAGGGTTAAGTCCTTAAGTTGTTGGCCTATATGGTTAACTTCTCCACTAAGACCATCTAATTGTCCTTGCATGCTATACTCTCCCTCTTGTGGGGTGTGAGTCTCGGGTTGGGGAATCTCCTTTTCCCGGTTCGGTTCTTGATTCATATCTTGGTTTAGCTCTCGGGTAATTGCACTCCTAGTCTTCATTCATGTGAACTAAAGTTTTAGGAAGGAAATATTAATTAGGTTCAAGTTGATCACGGTGTTAGGGAATATAAAGGTGGGGAACCTAACTAGAATTGCGACCTAAAAATTTTGAAACGCATGTTTGAGGGTTTAGCAGACCGATTTTGGGATTAAAACGTGATTGTCACAGGCGTAGCGTGTGACAGCGTTATAGATCTTTTCGATAGCTTCGATTTGCCAGGTGGCTCGTCAAAAACTGACACTTGTAGCCAAAGTTATGACAGTTCTAGTCATGAAAGGTCAAATTCACTAACAAACAAGTTTTAAATCCCTAAATGTGTGATGACCCGAATGTGCACGTATGGTACGATGGCTGCACGAACCGGAACCCGGATGGCGGTACGTCCGCGCGGGTGAACCGGAAGGTGACGGGTCGTAAAAAGGGGGTCGTCACAATCCCACAGCGCTTGGGGAAGTATGTGGAAATGAAACATATGTAAAGAGATCCTCCCAACATAGCAAGACGCGTTTTGGAGCACGATTGGCAACGGATCCCATAAGAACTCCGAAGTTAAAAGTGCTTCGGCGAGAGCAATTCCAGGTTGGGTGACCTTCCGGGAAGTTCTCGCCAAACAAAGCCGTGAGGGGAGGATATTGGGCTACGGCCCAATCCCCGGAGCGGACAATATCTTGCTGGGATATGGGGTCGTTACAAATGGTATCAGAGCCTGTACCCAACCGAAAATGTGACCAACGAGGACGTTGGGCCCCCGAGGGGGGGTGATTGTGATGACCCGAATGTGCACGTATGGTACGATGGCTGCACGAACCGGAACCCGGATGGCGGTACGTCCGCGCGGGTGAACCGGAAGGTGACGGGTCGTAAAAAGGGGGTCGTCACAATCCCACAGCGCTTGGGGAAGTATGTGGAAATGAAACATATGTAAAGAGATCCTCCCAACATAGCAAGACGCGTTTTGGAGCACGATTGGCAACGGATCCCATAAGAACTCCGAAGTTAAAAGTGCTTCGGCGAGAGCAATTCCAGGTTGGGTGACCTTCCGGGAAGTTCTCGCCAAACAAAGCCGTGAGGGGAGGATATTGGGCTACGGCCCAATCCCCGGAGCGGACAATATCTTGCTGGGATATGGGGTCGTTACAAAATGACATCAACCGATTCGTGCATGCTCTTTAACATTTTAGTGAACTTGTTAAATATAATCTAAACATGAACATGCAATTAATTATATAATCTAAACTGACACTTGTTATATATATATATAAATTCAAAACTATGCATAAAGTGAAAGCGACATAAAGCAACACTGAATAAGGATTAGTTTAGGTTATGCACTTTACTTAGCCTTTTCCCGTTTTAGCAACACTTACTTTACCAATGCCAAATCAAATGTAAAGATAAAATAATTTTCAATGGAACAATATATTAACTAACAGCAACAAAACACTAAACATTAAACTCGGATTTGACACAACATAATAAAACAACAATAAGTAAAATAAACAAACACTAAACAGCAACTTAAACCAACACAAAATGATGTTAATCAAACATATTTCTTAATGTTCAGATCTGTGATTAAAACAAAATGTTCTTAAGTGCTGGTAAAGTGAGATACACAGCAGCCAAGTCAGCAAACCAAAAAGAGAAAGAAAAACAACAAGTACTAAGTTTGTTAGGGTTTGTTCTACCAAAAAGGGAAGGAAAATAAGCAACACGAAAATGGTGGAATACTTTTCAAAAACTCAAGCTCAAAGTTGCAGAAAACTAATAAAAACGTTCTGGAATTGATCTTTGCAAGAAACTAAAAGAAACTAAAAGAGAAGGTAAGAAAAATAGCAAGAACACCAAACCGAAAATGAAGAACAGCAAGCACCCGGTTTTGGTGCCTCGGTTTTGGGCAACCAAATGGGTTTGGAAAACCAAACCGATCTGGTTTCCCTCACCCTAAGGGAGCTATCCAAGCTTTGATACCAAATGTTGAGCTCCGACCTGCAAAACACGACTCTCGAACTCGAAAAGATCGTTAGTTCCCTGGTGCTGGAAAAACCGAGAAATCCGAGAATATAAAATGTCAAAGAAATACTAAACAAGCTCGGAATGAAATGAAATTTTAGGTGAGTGTTGTGAAATGAGTGAGATGTGTGCTGGTGAAGTTTGTGGTCCAGATCCGTTGATTTGAGTTAGTTATGAATATTTTTCCGAGAATCGGCCGGTGAGTGCTTCAATGGAGCTTCCGGCAAGAGTTTCTTCCAAGGAAGAAAACTCGATTCAAGGAACCGGTTAAGGCCACTCCTTGCTGTTTTCCGCCCTCAAAAGAGTGGAGAAGAGGTGGCAAATTCCACTCCAACTAGCTACCAAGCTAGAAGAATGGTTCGGGGGCGCGACCCCTCGGTTGTTGTCAACCGAGCTTACCTTGGAAGCTCCTTGCTCCAAGCTTCTTCTTCTTCAATGAGAGAAATCCGTGGGTGCTCATAAAAATCATCCAAAAAAGATACAAACACCAATGCCATGAATATATAGACCTAATGGTGGGCTTGGGCTTGGGCTTGGGCTTGGGCTTTGGCTTGGAAGGGAAATGATGGATCATCATGTGGGCTTCCATGTCTTCAACTTCAATGGGATCATGTGGGCTTCCATGTCTTCAACTTCAATGGGCCAAACCAAGCCACCAACTAATCCTATCATTCATCTAATCCTAACATCCATCTAATCCTAACATGCATCTAATAAAGTTTAAACAAGAAGGCCAACGTTTGCCAATAAGTTTGAAATTTCAAAAAAAGCAACAATATCAAAGCTCGGGAAGACAAATTCCCATGTGAGCATTAAGGTGCCTCTTTAGTCTTTCCACATGAGTAGATGCTTTGGTTGGTCAACGTCCCCAGCTTTAATCTCCCACTTCAAGTCATCCACGGTGTCCTGCAAGTCTTCACACGAACCATGACCTGCAAAAGAGACAAGTGTGTTAGTAAAATTGTGGACTCGGGTCTGGGATCGTGTAATGGGCCTACGGGGCACATCAGTGAGTTTTGGGTGAACCATTAGTTTCATTGTGAAAGTTTGATTAATGAGGTTTAGTGCATGTTAAATTAATGTTATGCGTTATGGTTTTTAGGTTCGAACAAGTTCTCGACGTACCGTACGAGTAAGAGGTTAGCTAAGGAGGCTAGGTAAGTAATGTATGCTTGTGTGTTACCTTCGGCCCTATATCACAGTTTGTTAGGAATGTATGGTTGTAGCTTGTGTGCATGCATTGTATGTTATTGATGTTGGAGTGTTTAATTTGGCATGCATCATGATTTTAAAAGTTGGATCGTTAGACGAAAATGAATTTTCATGGTTTATGGAGTGGTGTGGTAAGATGTGAACGATGACGAATGAAATGGTTATAAGACATGTAATTAAGAGATGTTGTGTACTCCGCGTGTAACGCCCCAAGTTTCCCAAACCCGGTTTGTTACTCATAAACCTGAACATAACTAAGAAAATTTCGGACCAAATTTAAAACTTCGCTCGAAAGTCAAAATTTGACATTTTCTAAAACCTCAAAACATTTAAAGAATTGCAGCGGAAATCATTTGAGGATAATAGAGTTAAACAAAACTATAGAACAATGCTTCAATAATCGGTTGAGATGTTAAGCAGTAATCGGTCAAAAGAAATGAAGGTTTAAATCGCGGAATACTTTAAAAGTTGCAAAAGTCAAATGCATCTGCCGCTGAACAAAGTCAACAGAAGAGGCTGAAATAGATAACAGAAGGCTCCTTCCGGCGACAAAACGACAAAACTTCCACTTCATCTTCCGGTAAGTCTAATACACGACATCCACCAGTCACTAAACGACAAGACTTCTACTATAGTCTTCCGATTAGTTTAATACACTACATCCACCGGTCATAAGACGACAAAAGTCTTCCTACATCTTCCGATGACGTCAGCCGGATGATTCCTTCATCCGATCGACTTTACCTTACATCTACCGGTGACATCAGCCGGATGATCCCCTTCATCCAACCTCTGCCGATCGCTAAACGACAAGTTTTACCATTTATCATCCGATAGACTAAATCTATTGGTAGACAAAACACTTAACGTCCACCGATGAACTTCACCCACCGATGGTTGAACTTACAGATTTCACTCAAAACATTTAAAACAACTTGGCCCTAAGTAACATCTGAAATCCAACAATTGACCATTTGAAACCAACATTTATATCCTGAACCTATAAAATTCAAAACTAACAAATTGTAATAAAACCAAATCAGATTTTTATAACAGGAGACGACTCAAATATTCTAAACCCTTCAGAAAAATTAGACACCAACAACATTCAAATCACGTTTTTCTTTGACAGAGAAGAAAATCCCAAAGGTGTTAAAACATCAAATTACTACTGTCATTAAAACTACTATGGTCATAAAACTCTCAATATACTTAAGTTGAAACATTGTCAACTAAACATTCACACCAACTGACACCAGTTAAACCGCCCCATCAACTGCCAGATTCTTTCATAGTTGCACTCCTCCAACCAGTCTAGTCCTCAGCAAACTCAGTAAACACACCTGCTGTCACTTCTTCACCTACATCACAAAACTCATCTATTAGCCTAATGCTAAGTAAGTAAAGCAATAATATAATGTAATGCTGAAACATAAATTTCTAAATATGTAGTTTCTACTTTCTCATCTCAGTTGCATATGCATCGTTTCTGATCTGATTCCCCTGTGAAATTGGGAGTTGGATCACTTCTCCCAAAGTATAAATATCCACTGACTCATTAAGAGGCGGATTAATTCCCTTAACAGTAAATCTGATTCACATAGCTGTTTCTGATCTGATCCCCCTGTGAAATTGGGAGTTGGATCACTTCTCCCAAAGTATAAATATCCACTGACTCATTAAGGGGCGGATTAATTCTCTTAACAGTAAATCTGATTCACATAGCTGTTTCATTATGTTCATTCCTTACCATGCTAACATGCATTCAAATTCATTTTCGTATACTTTTAAAATATGATGCATGACATACAGAAACATTCAAGTAAACAAAATCCTAATGTTTTGTGATGTAGGCCCGAAGGCACAAACATACTTCACTTACCTGGATTCCTGGTGGATACTCGGTTAGGAGTTGCTTCGTAATTGCTCACCTAGAACCATAAACAGAGCATTAAGCCAATTCTTACTAATCCTCATTCTAAAGCATTCAGAAAACCTAAGTGGACAGTTGGGAGTTCTATTCACTGAGCATTCCCAAATTCTACACTAAACCCGAATCTACTCTCATTCATGGCAAATCACAAAATACGTATCCACAATCTCCACTCAATCGTCCTTAGTCACTAAATCAGTAAGAAATCAAGCTAGAACTCACCTAGATTGGAGAAAGGAATCGGGAAGAAAGTCGCCTGGGGAGCTCTGCTAAGTTGAGTTGAAAACCGAGAGTGAGAATAAACAGTGGCGGCTAAACCTCAATAAATTCTTCTTTAAATAGGTTATCCACTACTAATTTATAATTACTAAAGTGCCCTTACTTATTCCTTTATTAACCTAATCAGTAATTCCTCCCAATATCATCTATAAAACATTCACTGTAAGTTAGTAAAATAAATAGTTCAATGAAACCGGGTGTTACACTGCGATATCCCATCATGTTGGGCTGGAGGGTGATGTGTTGTTGGCCTCAACCAAAGAATGTCAGTGAGATTCGGAGTTTTCTAGGGTTAGCTGGCTATTACAGAAGATTTATTGAAGGGTTTTCTAAAATAGCAGCACCTATGACTCGTTTGACACGAAAAGACGTGAAGTATGAATGGTCTGAAGAGTGTGAGCTAAGTTTTCAGACGTTGAAGCAGAAATTGACAACAACTCCAGTTCTGACGTTGCCTGTAGCTGAGGAGAAGTTCTGTATTTATTGCGATGCCTCTCGGATTGGTCTGGGTTGCGTGCTTATACAGAATGATAAGGTGATAGCATATGCTTCCAGACAGCTAAAATCTTATGAGAAGAATTATCCGACCCACGACCTGGAGTTAGCTGCTGTGGTGTTTGCTTTGAAAATCTGGCGGCATTATTTATATGGTCAGTAATGTGAAGTATATTCAGATCACAAAAGTCTAAAGTATATATTCACTCAGAAGGAGCTGAATATGAGGCAACGGCGGTGGTTAGAGTTCGTGAAAGATTATGATTTGGAAATTAAATACCACCCAGGGAAGGCCAATGTAGTTGCAGACACTTTAAGCCGCGTTTCTACATCCGTTTCAGCCATGAAAGTGGAGATGTCCAGGGAGTTACACTCGGAGTTTCAGAGATTTGATTTAGAGCTGATATCAGACGTGACTGCCGTGTTATCAGATCTTTCTCTGAAGCCTACCATTTTGGAGAAAATTAGAGAAGCTCAGCAGGGAGATTTAGAGTGTAATAAATTTAAGCTGAGTATGGTTTCTGATGATCGGACGGAGTTCAGTTACTCAAATGATGGTATTCTGAAGTTCCATAATCGGTGGTATGTTCCGAACAATGAGCAGCTTCGGAAGGAGATTTTAGTTGAAGCTCATTCTTCAAGGTTTTCTGTTCATCCTGGCAGTACAAAGATGTACAGAGATCTCAAGCAGCACTATTGGTAGCCTGGTATGAAAAAGTCAGTGGCTGAATTTGTTGAGACATGTTTGATTTGTCAGCAGGTGAAGGCAGAGCATCAGAGACCTGCTGGGAAGTTGCAGCCATTGCCGGTTCCAGAGTGGAAGTGGGACCAGATTTCGATGGATTTCGTTGTCGATTTGCCTCGGACAACGAAAGGATTTGATGGTATATGGGTGATTGTTGATCGGTTAACAAAATCAGCCCACTTTCTGCCGGTGAAGATGACATACAGTATGGATCAGTTTGCTGAACTCTACATTCAGGAGATTTTGACATTACACGGAGTGCCGACTTCGATTGTATCAGATAGGGACCCGAGGTTCACTTCAAAATTTTGGCAAAGTTTGCATAAAGCAATGGAGACTCGGTTGAACTTCAGCACTGCTTTTGATCCTCAGACGGACGAACAATCTGAGAGTACTATTCAAATTCTTGAGGATATGCTCCAAGCGTGTGTGTTGGAGTTTCAAGATTCCTGGAGTAAGTATATACCTTTGGTGGAGTTCTCGTATAACAATAGTTATAAGGATACTATTGGAATGGCTCCATACGAGGCTCTATACGGAAGGAAGTGCAGATCACCTCTTTAGTGGGATGAGGTCGGAGAATCTAGTTTGATTGGCCCGGAGATCGTTCAGCAAACTACAGAGAAGATTAAATTCATTCGACAACGCATTTTGACAGCTCAGAGTCGCCAGAAGAGCTATGCAGATGGTAGACGACGGGAGCTGGAATTTGAGGTAGGCGATGAAGTTTTCTTAAAAATCTCGCCGTTTAAGGGTGTCATGAGATTCGGGAAGCGGGGGAAACTAAATCCAAGGTATGTTGGTCCATTCCCGATTGTGAAGCGAGTGGGAAAGACGGCGTATCAATTGGAGTTGCCTACTTCTATGGAGGGTGTGCATGATGTATTTCACGTATCGATGCTGCGGAAATGCCTGAGGGATCCATCGCATGTCGTGGTGCAGCAGGACATCGATGTACAACCTACATTGTCCTACGAGGAGAAACCGGTGGAAGTATTGGATTATGCAGTGAAGAAATTGCGCAATAAAGACATTCCACTGGTGAAGGTGCTGTGGCGCAACCACAACGTTGAGGAGGCAATGTGAGAGCGTCAACAGGACATGATGGAACGCTACCCAGAACTTTTCAGGTACGCAAATTTTGAGGACAAAATTTTTATTAGGAGGGTGGATTGTAATACCCGGATTTTCCCTAAAACTTATGTAGCCGTAGATTAGAGTAGTATAAGTGTTATGGAAGTTTAGTTATTCAAAAGTATGTGTAATGAGATGAGAAGTGAGAAAGGGTGAACATTTGACTTTCAAAGGTTGAAAAGTCAAATGTTTCAACCAATAGGAAATTTTGTAAAGGAAAGAAATGAATAAAAATGGGGGAATTTGAGAAGCCAATCACGTTGGAAAGGTTGAAGGAGAAGTGAGTTTAATTTATTTAAACCAAAAACAATTTGAAAAGTCAAACTAATACATGAACCAATAGGAATTTTGGTTTAAAAGTCAAATTCATAATAACCAATCAAATTTTTATCTAAGTTTGTGAAGGGAAAGGGGATATTGTTTGAATGGCTCACGTTGGACTTAAAGAAAGGAGAAAAGGGAGGGTGGATTTTCAATTATAAAAAGTTTGGAGGAGAACTTTTAAAAGAAAGAAAAGTGGAGGATTTAAGGGTTTAGTTTCTTTCTTTTATTCCATCTTCTTCCCCACAATTTTTCTTCCAAGCTTGGCGTCCTCCATAGCTGCTTCTTGCTCTTTCTTTTCTTCAATTTTCCAAGGTGCTTTCAAGGTAAAATCATGTGGGTTTTCAATTGTATACATTAAGGGTTGGTTTGTTGAGGTTTTAGGGTGTTTGGTGAGAGATTGCATAAGGTTTGGAAATCCTAATTGGTGAAGTCCGAATTTTGAGTTTAAGGGTTGGATTTCTTTTCCATTTTGATGATTTGGTTGTTAGATGAATTGGTTTTGGTTGATCTAGGGAGAAATGGAAGATTGGAGTTGAGTTTGGGAAAAACCGGTTTTTGTGCATTGGGGGGCCGATTCTGTTGGCTGTAATTTTGGGTTGGCCAAAGTGTTTATTTGGTTAGTTTAAGCATTTCAATGGATAGTAGACGTGTAGAGCTTTTCGAGTTGGGGTGGCACGTCGAAATCCGTTGAAAAACGAGGAAGTTATGGCCGTTTAAAGTTGGACGTTGGTTTATTGCATAAAAATCGGGTTTGGGGTTTTTTTTTTTGGAAACGAATTATGATAGTTTTAGTTAGTTTAGGTTAAGGCTTTTCTTAGAGTTCTTTAGTAAATTAATAAGTTGAGTTTTTGTTAATTGTAGGTTATCGAACGAGTGATTTGACTGGTGGAAGTGAGAAAATAATTACCGAGACGCCAGGTAAGTAATGGATGCATGTTTGTTGCCTTCGGGCCTACACCATAGAACGGTAGGGATTGTTTGTTTGATTGCTATGTTTTAAATTCGTGTCATGCATCGTGTGTCGTGTGTCATGCATCATTGTTTTCTAAACTACGAAACCACGTGTTTTGCATGATTGAGGGGTGAGGACGTAATGAAAGATAAGACTTGATTGCAACCTGGTCTCTAGTAGAATAGCTTCAGTCGGGCAAGTGGCTCGTTGAGCACCCCGCGAGAGATTTTATTCGAGATGCCCTGCTAATGTACGTAATGTGTCGTGAGTATGAATGCCTCGACCTGTTCGTGCTCGAAGTGCACAATGAGGATTCTACGATCGATTGGGGGAGATTCGTGTTGGCCGTCCTGGACTGTGTTGGGACGTGTGCCTCTGGTCTAGCTCCGTGGATCAAGGCGTGGCCGTCCTGGACTGTGTGGGGGCGTGTGCCTACTTGATTCACCTGAAAGTGAAAGATAAATGCAACCGAAATGAAAAGAAAACAACAGAGTGTGTAGAAACTGCATGTTAGGATTGAGTCGAGCATTGAGTGTGTATTGTGCATTATTTCCCTACTTGCTAAGCGTTAGGCTTATCTTTTTGTGTTCTATGGTGTAGGTGACGAGTTCTATACAGGTGAGGTAGACGAGACCACCGAGGATTAGGCCGCAGTCGGAGGAGTACGGAGTCCGCCGGTGCAGGCTATTGTTGGGGCGTCTGGACCACTGTCTTCCTCAGGTTGGTGGGAGGTTGCTATTTTGGATGTAGATATTTGGTTGTGGATAGTTTTTATTTAAGTGTTTTGTAAAGATTTGGTTGTGGAGATTAGTTAGGAAAATTGAAGGATTTTTGGTACTTTATATGTGGAAGCGTTTTTGGTACTTATTTTGATGGTTGTATGGTTTTAAAAGTTGATGGTGTTGATGGATAATGGTTGTAAGTGTTGTGGTTTGAACTAGTTTGGTTTATGATTTTAAATTGCAGGTTTTGGTTTATCGAATTTGAGGCGTTACGCCGTCCGTTTTGATTTTAAACTAAATAACGTCGGGTTATGTTTGCTATTTCTTTTATTTTTAAAATTTTCCTATTTCTAAATTATTTTAACCCGACATTTTTCGACGTATTTTAAACGTATTTTGGGCCCGATTTCCAATAAATTTTGAGGGTTTGAAAAACCCAAAAACGAGTCGTAAAATTTACGAAAACTATTTTAAACGATGTTTTAAACACGAGTTTGGTTTGCAATCGTAGCGCTCCGAGCCCGGGCGGGTTCGGGGCGTTACATATAGGACCAAAAATCAGTTCATTAGGTGAAAATTTGTGGGAGAGGAGGAACCTTCAATAGATAAGTAAATCCTATATTTAGAATAGTTAATTTAACCTTTATTGCGTTGTTTAGGTGGAGATATATTTAAATTATGTCATTGGTTCTAGTTAGGTTTAGAATTTTGATTGTGGATTGAAGTGATTAAATGTATGTTGTTTTTATGTGAAATGAATAGTGTTTTATAAAAAGATTTATGTTTTCAAATTGTATTGTGTTGTTAAAAAGAAATGTTTTAAAAATATTGTTTTAAATCAATGTGATATGCTGGTTCTCAAAATAATTTGCATGGGTGAGTTGCATGGTTTTAAATGTGCATGACATTGGCTTTATAAAATGTGTTAAAACATGCATTTGAGGAAAAGTGGAAGTTGACAATTTTCGTAACACATGAACCAATAGTTGGACTTGTCTCTTCGTGTGCGATGTGTGACTATGGAAATGAGAAGGAGATCAACTTAATGTCCTCATTGGCTTAAAAATCCCTAAACATCGAGAGGAAGCAATGCATAGGGCCCTACAGCTCTACAGGAGAAAGCCCGGGAACGTGTAGGATTGTGTGATGATTATACATGTTGGGATTATAGTGTATTGCATTTTTAACATAAACATTTGGTTGTTAAAAGATGCATTAGAGTTTTCTTGAAAAGATGGTTTTAGTCATGCAAAGTTCATTCTATTTGTATTGGATTTATTTAATGAAAATGATTTCAAACAATGGTTGAGTAATTTCAAAAGATTGATTTTAAGCAAGCATAATTTTATAACATTTGCATGGCTTTCAAAAGAACATGATTTTTATGATTTTCAAAGAATCATTGTAGTGGAAGATGGTGATTGGTCCTATATGATGTTAATAGAATTTGGATTAGTTATTTTAAGTGTTAGATTCATTTACTGAGTTAAAAACTCATTATGTAGATAATTCATATTTTTCAGATATCGAGAACAATCACCGAAAAGGAAAACATAGGCAATATAAAACTTGAGAAGAGGCATAGGTGAACCATCAAGGTAGATGGTGTTTTTGTTTGGTTTTCCTTTGTAAAAAGCTTTTTGAAAGGTCACATGTAGTAACCTACTTTTGTAGTAGCTTCTGTGTTTGTACTCTGATGTTCAAGTAAATTTTCAATGTATAAAATGTATGTTGTTTCGTATGTTTTATGTTTTAAATGATTTTATGAAATAATAATAAAAATAATTTTGAACGGAGTATCTTCCTTATTTGAGTTTATAAAACTGTTTTAATAGAGTAAAATAGACACTTTAATGGATCCATGAGCTTTGGAATCGAAGCATTTCGAAAAGTATAGAATTAGTTATGAATTTTTAAGGTAGGGTTAATGCATTGTGTTATAATCCGAATTTTAGTGAAGGAAGGATTTAATTGGTCATTGTATTTGGGTGAAATCTGGGATTTTATACTTGGGATGTTTATAGTTAGCTAGTTGTTGAGTGAATGTTCCTTAGGTTTAGTTGTATGCTTACTAAGCTATTTTATTCTTAAAAATGTTAGGTTAACAAGCGGGTATTTGGACTAAGCAAAGTGAGCGAACACGTACGAAGTTTCCAGGTAAGTAGTGGTTGGTTGTGTTTTGCCTTCGGGCCTACATCATAGAACGGTAGAAAATTGTTGTTTGTTTCTTTGTTTGATTGTTTTGTTTTTTTTTGTGCTTAAAAAATTGTATGGCATGCATCATGGTTTTGAAATTACGAAAATACGAGTTTTGAGCATGATTTCGAATGGTGAGTATGAAATGAAAACTGATAAGTAGAAATGCAATGTGGTAATGTGGTTTTGTGAGTCGCCTAGTCGCGTTACGGTGACATCTGCGAGGGATTATAGTGGAAGTCGCCCAGTCGCGTTAGGGTGACACCTGCGAGGGACTCAGTGTGAGTCGCCTAGTCGCGTTATGGTGACACTTGCGAGGGACTATAGTGGAGTTGCCCAGTCGCGTTAGGGTGACACCTGCGAGGGACTCCGTGTGAGTCGCCTAGTCGCGTTACGGTGACACCTGCGAGGGACTATAGTGGAGTCGCCCAGTCGCGTTAGAGTGACACCTGCGAGGGTCTCCAAGGGAGTCGCCCAGTCGCGTTAAGGTGGCACTTGCGAGGGACTTTGTGGGAGTCGGACACCTGCGAGGGACTCCGTGGGAGTCGCCCAGTCGCGTTAGGGTGGCACCTGCGAGGGACTCTATAGGAGTCGCTTAGTCGCGTGAAGGTGCGAGGTTAGCACTGGTGAGGGGTTCTATGATAGAACAATGCAAAGAAAACAAAACGATAATAACAGAGCGAGTAGAAACTGTATGTGTTAGGGTTGTGTGAGGGTTATGTGTGCATTGTGCATGTTTATATTTGTTATCCCCTACTTGCTAAGCGTAAGCTTACGTGTGTGTGTGTTCTGTGGTGTAGGTGAGGACAAAGTTACAGGTGTGAGCTATGTGGAAAGCTAGGATTGGGACGCAGTCAGTGATGTATGCAGTATGTAGGGGCGGACAGTTGTTGGGGCGTCTCAACCATGGTCTTCGGGGAGTTGTGAGTGATGGGTACTTTTTGGTTATTTTGGTATTTTTGTTGTATCTAGTTGGTGTTTTGGAGATTGTTGTATAGATATTGTTTTGTTTTAAATGTTTTAGGGTTTATAAAAATTAGTCGTTATGCTGCTCAATTTTTCGTAAAGTAAACGACGTCAGGTTTTAACAATTTTCCACGTTTTTGTTGATATTTTGGAGTCGATCTTTTCCAACATGTTTTTCACATATTGTACGAACATTTTTCAACTACTTTCGAGGGTTCGAAAAACCCAAAAATTTATCGACAATTATTTTAAAAATTCGTTTTAAACGCGGGATTTGTTTGCCAAGTAACGCACCGGGCCGGGGTAGGTTCGGGGGCGTTACAAGATAAATGTTGTCGGGACCTTCATCTCCAACCCTTGTGAGGTTCGTGGGTAAGTCATTCTAACCTCTTCATTTTCGGTTTAGAAGTCAGGTTTTTATTTGGATTCGATTCGAGCAAAGGCTCAAATCCCTTGGATTATCTCTTGATTTTGGATGTATATTGGTTTATTTAGAGTTTGTGCAGGTTTATTCACATTTGGAGGCGAGAAATGACGGGAAATGGCGAGTTCCATGAACTCTCCTTTGCTAGAATTTGCCACTGAAGTGTTGACTGGTGAGCATTACGGTGAAGACCCGAGGGTTTCACGGATCGACACCTTCGGAGGAAGTGTCGACTGATGCGAGACCTGAGAGCACTTGGTGTAGTGCCTTGAGTCCCCTCAACCACAAACACAGTACCTGAAATGACGGCAGCTTGATCCTCTCTGACACGGGGGCCCCTAGAAAGGGGACCCGTGTACGACCCACGAATATGCTAGGTTGGTGCTCGGTTGGATGCTAGTGAACAATATTTGAATATTGAAATAAAATACTAAACTAAAGGCAAGAAATAAAGAAGGCAAATGTTAAGATGATGGCCAAGATTATAGGTTAGTAGAGAGAAGCAAAATTACAAGAAAATAAAGAGAATAAAATGACAATATATGTTAGAAATGACAAGAAAATGTAAAGCAATGGAAATAAAGAAAAGATAAAAAAATAGAAGGTGAGTGTGTGGATAATGAAAAGCTGAAAAGTAAAGAGTGATTTGTGTGCAAAAGTGATAGCAATAAAAGTAAAGAAAACCCTTGGTGGATCCGAGAAGCGAGCTTACGGTTTAAGCTCCCGGATACACATTTTCCGTGAAGAAAACGACCACCGTAGGCCGGGGATTTTCGTCCTCGTTTCAACTCCCAAGGGAGAAGATGAGGGAATGATTAAGAGCTAACCTAGCAACCCAAGCTAGGCTAGCAATGGAGGCTAACTCCTCTTGGTTCAAAGAACCAAGGAAAAATCACCAAAGGAATTTGGGAGATTGAGGGAAATAGTAGTATATTGATTTGGCAAAAGTTGTCTACAATCACTAATACCATGCATTTATAGAAGTCCTAGGTGGATTAGGGCCCTTGGATCAAAAAGGATGGATGGCCAAGATCAAGGCAAACAAGCACACATCCTAGGGAGGAGATGAATGCCATGCCTAAATGGATCAATGGAGGGAATCTTGCCACATCATCAATCCATGTTGCCACTAACTTTTGTACTTGCAAAATTATACCTTTTTTTGTGGGCTCTTCTTTGGGCCAAGGCTTCCATTGGGCTCCATTTATTGTAGGGCCTTTTCCTTTGAATATTTTGTTGAACTTCCTCCAACCCAAATCCACCACCATACATCTAGTCCTAACCACACAATCTAATGCATGAAATGCAATTATAAATCCTTACAATAAAGGCGAATGTACGCCAATGAGTTTTAAAAATTAAAAATTAAAAATTAAGGCCCGGGAAGACAAATTCCCATGGGTCTATCAGCAAGCTCCGTGCGAACGCTCCAATGAATGACATGGTAAGGCTTCTCCTCATCCTCCTTAGTCGGCTCCCAAGTGAAGTCCATGAGTGAATCAAAACCTGCAAAAAGAGACAAGTCGTTAGAACATTGAACAATTAAATTTTGTGCCCGGGTTTGTGATCTAGTAACGGGCCTACGAGGCACGTCACTCTCCCTCAGGCTCTATCATCGCGAAGATTCTGGGCATTGCCTTGAATGGTTCTTTCTTCGCTACCGGGCAATCCATAGCCATGTGACCAGGTTTGTTGCAATTAAAACATCGAAGAACTTTCGGCTTCGGGCAATCTCGAAACATATGGCCAGACTCAAAGCAATTGTAACATTTGCCGTCGTACTGTCCACATTCTCCTGGGTACGACTTTAAACATTTCGGACACTGTGGAAACAACTTCCTCTGTTGTGGTTGTGGCTGAGGCTTCTTACCACCCCTTTGATCTTTCAAATTTCCACCCGGTCGTTTCGTACCTTGGAACTGAGAAGATGACACGCCTTTGCTAAACTGTGCTGTAATATCCTTGAACATCCGTTTTGGTGCTTCAGCAGATTTAAGAATCTTACCAGCAGATGCTTCTACTTCTAAAGCCTTGGCCGTCACACGAGTATAT
Organism: Begonia masoniana; assembly: GCA_022432975.1. Taxonomy (NCBI): domain Eukaryota; kingdom Viridiplantae; phylum Streptophyta; class Magnoliopsida; order Cucurbitales; family Begoniaceae; genus Begonia; species Begonia masoniana. The sequence goes on from CM039509.1 coordinate 15,231,978, forward strand.
GGTATCCCTTCAATTCTGAATGTCTTTACTAGCATTTCGATCTCTGGCTTTAAACCCTGCACAAACTGGAATATTTTATCCTCCTCACTACTGACCAGACGGCTGGCAAATCGGGACAAAGATTCAAACTGTTGGATGTAATCTCCCACAGATCCGGTTTGCTTCAAAGCCATGAATTCCAACCGCTTCGCAGATTGAACCGTTCGGTTGTAATATTTTTCATAAAACAGCTCCTTAAATTCTTCCCAGGTCATGCTCTGAATATCTGCTGTGGCTTTCACTGTTCCCCACCAGCTTTTTGCACTATTCGACAAATGGAAGGTAGCACATTTAACCTTGTTTTGTTCTTCCACTTCTGCAACATTAAACATCTCTTCCACTGTACAAACCCAATTTTCAGCCACTGTCGGATCGGTCAAACATCCTTCAAAGGCCGGGGGCTTTAACCGTCGAAATCTCTCTCCACTAGAGCTAGCTTCAGAGTTGGACCCCGCTCCAATGTTTCCTGGTAGTCCTTGATTCATAAAAATTCCAAGTAACTGAGATTGCATATTCAATAGATCCCTGAGTTGTTTATTCGGGTCCTCAGGTGGTTCGGGTTCATTCCGGGGTCGTCCGGGTCGTCTTGGTGGTCCGGGATTTCTAGGCACTTTCTTTTCTATTCCTGAAACAGGTTAGGAAAGCTAATCTTAGAAAAAGAACTAACTAAAGTTAAAGAAATACTTACAGTCGGTGAAGCACGTTGCACGGCGGCCAGCATTGTCGGGTAATCCTTTGAACGTCTCGACCACTTTTGCTCTGATACCATCTTTGTAACGCCCGAACCCGCCCGGGCTCGGAGCGCTACGATTGCAAACCAAACTCGTGTTTAAAACATCGTTTAAAATAGTTTTCGTAAATTTTACGACTCGTTTTCGGGTTTTTCGAACTCTCAAAATTTATTGGAAATCGAGCCCAAAATACGTTTAAAATACGTCGAAAAATGTCGGGTTAAAATAATTTGGAAATAGAAAAATTTTAAAAATAAAAGAAATAGCAAACATAACCCGACGTTATTTAGTTTAACATCAAAACGGACGGCGTAACGCCTAAAATTCGATAAACCAAAACCTGCAATTTAAAATCATAAACCAAACTAGTTCAAACCACAACACTTACAACCATTATCCATCAACACCATCAACTTTTAAAACCATACAACCATCAAAATAAGTACCAAAAACGCTTCCACATATAAAGTACCAAAAATCCTTCAATTTTCCTAACTAATCTCCACAACCAAATCTTTACAAAACACTTAAATAAAAACTATCCACAACCAAATATCTACATCCAAAATAGCAACCTCCCACCAACCCGAGGAAGACAGTGGTCTAGACGCCCCAACAATAGCCTGCACCGGCGGACTCCGTACTCTCCGACTGCGGCCTAATCCTCGGTGGTCTCTTCTACCTCACCTATATAGAACTCGTCACCTACACCATAGAACACAAAAACGTAAGCCTAACGCTTAGCAAGTAGGGAAATAATGCACAATACACACTCAATGCTCGACTCAACCCTAACATGCAGTTTCTACACACTCTGTTGTTTTCTTTTCATTTCGGTTGCATTTATCTTTCACTTTCAGGTGAATCAAGTAGGCACACGCCCCCACACAGTCCAGGACGGCCACGCCTTGATCCACGGAGCTAGACCAGAGGCACACGTCTCAACACAGTCCATTATGGCCAACACGAATCTCCCCCAATCGATCGTAGAATTCTCATTGTGCACTTCGAGCACGAACAGGTCGAGGCATTCATACTCACGACACATTACGTACATTAGCAGGGCATCTCGAATAAAATCCCTAGCGGGGTGCTCAACTGAGCCACTTGCCCGACGAAGCTATTCTACTCGAGACCAGGTTGCAATCAAGTCTTATCTTTCATTACGTCGTCACCCCTCAATCATGCAAAACACGTGGTTTCGTAGTTTAGAAAACAATGATGCATGACACAAGACACACGATGCATGACACGAATTTAAAACATAGCAATCAAACAAACAATCCCTACCGTTCTATGGTGTAGGCCCGAAGGCAACAAACATGCATCCACTACTTACCTGGCGTCTCGGTAATTGTTTTCTCACTTCCACCAGTCAAATCACTCGTTCGATAACCTACAATTAACAAAAACTCAACTTATTAATTTACTAAAGAACTCTAAGAAAAGCCTTAACCTAAACTAACTAAAACTATCATAATTCGTTTCCAAAAAAAAAAACCCCAAACCCGATTTTTATGCAATAAACCAACGTCCAACTTTAAACGGCCATAACTTCCTCGTTTTTCAACGGATTTCGACGTGCCACCCCAACTCAAAAAGCTCTACACGTCTACTATCCATTGAAATGATTAAACTAACCAAATAATCACTTTGGTAAACCCAAAATTACAGCCAACAGAATCGGCCCCCCAATGCACAAAAACCGGTTTTTCCCAAACTCAACTCCAATCTTCCATTTCTCCCTAGATCAACCTAAACCAATTCATCTAACAACCAAATCATCAAAATGGAAAAGAAATCCAACCCTTAAACTCAAAATTCGGACTTCACTAATTAGGGTTTCCAAACCCTATGCAATCTCTCACCAAACACCCTAAAACCTCAACAAACCAACCCTTAATGTATACAATTGAAAACCCACATGATTTTACCTTGAAAGCACCTTGGCAAATTGAAGAAAAGAAAGAGCAAGAAGCAGCTATGGAGGACGCCAAGCTTGGAAGAAAAATCGTGGGGAAGAAGATGGAATAAAAGAAAGAAACTAAACCCTTAAATCCTCCACTTTTCTTTCTTTTAAAAGTTCTCCTCCAAACTTTTTATAATTGAAAATCCACCCTCCCTTTTCTCCTTTCTTTAAGTCCAACGTGAGCCATTCAAACAATATCCCCTTTCCCTTCACAGACTTAGATAAAAATTTGATTGGTTATTATGAATTTGACTTTTCAACCAAAATTCCTATTGGTTCATGTATTAGTTTGACTTTTCAAATTGTTTTTGGTTTAAATAAATTCAACTCACTTCTCCTTCAACCTTTCCAAAGTGATTGGCTTCTCAAATTCCCCCATTTTTATTCATTTCTTTCCTTTACAAAATTTCATATTGGTTGAAACATTTGACTTTTCAACCTTTGAAAGTCAAATTTTCACCCTTTCTCACTTCTCATCTCATTACAAATACTTTCGAATAACTAAACTTCCATAACACTTCTACTACTCTAATCTACGGCTACATAAGTTTTAGGCAAAATCCGGGTATTACACTATAGAATCGCCTCCCCAAGCTAAGTAATTTTCTTTTGAGGAACAAATATAAAATTCTACTTTTTCTTTATCTTTTTCTCTTTTCTTTCTTTTTTTTCTCTTATCTTTCTCATTTTTCTCTTTTCTTTTTTCTTTTCTCTTGAGCTGAATACTTTGCACGAAAATAGCTGATTCTTTAGCCTTCTCTACCCTTTTCTATAGAGATCTTATGGTACATTTACCATTTTATCCTTTTTGTCCATGTATAAGTACTATTTTACCATTTCTTGAATGATAAATTGTAAAAATACCATGATTACTTATGTTTAAGTTTACTTAGTTGAAACTATTAATTTTGATTAGTATTAAGTTAATCAACATGATTATCATAATTAATCACGATTAATTAGCCTTAATCATGTTTAATTAAGTTAATTAATCACTTAAGCAAACAACTTACCCAACATATGCTGACTGCCACGTGTCCTAAAATCATTGTTATTGCATGGATACATGCTACAAAGTGTTGGAAATATTTTTTCTTCTTTAACTTTCTCCAAATTCTTACTTTAAGATGTAGTTTAAAGTCATTTTTCAAAACAGTACAATTTAAAACGTAAACTGCATTCATCATATTAAAAAATAGATAACATTTGTTACATACATCCAAATTCTTCCATTCCAAAGGCATTCTTTTCCTCTACATGTCCTGTTTAAGACTGTAAAATGTCATAATAATCCAATTATCAGCAAAAGTTATTACACTTACAATCAAATCTGTTCCTACAAAACAGTTTCATTCATAGAATTCTCAAGGATTTTGTACCATTTCTTCAATACAACTTCCATAACTTATATTCATATATCATCCATAATATATGTCCACAATACATTATTGATAATAGAATATTGAAGGTTCAAACCATTACACTCTCCCTCTTCTTCTATGTGGCACACAAATGAAAAGCAAAATAGGGTTTCCAACCCTTTCTTTCTCTCTTTTTATTTAATTTATTTAGTTCCCATTTATTTTATTTAATATAAATAAATTATATTAAATAAATACTCATTTATTTCTCATCCTTCAAAATTCCAAACACTTTCCCAAACTCTCACCCAAGGTCAAAATCCCAATTATCAGTATTAACTTTTTTCAATTTAACCACACAATAACTTTCTAAATATCGAATTCATCCAAAATTTTCAAAAAAATACAATGTGGTTATAAATGACAAAATGAGTCAACCTATAACACGTTTGTAATCAATAAAACAAAAGTCGACACGTGGAATGTAATTACTTATAAAATTTACGAGTTTTTACACAAATTATGGTCAACAAAAGCAAAAGTCTTCTCATAATTTATACCACATTCTTAAGAATATTCTTTGGCAACCAACGGAGCTTTGTGTTGTTTAATAGACCTGTTAGAATTAGTTTTAATTTTATAAACTCGACAAGTTCCAGCTACATGTTTACCTTCATGAAATGATACCAAGTCCCAAGTATGATTTTGATGCATAGTAGTAAATTCTTCAATCATAATACTGTGCCAAAGTAGATCATGAATTGCATAGTAGTAAGTTTATTGTGATAAAACTGAACCAAACTAGTTAAAATCGATTTCAAGTACTTTTAAACTAAAACTTAAATTTTTTGGTGCAAGAATTGAACTGAAAATGAACTAAATATTCAACTCAGTTTCCGTTCAATTCTTAATACAAAAAAAAAAAAAAAAAATTCTATTTGCATAGCAATTTTAGGAATTTGTCAAATTAATTAGATTCTCAAATCTCTCAATAAGATATAATTGAGAATTTAATTATGATAATTTCTATTTAAGCCTAACTTAATTCAAAAAGATCTTTATTAGGATAATTAAATATCTAATGAGACATGATTAATTAGATTAAAAGTTTCATAATTAAAAATTAAGAATTCAATCCATTTCACACTAAAAGTAGTGAATTTAGCCCATATGGAAAATTTTAATAAAGAACTTTGCTTGCAAATTGTTAAGATCAAAATAAATCAAAATCAATCATTTACACAAACTACATATATTTACAAAACTAAAAAAATTAGTGAATTTGGTTTACATATAACCAATAATTAAACCAAATTTTATCGGTTTTCAAATTTAGAACGAAATGACAATTCGGTTGATTTTAAAAAATAACCAATTGAACTAAAATGATTGGTTTGTTCGATTTGTCAATTTTAGGTTGATTTTGACTACCCCAATGTGCGGTTGTCCAACAAAAGGCTCCCCTTCAAAATTTCGCGTAAACTCCCTCTCAACTCTAGCTTATTATTCAAATATGCTTCATTAATGACAAAGTTGTAATTACAACACAAAATAGATTATAATAATATAAAAGTCTGCATATGATCCGGTTGGATTTAACCTCTATGTGTTGATGAGCTACATGATCCGTCCATTAACATGCGAGCATCGAGAACTTCTAATAATATTGCTGGTATTGTTTTTGTAGGTGATCAAGAGAAAAAGTGTGATGACTCGAATGTGCACGTATGGGTACGACTGCGGGGCAAACCTTGGGTTGCGGGGCAAACATCGGGACCTAAGCCGAGTGTAGGCGAATCCCAGACTCGAGTATAGACGAATCCCGGGTCGTAAAGAGGGGGTCGTCACAATCCCACATCGCTTGGGGAAGTATATGGAAATGAAACATATGTAAAGAGACCCTCACAACATAGCAAGACGCGTTTTAGAACACAATTGGCAACGGATCCCATAAGAAATTCGAAGTTAAAAGTTCTTCGGCGAGAGCAATTCCAAGTTGGGTGACCTTCCGGGAAGTTCTGGCCAAACAAAGCCTTGAGGGGAGGATATTGGGCTGCGACTCATTCCCCATAGCGGACAATATCTTGCTGGAAATAGGGGTTCGTTACAAATGGTATCAGAGCCTGTACCCAATCAGGAAATGTGGCCAACGAGGACAGTTGAGCCCCAGGGGGCGGTGATTGTGATGACTCGAATGTGCACGTATGGGTACGACTGCAGGGCAAACCTTGGGTTGCGGGCAAACCTTGGGTTGCGGGGCAAACCTCGGGACCTAAGCCGAGTGTAGGCGAATCCCGAGTCGTAAAGAAAGGGTCGTCACAATCCCACATTGCTTGGGGAAGTATATGGAAATGAAACATATGTAAAGAGACCCTCCCAACATAGCAAGACGCGTTTGGGAACACAATTTGTAACACCCGACATTTTCAGCCAGGTGATTTTCTTAACGGAATCAACGGTCACCTCTTTACTCGACCTTTTATTTAGTTAATTTTAATGCCAAAGCTTATTGGATTCTATTTGTGTGATGGCAGTGTGGTAATTAAAGAGGAACTTAGTTGATATAAATTTGAAATGGAAACCTTAAACCTCACTGTAGCCGACATTCTCCCTTCAGCGATTTTCTCTCCCGAGCTCTCGCTCTCTGTCTGCCAGTCATCCTTCCTCCGACGACCTGTTCCTTTGCCTTTTCTCAGCTACTCTATGCTCAAGGTATGGGTTAGACAATGTAGTTGTTAGTTATTTGTTAGGCTCTGTTTCCAGCTTGGTGTTGGAGTTTGGTTCTCCAATGGCCGAGTAACATTAGTACCATTTATATTCTGGATTTAGCAATGTCATTCCGAATCGATTCTAGACATTTATCACACCGACTCAGATTAATCGTTAGTTGAACCTAGCTGTTTCGGTTTTAGGATTTCAGACTGCACACAGAGAACTAGACTAAGGGATTCGGGAATGACTATAACTACAGATTCTAGGATAACATTTAGTTAGAACTGTTCTAGCTTTGATTTCAGAATATTTAGGATCTATATTGACTCTGAGATGTGAAATGATATCAGGTGAAGAGGTTTGAATTGTAGTGCACGACTTTGCTAAGGAAGCCAGGTAAGTGAATGTATTAAGATTCTCGGCCATTAGGGCCCTACATCTTAAGGGTACTAAATTAGTTATATGTTTGATGTTTGTTTTAAGTTAGTAAGATGGTTTGTACTTGGATGATTTACGGATGTTTGAGAACCATATTATGTGATGTTCTGATAGAGTCTATGAAGTCAACTGTCCAGTATGATATTTCCATAGTCTGATGATTTAAGAACATTCATGTCATGCATCATGATTTACTTCTCAAGCATATGAAAATGATTTATGAGCATGTATTTCCCATGAACAAGATATGAGAATGAAAATGATACTTATGCAACCGGATTAAGCGAGGGTTGGGGGCGGATTGACGCAAGCCACAGTCCAAAGAGGGACCATGAAAATGACCCGAAAGGGAATATGATCAAAATCACTATCAATCCCATTTTCACGGCACAAATCCTCCCTTAATCCATATGATGAAAGTGATGAACAAGAATACGAATAAGGAACAAGAAAAGAGCATGAAAAGAATACGATTATGATTTTCTCTCAACTGTGCATTCACGAATACATGTTAGTTGCATTCCTTACTAAGCATTAGGCTTATAGTTTAAATCTTATGATGTAGGTGACGAGATATCAGGTGAGGATTCCAAAGTTAATGAGGATGTCGAGTTTGGTTGCTGAAAAATGTTCAGGGTGCAATCCTGTGGTTGGATGGCGATTATGACCCGTGGATATGTTCATTTTATGTCAGTAAGACTTATGAGAAAACTGATGCCTAAGTAGGATAGGATCATATTTTAATTTGGACCTGAAATTGTCTGTTTCAACTTCTGAGTTTGAGGATGATTGTAAGAACCTAGGATATTCTGTTTTATATGAGTCTTCTGCTTAAGTATCTTGAACAAGTCTACGACATTTATTCGTTTAAGGTTTATGTCTATCAAGTTGAAATTTGTGAGAGTCGAGACATCCCCTGTTGGCTGTAGTTGTTTGATGATTATTGTGTTTTACTGCTGAATTTACTCACTGGATGATGTCAAGTATTTTACTCACAGGATGATGTCGAGTATTTTACTCACCGGATGATGTCGAGTATTTTACTCACCGGATGATGTAAACGTTATTTTGTCGTCTAGTGACTGGTAGATGTAGTGTATTTGAGTCACCGGATGATGTAAACGTTATTTTGTCGTCTAGTGACCGGTAGATGTAGTGTATTTGAGTCACCGGATGATGTAAACGTTATTTTGTCATCTAGTGACCGGTAGATGTAGTGTATTTGAGTCACCGGATGATGTAAACGTTATTTTGTCGTCTAGCGGTCGGTCGATGTAGTGTATTTCTAATGTCGTGTGATGTTTAATGAGTCACGCGAAGTGCACGTGATAGATCGGATGATGTGTACCCTATCAGCCGTTGCATGCAAACCCATGCAGCCCGAGCAGAATCACGCCGAGTGATCTGAGGGCATTTCTTCTCTGCCCGATTATGTCATAGATCTGATAACCGAGCATAGTCGCTCGATTATGTGAACTAATGAGTTGTTAGATTAGTGAAAGAGTGGAGTTTTGGATGGTTTAGTTTTGTCAGATGATCTGTGGTCTGCAAGTCAAATTTTAAGTTCTAAGTATTAAAAAAAAATAATACTAATAATGAACAAGGTGCAGAAAGTAAGAATTAACTGATTAAGAAGGTCATGAATTACGTGGCGACTCCAATTAGGATCGTTACAATTATGGTATCAAAGCAAAATCGGGTTCTAAAATCGATTCTGCAGACTGCCTCCCAGCACAGATTGCCACCTGAGTACACTCCAGCAACTGTAAGTATTTACGTTTTTAGGTAATGTCATTATGTTAAGATGTATTTATGAATATTTGTTTAGGAATCTCAAAATGGTAAGAAGTCAGCAAAGAGAGGCTAATGAGGATAGCAATGTCATTGCTCAGTTGACAGAATTGGTTATGCGCCAATCTCGCCAGATCGAACAGCCGTTGGCTGTTAGAAAAGAACAAGCGAATTCTTGTACTAATGCAACTCATGATCATGGTGGTGAGCGTTTTCACCGACTTCGACCCCCGACATTCAATGGTCGACTTTCGGATCCTGTTTATGCTGAGGAATGGATCTGGAAGATGGAAGACATGTTCAAGTATGCAAAGGTTAAGGAAGGGGACAGGGTAACATATGCAGTTTTCCACCTGGAGTTGGATGCAAGACATTGGTGGGATTCAATCCAGAGCACCGTTAATGCAGGAGCTATGACCTGGGAAATGTTTAAGACTGCTTTCTTCGACAAGTATTTCAATAGGACTATTCGGGCCAACAGGAAGGAGTTCATGAGTTTACGTCAGTTTGGCTCTGTGACGGATTACATATGTAAGTTTAAGGCTTTATCTCGGTTTGCACCTAGGCTGATAGAAGATGATGAGGATAAGATCCACCAATTTGTTCAACGACTGAAACCAAGTCTGTATATGAGAGTAAAGACTGCTGGAATACATAATGTACCTTATGCTGAAATGACAACTAAGGCTCTAGAACTGGAAGAGGCTAAGATATCGACATATGTGCAGCGCGAATCATCAAGGAAGTTTACTAAAGAGGCTCAGCCGCCACCACGTCAGAACAAAGAATGGCAACCGCAACAGAACAGGGGACCACAACAACAACAACAAGGTATAAAGAGACCCTTCAATCCAAATGATGATCAGGGAAAAGGAAAACGACCATTAGCCCCTCTATGCTCCAACTGCCAGAAGAACCACCATGGCGAGTGCAAGCTGCACTCTGGGCGTTGCTACAGATACGACAAGGTTGGACATATAGTCAGAGATTGCTCCATGCCACCTGATCCAAATCGAGCAAGAGTAATGCCCCGAGTCTTTGCTAAGATGGAAGATGAAGATGCCATGCAGCATACGGTCATAACAGGTACAATTATGATCTGTGGTATTTCTGCTTATACACTTATAGACACGGGAGCCACACACTCATTTACATCAACCTTATTTGTGCGTAAGCATAAGCTAGAATATTTACCAGCTGATAGACCATATAGTGTGATGTTACCATCAGGAAAGTCCTTGTATTCTGAGCAGATAATGAAAGGTGATATTGTGTCCTTAGGAGATAAGAAGTTATATGTGGAACTAATTGTAATTGACATGAAGGGATATGAAGTTATATTAGGAATGGATTGGTTATCCAGACATTATGCCATGATAAATTGTAGGTTAGGATTAGTTGAGTTTCGACCTCCAAATGGAGATCAGTACACCTTCCAAGCTATACCAAAAATAAGTAAGATACCAATTATATCCTCACTAGAGACTCATCGGATGTTGAGAGGTGGCTGTGAAAGTTACTTATCCAGTATAATGGATACTCGGTTGAGGAATAAGATAGAATTACAAGATATTTCTATAGTCCGAAAGTTCCCTGAAGTATTCTTGGATGATTTGCCAGGATTACCACTTGATATAGAAATAGAGTTTGTGATTGATACTCATCCCGAGGCATTACCTGTGTCTAAGAATCCTTACCGTATGGCACCTGTTGACTGCAGGAATTAGTGGACAAGGGATTTATACGCTCTAATAGTTCTCCCTAGGGTGCACCTGTACTATTTGTTAAGAAGAAAGATGGTTCCTTAAGGATGTGCATTGACTACAGAGAATTGAATAAGTTGACAATTAAGAACAAGTACCCATTGCCCCGAATTGACGACTTGTTTGACCAATTACAAGAAGCTAAAGTGTTTTCAAAGATTGACTTGCGTTCGGGGTACTATCAACTGAAGGTTAAGGAGGAAGATATACCAAAGACAGCCTTCAGGACCCGCTATGGACATTATGAATTCCTTGTAATGTCGTTTGGGCTAACCAATGCACCTGCAGCTTTTATGGATTTGATGAACCGAGTGTTTCGTGAATATTTGGATAAGTTTGTGATTGTATTCATAGATGATATTCTTATATACTCACAGACTGAAGCTGACCACGAAGAACACTTAAGAGTAGTTTTGACAACCCTGAAACAGCAACAACTTTATGCCAAGTTGTCCAAGTGTGAGTTCTGGTTGGGTAAGGTTAACTTCTTAGGCCATGTCATCTCTGCTGAAGGTATATCAGTAGATCCAACCAAGATTCAGGCTGTTAAGGACTGGCCACTGCCAAGGAATGTCAGTGAAGTCCGTAGTTTTCTTGGTTTGGCATGCTATTATAGGAAGTTTATTAAAGGATTTTCTATGATAGCTAAGCCTTTAACAAGTTTGACTAAGAAGGACACCAAGTACTCTTGGACTGAAGCTTGTGAAGAAGGCTTCCAAACACTTAAGCTGAAGTTAACAACAGCCCTTCTTTTGACACTCCCAGTTGAGGAAGGAAAGTACAGTGTCTATTGTGACGCTTCTAAAGTTGGTCTGGGGTGTGGCTTGATGCAGGAAGGCAAGGTTGTAGCATATGCTTCTAGGCAGCTAAAGAGTTATGAACAGAATTACCCCACTCACGATTTAGAGTTAGCCGCAGTTGTTTTTACTTTAAAGATTTGGAGACACTATTTATATGGTCAACAGTGTGAGGTGTTTTCTGACCATAAAAGCCTGAAGTACCTTTTCACCCAAAAAGAGTTAAACATGAGACAAAGACGTTGGTTGAAGTTTGTAAAGGATTATGACTTCGAAATTAAATATCACCCGGGTAAGGCCAATGCTGTGGTTGATGCATTAAGCAGAATGTCTATGACAATGCAGCCCGCAGTATCAACAATGTCTGCACCTTTGAGGAAGGAAGTTCAGAAGTTCGAATTGGAAATGGTTCCCAAGCTGTCAGCTTTACTGACTGATTTATCTATTCGACCAACTATTTTAGACAGGATCAAGGAGGCACAGCAAAAGGATTCGAAGGAGAATAATAGTATGATGAGTAAGTTAAAAGACGCCTTCCCTGAGTTTAGCCTCTCTAATGATGGTATTTTGAAATTTAGGAATCGATGGTATATTCCATGCGAAGAGGAATTACGTAAGTTGATCTTGACCGAGGCTCACTCGTCTCCCTTCTCTATACATCCTAGTAGCACCAAGATGTATCGAGACTTGAAGTTACATTATTGGTGGCCAAATTTAAAGAGAGATGTGACTAAGTTTGTTGAGTCATGCATGGTATGCCAGCAAGTTAAAGCAGAACACCAACGCCCAAGAGGTACTCTTCAACACTTACCGATCCCTGAATGGAAATAGGAAAACATTGCCATGAATTTTGTAGTAGGATTACCAAAGATAATCAAAGGACATGATAGTATTTGGGTTGTGGTAGACAGAATGACAAAATCAGCACACTTTATACCAGTAAGAATGACCTTTTCAATGGACCAGCTTGCTAACCTATACATTCAAGAAATTATCAGATTGCATGGGATTCCCTTATCTATTGTCTCCGATCGTGATCCTCGATTCACCTCAAGATTTTGGCAAAGTTTGCAAAGCACATTAGGAACAAAGTTATCCTTCAGCACTGCTTTTCACCCTCAAACCGATGGTCAATCTGAGAGGACTATTCAGATACTTGAAGATATGTTGAGAGCTTGTGTGTTAGAATTTCAGACATCATGGAGTCGATACCTACCCTTGATTGAGTTTTCTTATAACAATAGTTACCAGTCCACCATTGAAATGGCACCTTATGAAGCACTTTATGGCAGAAAGTGCAGGTCACCTTTGTACTGGGATGAGGTCGGTGAAGCAAAACTCCTTGGTCCCGAGATCTTGCAACAGATGTCAGACAAGATTGCCATTATTAGGAAAAGAATGATTACTGCACAAAGCCGACAGAAAAGTTATGCAGACCAAAGGAGAAGAGACCTAGTGTTCTCTGTTGGAGATGAAGTTTTTCTAAAGATTTCACCATTTAAAGGAGTTTTAAGATTTTGTAAGAAAGGAAAGCTTAATCTGTGATTTGTTGGACCATTCCCTGTCTTGGAGAGGATCGACACCACAGCTTATAGACTAAAATTGCCCCTATCACTGGATAAAGTTCACAATGTCTTTCATGTGTCAATGTTGAGAAAATGCATACGGGATCCTACACAAGTTGTTAAGTCAGTGGATGTCGAAATTGAGCCAACACTAATGTATGAGGAGAAGCCAGTGAAAATTTTGGAATCTGCTGTAAAAACTCTGAGGAATAAGGAAATTTCATTGGTTAAGGTCTTATGGACAAATCATGGAATTGAAGAAGCCACATGGGAACGACGGCAAGATATGTTGGACAAATATCCGGAGCTCTTTGCTTGATCAATTTTTGGGGACGAAAATTTTGTTTAAGGAGGGGTGGATGTAACACCTGACATTTTCAGCTAGGTGATTTTCTTAACGGAATCAACCGTCACCTCTTTACTTGACCTTTTATTTAGTTAATTTTAATGTCAAAGCTTATTGGATTCTATTTGTGTGATGGCAGTGTGGTAATTAAAGAGGAACTTAGTTGATATAAATTTGAAATGGAAACCTTAAACCTCACTGTAGCCGACATTCTCCCTTCAGCGATTTTCTCTCCCGAGCTCTCTCGCTCTCTGCCTGCCAGTCATCCTTCCTCCGACGACCGGTTCCTTTGCCTTTTTTCAGCTACTCTACGCTCAAGGTATGGGTTAGACAATGTAGTTGTCAGTTATTTGTTAGGCTCTATTTCTAGCTTGGTGTTGGAGTTTGGTTCTCCAATGGCCAAGTAACATTAGTACCATTTATATTCTGGATTTAGCAATGTCATTCCGAATCGATTCTAGACATTTATCACACCGACTCAGATTAATCGTTAGTTGAACCTAGCTGTTTCGGTTTTAGGATTTCAGACTGCACACAGAGAACTAGACTAAGGGATTCGGGAATGACTATAACTACAGATTCTAGGATAACATTTAGTTAGGACTGTTCTAGCTTTGATTTCAGAATATTTAGGATCTATATTGACTCTGAGATGTGAAATGATATCAGGTGAAGAGGTTTGAAGTGTAGTGCACGACTTTGCTAAGGAAGCCAGGTAAGTGAATATATTAAGATTCCCGGCCATTAGGGCCCTACATCTTAAGGGTACTAAATTAGTTATGTGTTTGATGTTTGTTTTAAGTTAGTAAGATGGTTTGTACTTGGATGATTTACGGATGTTTGAGAACCATATTATGTGATGTTCTGATAGAGTCTATGAAGTCAACTGTCCAGTATGATATTTCCATAGTCTGATGATTTAAGAACATTCATGTCATGCATCATGATTTACTTCTCAAGCATATGAAAATGATTTATGAGCATGTATTTCCCATGAACAAGATATGAGAATGAAAATGAAACTTATGCAACCGGATTAAGCGAGGGTTGGGGGCGGATTGACGCAAGCCACAGTCCAAAGAGGGACCATGAAAACGACCCGAAAGGGAATATGATCAAAATCACTGTCAATCCCTCTTTCACGGCACAAATCCTCCCTTAATCCATATGATGAAAGTGATGAACAAGAATACGAATAAGGAACAAGAAAAGAGCATGAAAAGAATACGATTATGATTTTCTCTCAACTGTGCATTCACGAATACATGTTAGTTGCATTCCTTACTAAGTATTAGGCTTATAGTTTAAATCTTATGATGTAGGTGACGAGATATCAGGTGAAGATTCCAAAGTTAATGAGGATGTCGAGTTTGGTTGCTGAAAGGTGTTCAGGGTGCAATCCTGTGGCTGGATTGAAACGACCCTAATACTGTACCCGATTTTTTTTTTTTTTTATACTTATCCCTATACTTTAAATAAACTCTAAGCGGAACCTAAATCGAAATCGAAATTGAAATTCAACTTTTTAAAACAATTTAAACAAAACTTATATTAACTATTTAAAACAATTAAAAATCCTTTAAAAGAAAACATCGGCCAAGCAGAGGGCAGAAGGGACATTTGTCCCGAAAAAGTGAGGGCGATCGATACCCCAAAACTGGCGATCGATCGCCCTATGGCGATCACACCCAGCGATCGCTCGCCGAGTGAATCGCCCCTGGCGATCACCTATGCCCAGCTATCGCCATTGCCTGGCGATCGCTCGGCATGCGCTCTGGAATTTCGTCCAGAGCGCTACCATGAGGGGCGAACGATCGCCCTCACTGGCGATCGTCCGGCAACCCCTCTGGATTTACGAATTCCAAAGAGGTGCTGCTACCCCACTCGTTTCCTTCTCTTTTCCCCCTGCATAACAACTTTAACACTTATCCAATTTCATCCTTAATTTAACATAAACCACAAACACTCTTATCTCCACTACGGCCTTGTTAAAACCGACTTGTAACCCATTTAAAACGAAATGTGTTTTCATGAAAATGAACTGCATGGATATATTTAAACTATCAATTTCCTCCTGTTTTACATCAATTTCAATTCAAATGAAAACGGTACCGAATCAGTTCATAAAATAGGATTCAAAAAACGTTTAAAACCTCACAAGTAAACCTATCAACTACCAGAACCAAGCATCCTATAATTTCTATACAAACATCAGCCCAAAATGTCCCGAACCCTCAACATCTATACATACTGTCCCCACGGGTCGGTAAGCCTCGACTGCGCCAGCACACCACCACAGTCATCCCTCATCAACTGGATTCATGGCTCAGGAGGAGGAATCTCATCCTCACCTGTATCCTCGTAATCACCTACACCATACAATACACTATGAGATAAAAATCTCAGCAAGCCCTCATAAATGCAACTATATGCTATGCGTGTGAGTTCAGAAATCATGCAGCATTTTCTTTACTCTGTGGGTGTCACCGAGATCTCAGTCTCCTAACCGGAGAGAGCACATCCAGCGGTCAGACTACTCTTTCCAGCTAGAACAGGGGGGTACACGCTTACAACACGTACAGCCATGCCTGAGCCCCATCTCGCGTGACCTATAACTGTATGAGTATGTGTTAAATGCGGTATTGTGACAGACCCTTTCGTGCCTACACAATAGATCAATAGCTCCTCTCCAGGCCGCATTACCATTTTCTTAAAAACATCGTGTAGAAATTCATTTTCATGCTCTTTCTTTAAAACACGTGATGCATGAACAGTTTATAACAGAATTTAAACACTCAGCATATGTAGCGACCCTAATACTGTACCCAATATCCGTACCATATTTTTTTTTGGAAATTAGGCATCGTGGATATTCATGCGAAGAGGAATTACGTAAGTTGATCTTGACGAGGCTCACTCGTCTCCCTTCTCTGTACATCCTAGTAGCACCAAGATTTATCGAGACTTGAAGTTACCTTATTGGTGGCCCAACTTTAAAGAGAGATGTGACTAAGTTTGTTGAATCATGCATGGTATGCCAGCAAGTTAAAGCAGAACACCAACGCCCAGGAGGTACTCTTCGACCCTTACCGATCCCTGAATGGAAATGGGAAAACATTGCCATGAATTTTGTAGTAGGATTACCAAAGATAATCAAAGGACATGATAGTATTTGGGTTGTGGTAGACAGAATGACAAAATCAGCACACTTTATACCAGTAAGAATGGACCCTTTTCAATGGACCAGCTTGCTAACCTATACATTCAAGAAATTATCAGATTGCATGGGATTCCCTTATCTATTGTCTCCGATCGTGATCCTCGATTCACCTCAAGATTTTGGCAAAGTTTGCAAAGCACATTAGGAACAAAGTTATGCTTCAGCACTGCTTTTCACCCTCAAACTGATGGTCAATCTGAGAGGACTATTCAGATACTTGAAGATATGTTGAGAGCTTGTGTGTTAGAATTTCAGACATCATGGAGTCGATACCTACCCTTGATGAGTTTTCTTATAACAATAGTTACCAGTCCACCATTGAAATGGCACCTTATGAAGCACTTTATGGCAGAAAGTGCAGGTCACCTTTGTACTGGGATGAGGTCGGTGAAGCAAACTCCTTGGTCCCGAGATCTTGCACAGATGTAGACAAGATTGCCATTATTAGGAAAAGAATGATTACTGCACAAAGCCGACAGAAAAGTTATGCAGACCAAAGGAGAAGAGACCTAGTGTTCTCTGTTGGAGATGAAGTTTTTCTAAAGATTTCACCATTTAAAGAAGTTTTAAGATTTGGTAAGAAAGGAAAGCTTAATCTGCGATTTGTTGGACCATTCCTTGTCTTGGAGAGGATCGACACCACAGCTTATAGACTAAAATTGCCCCTATCACTGGATAAGTTCACAATGTCTTTCATGTGTCAATGTTGAGAAATGCATACGGGATCCTACACAAGTTGCTAAGTCAGGGATGTCGAAATTGAGCCAACACAAATGTATGAGGAGAAGCCCAGTGAAAATTTTGGAATCTGCTGTAAAACTCTGAGGAATAAGGAAAATTTCATTGGTAAGGTCTTATGGACAAATCATGGAATTGAAGAAGCCACATGGGAACGACGGCAAGATATGTTGGACAAATATCCCGGAAGCTCTTTGCTTGATAATTTTTGGGGACGAAAATTTTGTTTAAGGAGGGTGGATGTACAACCTGACATTTTCAGCCAGGTGATTTTCTTAACGGAAATCAACTGTCACCTCTTTACTTGACCTTTTATTTAGTTAATTTTAATGCCAAAGCTTATTGGATTCTATTTGTGTGATGGCAGTGTGGTAATTAAAGAGGAACTTAGTTGATATAAATTTGAAATGGAAACCTTAAACTTCACTGTAGCCGACATTCTCCCTTCAGCGATTTTCTCTCCCGAGCTCTCGCTCTCTGCCTGCCAGTCATCCTTCCTCCGACGACCGGTTCCTTTGCCTTTTTTCAGCTACTCTACGCTCAAGGTATGGGTTAGACAATGTAGTTGTCAGTTATTTGTTAGGCTCTATTTCTAGCTTGGTGTTGGAGTTTGGTTCTCCAATGGCCAAGTAACATTAGTACCATTTATATTCTGGATTTAGCAATGTCATTCCGAATCGATTCTAGACATTTATCACACCGACTCAGATTAATCGTTAGTTGAACCTAGCTGTTTCGGTTTTAGGATTTCAGACTGCACACAGAGAACTAGACTAAGAGATTCGGGAATAACTATAACTACAGATTCTAGGATAACATTTAGTTAGGACTGTTCTAGCTTTGATTTCAGAATATTTAGGATCTATATTGACTCTGAGATGTGAAATGATATCAGGTGAAGAGATTTGAAGTGTAGTGCACGACTTTGCTAAGGAAGCCAGGTAAGTGAATGTATTAAGATTCCCGGCCATTAGGGCCCTACATCTTAAGGGTACTAAATTAGTTATGTGTTTGATGTTTGTTTTAAGTTAGTAAGATGGTTTGTACTTGGATGATTTACGGATGTTTGAGAACCATATTATGTGATGTTCTGATAGAGTCTATGAAGTCAACTGTCCAGTATGATATTTCCATAGTCTGATGATTTAAGAACATTCATGTCATGCATCATGATTTACTTCTCAAGCAAATGAAAATGATTTATGAGCATGTATTTCCCATGAACAAGATATGAGAATGAAAATGAAACTTATGCAACCGGATTAAGTGAGGTTTGAGGGCGGATTGACGCAAGCCACAGTCCAAAGAGGGACCATGAAAACGACCCGAAAGGGAATATGATCAAAATCACTGTCAATCCCTCTTTCACGGCACAAATCCTCCCTTAATCCATATGATGAAAGTGATGAACAAGAATACGAATAAGGAACAAGAAAAGAGCATGAAAGAATACGATTATGATTTTCTCTCAACTGTGCATTCACGAATACATGTTAGTTGCATTCCTTACTAAGTATTAGGCTTATAGTTTAAATCTTATGATGTAGGTGACGAGATATCAGGTGAAGATTCCAAAGTTAATGAGGATGTCGAGTTTGGTTGCTGAAAGGTGTTCAGGGTGCAATCCTGTGGCTGGATTGAAACGACCCTAATACTGTACCCGATTTTTTTTTTTTTATACTTATCCCTATACTTTAAATAAACTCTAAGCGGAACCTAAATCGAAATCGAAATTGAAATTCAACTTTTTAAAACAATTTAAACAAAACTTATATTAACTATTTAAAACAATTAAAAATCCTTAAAAGAAAACATCGGCCAAGCAGAGGGCAGAAGGGACATTTGTCCCGAAAAAGTGAGGGGCGATCGATACCCCAAAACTGGCGATCGATCGCCCTATGGCGATCACACCCAGCGATCGCTCGCCGAGTGAATCGCCCCTGGCGATCACCTATGCCCAGCGATCGCCATTTCCTGGCGATCGCTCGGCATGCGCTCTGGAATTTCGTCCAGAGCGCTACCATGAGGGGCGAACGATCGCCCTCACTGGCGATCGTTCGGCAACCCCTCTGGATTTACGAATTCCAAAGAGGTGCTGCTACCCCACTCATTTCCTTCTCTTTTGCCCCTGCATAACAACTTTAACACTTATCCAATTTCATCCTTAATTTAACATAAACCACAAACACTCTTATCTCCACTACGGCCTTGTTAAAACCGACTTGTAACCCATTTAAAACGAAATGTGTTTTCATGAAAATGAACTGCATGGATATATTTAAACTATCAATTTCCTCCTGTTTTACATCAATTTCAATTCAAATGAAAACGGTACCGAATCAGTTCATAAAACAGGATTCAAAAAACGTTTAAAACCTCACAAGTAAACCTATCAACTACCAGAACCAAGCATCCTATAATTTCTATACAAACATCAGCCCAAAATGTGTCAAACCCTCAACATCTATACATACTGTCCCCACGGGTCGGTAAGCCTCGACTGCGCCAGCACACTACCACAGTCATCCCTCATCAACTGGACTCATGCCTCAGGAGGAGGAATCTCATCCTCACCTGTATCCTCGTAATCACCTACACCATACAATACGCTATGAGATAAAAATCTCAGCAAGCCCTCATAAATGTAACTATATGCTATGCGTGTGAGTTCAGAAATCATGCAGCATTTTCTTTACTCTGTGGGTGTCACCGAGATCTCAGCCTCCTAACCGGAGAGAGCACATCCAGCGGTCGGACTACTCTTTCCAGCTAGAAAAGGGGGGTACACGCTTACAACACGTACAGCCATGCCTGAGCCCCATCTCGCGTGACCTATAACTGTATGAGTATGTGTTAAATGCGGTATTGTGACAGACCCTTTCGTGCCTACACAATAGATCAATAGCTCCTCTCCAGGCCGCATTACCATTTTCTTAAAAACATCGTGTAAAAATTCATTTTCATGCTCTTTCTTTAAAACACGTGATGCATGAACAGTTTATAACAGAATTTAAACACTCAGCATATGTAGCGACCCTAATACTGTACCCAATATCCGTACCATATTTTTTTTTAACCTAATATCTTTACTTAAACTCTAGGCGGAACCTAAACCAAAATCGAAAGCAGAATCGAAATCGGAATTGAAATCTATCTTTAAAAACATTTAAAACAACTTAAAACAATTAATATAAAACCTTTTAAAAACTGTAAAACTATTAAATAAACTTTAATTAAAATGGGAGGGCAAAACTGTCCGGCCGTGACAAAAATGGGCAGCGACCAGTCGCTGCTATATGCAGCGACTGATCGCTGCACACTCTGCAGTGCAGCGATCGCCTCGTGCGATCCTTAGCCACCCTTTCTGTTTTCCCTTCATTCTGTTTCTTTTTATTTTCACAAGTGCTCTCTGGAATCCAGAGAGCAAATCAAACAATTCAACCCCGATCCTAACAACTTATCAATTTATAACTTAAACTCAACCAAAACGTATTCTAAACTCAATTAACTCGCGGCGGACTTTACGAAATCCCACTGCGTGGATATATCTAAAAACCGAACATATCCTCCTGTTTTCAAATCACTAAACAATCACAAAACGTTTAAAAACATTAACATGTAAACCTATCAACTACCAGAACCAAGCACCCTATAATGTCTATACAATTTTCCTATTCTATCCAAAAATAGCTTAAAACCCTCAAAATCTATACATACTGTCCCCACGGGTCAAATAAACCTCGACTGCGCCAGCATACCACCGCAGCCATCCTCCGTCAACTGGACTCAAGCCTCAGGAGGAGGAATCCAATCCTCACCTGGTTCCTCGATATCTAGGTCACCTACACCATACAATACACTATGAGATGAAATCCCAGTAATTTCTACGTAAATGCAATGCATGCTGTGCGTATGAGTTCGGTAAATCATGCTTTATTTTATCTTACTATGCAATGCTCAATAGGTGTCACCGAGATCCTATCCCTCTAACCAGAGAGAGCTCATCCAGCGGGCGGACTAGTCTTTCCAGCTAAAGGCGGGGGGTGCACGCTTACAATACGTACAGTCGTACCTGAGCCCCACCTCGCGTGACCAATACGCCTTTCGGCTAATACGCCTTTCGGCCAGTGCTATGCTTTACGTTATCTTTAAAACTCTGTGCGGAAGTTCATTTTCATGCTTTTCTTTAAAACAAGTGATGCGTGAACAATTTAACATCATACAGTAAACAAGCAATAATATGTACCATCAAGACTATAAAGCGTAAACTATAAACTCCTAAAACCTAGCTACCCAAGCCAAATACAATTAAACAAACGCATTTCCAAAACTCCTGGAGACGACATTCGACGTACGGTGTAGGCCAATCGGCCAAAGAAGATCACGAGAACTTACCTCGTGTCCAAAGCAGCTCAAGCTCCGTCCACGAGCGCTGTTTACCTAAGCAATTTTCAAGGATTGACATTAAAATGAGCTTAAGTTAATAAACGTCCAAATTGTCAAAACCTTAACTAAAGGACTTTCCTAAAGCTTTAGTCACATTCATCGAGCTGTTTCATCGAGCAAATAGGCGTTCAACACTCAAATTCTCGATTCGCTCGTTTTTCTAAAAACCCGAAATTTCTCAATTTTTAACATTTTCACAACTTGATTTTACTTCGTCCAATAACGTCAAATACGTACAATATATACTTAATCACGGCTAACCTATTAATTACGAACCATAAATCGTGTTTTTAATCGAAAACCTAAACGAAACCCTAATGCCGTAACTCCGTAAAACTCGAAATAAACAATCTAAAACTATAGATCCATACCTAGAGCGTCGATTGGAGGAGGAAACGGAACGAATGGAGGTCGGATCGTTGAAGAAATCGCCGCGGCAGAGGAGAAGCCGAGAGGGTTTGCTCTCTGGAAATCGAAGAACGCAGGGAAGAATGAAGAAAGAAATAGATTTAGGTTATTTTTATAAAATTTGATTTGGCAAATTACTAAAATGCCCCTCCATAGTTTTTATATTCGTTTCGTCATTCGGTTTATTAATCGTCTAGCTATTCGGTTTCATCCAAACTCCTTACTTCACCCATAAGTCCAACTTAATATCCAGGATTTAATAAAACTGTCCGTTTGCAATTTGGACCTCGTTTGCTATTTTTACGAGAACGTCTTTTACATTACGAGAAATGTATTTACTCGGAATATAACGTTTAATCTCCGAAAATTCCCATAATTTCCTTAAAATTCCTATTAATCGTTAGGATCGTAATGACGCTTTCTTTTCTTGAAACGGACCTGATTTGACATATTTACCAAAAATGCCATTATATAATAAAATAATAATGTTCTAAAAATCCGTACGAGCCGGATATTACAGCATACATACCATCAAGACGGTAAAACATAAACTACAAAACAATTAAACCTAACTACCCAACCAAAGCAATATAAACTAGTGCGTCACAAAACTCCTCGAAACGACTTCGATGTACGGTGTAGGCGAATCGGCCAGAAAAGAATCACGAGAACTTACCTCGTGTCCAAAGCAGCTCAAGCTCCGTCCACGAGCGTTGTTTACCTAAGCAATTTAGAACGTTTATCGTTAAAATGAATTCAAACTTCTAAATGTCCAAATTCAACTAAAATCTTAACTAAAGGATTTTCCTTACAATTTCAACCTAACTAATCGAAGTATTTAAACAACGATTAACGCTCGATAGTTTAAAATTCCAATTAACGAGTTTTCCTAAAAACTCGAAAATTCTCCAATTTTAACATTTCTCACAAATAACTCAAATTTTGTCCAATAACGTTCAATACGTCCTATACATTCGTAATCTACAACAATCTATCGATTTCGAACCCTAAATCTCGATTTTTAACAAAACCCTAACCGAAACCCTAACCGTATAACTTTGCGAAAACCGAAAACTAACGCTCTAAAACTTTAGAATCATACCTAGAACGTCGATTGGAGGAGAAAGCACGAAGAAAACGGAACGATTGGAGAACTTGATCGCCGAAAATGGAAGAATCGTCGATGGAAGAGAGGGAGAAGTCGCCTGGAGGGAGAGGGGTTCGCGTGGAGAAGAAGAAAATGAGGGAGAAAAGAAATTTTGTTATTTTTATAAAAATTGACTTGGCAATTTACCATTTTGCCCTTCCTTTGTTTTCTATTTGTTTCGTCCTTCGTTTCGTTAATTGGCTGGCGATTCGGTTTCTCCAAACTTCCTTATTTCACCAATAAGTCCAACTTATCACCAGGGTTCTATTAAAACTGTCCGTTCGCAAAATGGACCACATTTACTATTTTTACTAAAACATCTTTTATATTACGAGAAACGCAACTACTCGGAATATAGCGTCATTACTCCGAAAATTCTCGTAAATTCCTTAAAATTCCAATTAATAATTAGGATTATAATAGCGCTTTCATTTCGTAAAACGGGTTTGATTTGATATATTTACGAAAATGCCAACATATATATTATAATATAAAATCCGTACAAGCTGGATATTACATTCAACCCACCTTATTTAGAATTTTGTCCACAAAATTAAATCATACAAACAATTCAGGATACTGAGTCATCATATCCTGTTGTCGCTCCCACGTAGCTTCTTCCACCTCGTGGTTCCGCCACAAAACTTTGACTAGCGGAATCTCTTTGTTGCGCAAAACTTTGATGGAAGACTCCAAAATACGTACTAGCCTCTCCTCATAAGTCAATGTAGGCTGTACCTCGATCTCTGTCGCTTTCACGACATGTGATGGGTCACGTAGACATCTCCGAAGCATAGATACGTGGAATACATCGTGGATACCCTCCATAGAAGCCGGAAGCTGCAGCCTATACGCCAACTTCCCGATCCTCTTCAGAATAGGAAAGGGCCCCACATAACGAGGGTTTAACTTACCCCTCCTTCCAAATCTTGCAACACCTTTGAACGGAGAAACTTTAAGATAAACTTCATCACCTTCCTCGAACTCTAGCTCTCTACGTCTCGTGTCAGCGTAACTCTTCTGTCTGCTCGGAGCTACCTCGATACGCTGTCGAATAATGGCAATTTTCTCTGCCGTCTGCTGTAGAATCTCAGGACCAATGATGCTGGCTTCGCCAACCTCGTCCCAATATAGTGGATATCTACACTTTCGACCATATAAGGCTTCATACGGAGCCATGCCAATGGTAGCCTGGAAGTTGTTGTTATAAGAGAACTCGATCAGTGGCAAATACCTGCTCCACGATCCCTGAAACTCCATCACACATGCTATAAGCATATCCTCCAAAATCTGATTCGTCCTCTCTGTTTGACCATCAGTCTGAGGATGAAATGCTGTGCTGAAATTTAGCTGAGTCCCCATAGCTTTGTGCAGACTCTTCTAGAACTTCGACGTGAATCTCGGATCTCGATCTGAGACAATAGAAACTGGCACACCGTGCAATCTCACAATCTCCCGTACATAGAGCTCTGCGAGCTGATCCATAGAAGATGCCATTCTCACATATAAGAAGTGGGCCGACTTTGTCAAACGGTCCACAATAACCCATATGCCGTCATGGCCCTTCGTCGTCCTCGGGAGCCCCACAATGAAATCCATGGAAATCTGCTCCCACTTCCACTCCGGAATCGGCAGTGGCAATAACGTTCCGGCCGGTCTCTGGTGCTCTGCCTTCACCTGTTGACACACTAAACAAGTCTCTACGTACTTGGCAACCTCCCTCTTCATGTTCGGCCACCAGAAATGTTGCTTTAGGTCCCGGTACATCTTAGTACTTCCCGGGTGCACAGAATACGCCGAAGAATGTGCCTCGGCCAATATCTCTTTCTTCAGATCCTCGTCGTTAGGCACGTACCACCTATGCCTGAACTTCAGAATACCATCCTCTGATAAATGGAAATCTGACAAGTCTCCCAATGTCATGCTCGATCGAAGCTCCTCACACTCCGTATCATTCTGCTGAGCCTCACGTATACGATCTAGAATAGTTGGCCTGAGAGAAATGTTGGTGAGCATACTGGACAACTCTGCCACTATCTCAACGTCGAACCTCTCAATCTCAGACCGCAGCGTAACTGACATCGCTGCTCACGAAGGCTGACTCGCAGAAGGCACTCTACTCAAGGCATCAGCAACCTTATTCGCCTTTCCTGGATGGTACTTGATATCAAAATCGTAGTCTTTGACGAACTCAAGCCACCTTCTCTGACGCATATACAGCTCCTTCTGCGTAAATAAATACTTCAAACTCTTGTGGTCAGAAAATATCTCGCACTGCTGCCCATATAAATAATGTCTCCATATCTTCAGTGCGAAGACCACAGCTGCTAGCTCAAGGTCGTGCGTAGGGTAATTCTGCTCGTACGGCTTCAACTGCCGAGAAGCATATGCAATAACTCTTCCCTCCTGCATCAATACACAACCGAGTCCCACTCCAGACGCGTCACAATATATACTGAACTTGTCACCTTCAACAGGTAACGCCAATACTGGAGCGGTGGTCAATCTCTGCTTTAACTCCATAAAACTATCATCACAAGCAGGCGACCATATAAATCTCTCGTTCTTTCGTGTCAATCGTGAAAGAGGAAGTGCGATCTTCGAGAATCCCTCTATAAATTTCCGATAATAGCCAGCTAATCCGAGAAATCCACGCACTTCTCGTACGTTCTTCGGCTGTGGCCAATCTCTGACCGCCTGAATTTTGCTCGAATCCACAGAAACCCCTTCTTCTGATATAATGTGGCAAAGAAAACTGACTCGATCCAGCCAGAACTCGCACTTAGAGAACTTTGGATACAACTGGTGTTGGCATAAAATCCTCAAAACTATTCTCAAGTGCTCCCCGTGTTCTTCTTTCGTCTTAGAGTAGATCAAAATGTCGTCGATGAAAACCACCACGAACTTGTCCAGATACTCCTTGAAGACACGGTTCATCAAATCCATAAATGCTGCAGGGGCATTAGTAAGTCCAAAAGACATGACAAGGAACTCATAATGCCCATACCTCGTTCGGAATGCCGTCTTCGGTATATCATCCTTCCGGACCTTCAGCTGATTGTAACCCGAGCGTAGATCAATCCTCGAAAATACTCGGGCACCTTGCAGCTGATCAAATAAATGATCGATCCGAGGCAAAGGATATTTATTCTTCACCGTCAATTTGTTCAATTCTCTGAAATCGATGCACATCCTGAGGGTCCCGTCTTTCTTCTTGACAAACAGAACGGGCGCACCCCAAGGCGAAACACTGGGTCGGATAAACCCTTTCTCTAACAGCTCGTCAAGCTGAGTCCTTAGTTCCCTCAACTCAGCTGGTGCCAACTGATACGGGTTCTTAAACCTCGGCGCGGAGTTTGGATAGACATCAATAGTGAACTCGATCTCCCGGTCTGGTGGTAACCCGGGAAGATCATCAAGAAAGATCCCAGAGAACTCTCTGACAATAGGAATGTCGCTCGGCTTTTCTCCGCTGAGCAACTGACAATCAAATACAGAGGCCAAATAAATAGAGCACGCAACTTTAAACTGCTCGTTGACCTTCATGGAATAAGAAATAGGCGAGCTACTCAATCTGCTCATCGCCTGATAAGAAAACTCGGCTCTATCCGGGGGTCGAAAGGTCACAATCCCGGATCGACAATCGATGGTGGCGAAGTGCTGTGCTAGCCAGTCCATCCCTAAGATCAGATCATAGTGTTCTATGCCCATAACAATAAGGCGAGCATAGAGGGTTCTGTCCCCAATCGAGATAACATTGCCCTGAACTACACGACCTGACTGCATACGCTCTCCTGAAGGTAGCATCACACTATACTCGCATTCTGCTAACTCAGGCGCAAGCCTCAATCTAGACACACAAGCGGTGGAAACAAAGGAATGCGTAGCCCTCGTGTCTAATAAAGAAAATACAGGAACACCAGAAACCAATATAGTACCTGCTATCACGGCAGGCTGATCCTCGTTATCAACATCACCAGGTTCGATAAATGCGAAGATCCTCGGCATAATCCTCCTCTGATCACTGCCTGACTGATCTCAGCCCGGCTTAGGACAATCTCTGACGAAATGGCCTGCATCTCCACAACGATAACACACATTTGTGCCCACTCTGCACTGGCCACTGTGCTCCTTCAGACACTTAGGGCAAATAGGTATCTGAGATGCCCCTTGTACTTGCTTCCCTTTCCCTCGGTCGTTGCCTCCCTCAAGAGGCCTTTTAACTCCCCTCTGTTGTTGTTGCTGAGGCTGTGCCCTATGTAACGACCCCGGCCAGGAGCCGTCACGTGTTCATAATCTTTCATTAATCGTTCGCTTGACTTTTACTATTATTACATCTGTTCTATTTCTCGACAGACATTCACATTTGCATAATATATATTCTTTTTTTTTATTTAAACTGGAAACAGAGACGTAGAACCATCGAGGAAGACAAATCCTCTCGTGCTCGATTTCCTACACCTCGTCGGCTCAAACTCTCACAGAGTCGAGCGACTAGGCTCGGTCATCGGTTTCTTGACAAATTCGGGCAAGGAAGGAATGCCCTCAACTCTCTTAACATGATTCTACTCGGGTTTGCATGGGTTGCATGTGTTGACAATCCACAGAAATTTCATCGTCCGGTCATCACGTGCATTGCGCGTGACTCGCTTAACACCGCCTAAAAAGAGACATCTTCCGATGGGCACGTGGGCCTCGCGTGCTCAATTAAAACATCATCCGGTGACATCCACCGGTCACTAGACGACAAGATAACATTTACAACTTCCGGTGATGTCAGCCAACATCCACCGGTCGCTAAACGACAAAACACATTCTACATCTACCGGTGACGTCATCCGGAAGACTAGACCATCAAACTACTATCATTCGGCATCTGCCGATGACGTCAGCCGGAAGACTAAACCATCAAACTACTATCATTCGGCATCTGCCGATGACGTCAGCCGGAAGACTAAACCATCAAACTACTATCATTCGGCATCTGCCGATGACGTCAGCCGGAAGATTGCCTCATCCAGCTTCCATCTTACGGTAGAAAACACTAAATCATCAAATGACTCCTTCCAACAGAAAGAAACCACAACTCATTCAGAATGCATATAGCGGAAGACTTAAGCTACAGATCATTTATAAATCTATATAATCATTCCCTGACTCAGTGGTCAACTAGACAGTCTCAAGGCTCAACATTATAAAATAATCTCATCCTACTTAAACTACCATATCCTTTATTATACTGAAACAAAAGAGCATTAACCAGGGGTCATAAATCGCCTTTCTAGCCCTGCACTGTCATTTTGAGCATCCCCCAGCAACCAGCCTTAAGCATCCTCTTTGAACATAGTATCCTCACCTGAACCTTTTTCACCTACACCATAAGGTTCAACTATAAGCCTAATGCTTAGTAAGGAATGCATGCTGACAGATATACATGAGTGCACAAATTAAAGAACACAAGTTCATAAACCTTTCTTCATTCATGTTCATTTTCATTATTTACATGGCATGTATTAAGGCAGGAAACGAGGGAGGAAGGCAGGGGTACATAGTCATTTGCCTATCGCGGCAATCAAAATACATCACTCGGCCTCCCCTAGTGGGAGAATTCGCGAGCCGTACAATCATCAACTCGGCCTCCGCCAGTGGGAGAATCCGCGAGCCATACATACCATTAACTCGGCCTCCCCCAGTGGGAGATTTCGCGAGTCATACATGTCATAGTCTTTTCCCCCGTTCTGCACTTAATCATGGTTACATTTGCTTCTCATGTTCTCAACTTAATCATAACGTGGACACAGTGCATAGACATAAAGTTCATAGAGAGAAGTCATATCATAAGGACAAGCAAAAACATCCCGTAACTTAACATCTTCTTACACCAATTCTCCATATCATAGTAATAACTAATCATAATCAACAGACTAACATCTCAATGATTTCCTAATACCCTTGCGGTGTAGGGCCCTAGTGGCCGGAAACCTTAATACATTCACTTACCTGGATTCCTTAGCAATCCGAGCTCCTTCCCTTTAAACTTCTTCACCTAAAACATGTACATTACAGTAGTTAAAACAAAGGTCCTAATAGTTCTAATCATAAATCGTCCTAGGACTCTAATAGCTAAAGTCATTCCTAAATACTCTGTTTGATACACCGTGTTGCCAGAAATCCAAAAATAGGCAGGCAGGTTCTACCATCGATTGAAACTGAGTTGATTACTCTAAATGATCAGAATCGATTCGGGAAGGACGTCACCACACTCAGTTTACACAATGTTCTAATATTACGCGACCATTGATAAAGACCGAAACTCAAACGCCGAGCTGAGAACAGGGTAACAAACTAATAGATAGCCACAATGTCAATGTATACCTCGGATACGGATTCGTAGAGGAAAGGCAAGCAGAAACCAGCCGTCGGTAAAGGAAAGTTCTGGTAGCCGAGGGCAAGAACTTGGGAGAGAAGAAATCGCCGAGAGGGAATGTCGGCTACAGTGGTAATAAATGAGGTTTAAGGTTTCCATTTCCTATTTATACTCAATCCATCAATTTTAATTACAAATCTGCCACCCAACCTAGTTTTACTCAACTTGTAATAAATTTTGTCTTAACATTAAATTTAAATCATAAGGGTTAAATAAGAGGGGGTGACAATGAAAATGGTCAGAAAATCACCTGGCCGAAATGTCGGGTGTTACATCCACCCCTCCTTAAACAAAATTTTCGTCCTCGAAAATTGCTCAAGCAAATAACTCAGGATATTTGTCCAACATCTCCTGCTGTCTTTCCCATGTGGCTTCTTCAATGCCGTGATTTGTCCATAAAACTTTCACCAATGGAATCTCTTTGTTTCTCAGAGTCTTGACCGCATATTCCAATATCTGTATTGGTTTCTCCTCATACTCCAGTGTCGGCTCTAAACCAATATCCGATGGCTGGATGACTTGCATTGGATCACGCATGCACTTCCTTAACATTGACACGTGGAAGACATTATGAACTTTATCCAATGATGGAGGCAGTTGCAGTCTGTAAGCTGTACTCCCGACTTTTGCCAAGACAGGGAAGGGTCCAATAAATCTCGAATTAAGTTTTCCTTTCTTGCCAAATCTTAAGACTCCCTTAAATGGTGACACCTTTAAGAATACTTCATCTCCTACTGCAAACTCGAGTTCCCTCCTCCTTTGATCTGCATAACACTTCTGCCGACTTTGTGCAGTCATCATTCTTTTTCGAATAGTGGCAATCTTATCTGACATTTGCTGCAGAATATCGGGTCCAAGAAGTTTTGCTTCACCAATCTCATCCCAATAAAGAGGTGACCTACATTTCCTACCGTACAGTGCTTCATATGGTGCCATACCAATGGTGGACTGATAACTGTTATTGTAGGAGAACTCAACTAGCGGTAAATGTCTACTCCAAGTTGTCTGAAAGTCAAGTACACATGCTCTCAACATATCTTCGAGTATTTGAATAGTCCTTTCTGATTGGCCATCGTTCTGTGGGTGAAAAGCCGTGCTGAAAGATAACTTTGTACCTAATGTGCCTTGTAAACTTTTCCAGAATCGAGAGGTAAACCTGGGGTCACGGTCTGAGACAATGGATACAGGGATTCCATGTAACCTAATAATTTCCTGAACATAGAGATCAGCGAATTGGTCCATCGTATAGGTGGTCCTTACAGGTAAGAAATGGGCTGATTTTGTCATCCTATCAACCACAACCCAAATACAATCATGTCCTTTTGTCGTCTTAGGTAGTCCTACTACGAAATCCATAGCTATGTGTTCCCACTTCCATTCGGGAATAGGCAAAGGCTGAAGAGTACCTCCTGGACGTTGGTGCTCGGCTTTGACTTGTTGGCATACTAAACAGGACTCTACATACTTAGCAACATCCCTTTTTAGGTTAGGCCACCAGTACAGTAACTTCAGGTCTCGGTACATCTTGGTGCAGCCAGGGTGTACAGAAAAGGAAGAGGAGTGCGCCTAGCCAAGATCAACTTACGCAATTCCACATCATTAGGAATGCACCACCGATTCCTAAACCTCAGGATTCCATCCTTGGAGAGACTGAACTCGGAGGTGGTGTCTTTCAACTTATTCATCATGCTGATATTTTCCTCTGAATCCCTCTGTTGCGCATCCTTAATCTTTTCCAAAATTGTTGGTTGAATAGTTAACTCAGCGAGTAGGATTGATAACTCTGGAACTATCTCCAAGTCAAACATCTGAACTTCTGTTCTCAAAGGTATAGACATGGTTGAAACCACGGGCTGCATTGTCGTCGACATCCTACTCAATGCATCAGCTACAGAGTTAGCCTTCCCCGGGTGATACTTGATCTCAAAATCGTAGTCCTTGACAAATTCCAACCAACGTCTCTGTCTCATGTTCAACTCCTTCTGTGTGAAGAGGTACTTTAGGCTTTTATGGTCAGAAAACACCTCACATTGCTGTCCATATAAATAGTGTCTCCAAATCTTCAAAGCAAAAACGACAGCAGCTAATTCTAAATCATGGGTGGGGTAGTTTTGCTCGTAATTCTTTAGCTGTCTAGAAGCATACGCTATAACTTTACCCTCTTGCATCAGGACACATCCTAAACCAACTTTAGACGCATCGCAGTAAACACTAAATTTTCCTTCTTCGGTTGGGAGGGTCAAAACAGGGGCTGTCGTTAACTTCAGTTTCAATACCCGAAAGCTATCTTCACAGGCTTCGGTCCAAGAATACTTAATGTCCTTCTTCGTCAAACTCGTCAGGGGTTTAGCTATCATAGAAAATCCCTTGATGAATTTTCTGTAATAGCCTGCCAATCCAAGGAAGCTGCGGACTTCACTGGCATTCTTTGGTTGTGGCCAATCCTTTACGGCCTGAATTTTGGTCGGGTCCACTGATATTCCATTAGCAGAAACTATATGGCCAAGGAAATTAACTTTCTCCAACCAAAATTCACACTTAGACAATTTGGCATAAAGCTGGTGCTCCTTCAATGTTGTCAAAACTACTCTTAAATGTTCTACATGGTCAGCTTCAGTCCGCGAGTATATCAGGATATCATCTATAAACACAATTACAAATTTGTCCAAGTACTCCTGAAATACTCGATTCATTAAGTCCATAAAGGCTGCAGGGGCATTTGTCAATCCAAACGACATGACCAAGAATTCATAATGTCCATAGCGGGTTCTGAAGGCTGTCTTTGGTATATCTCCTTCCTTAATCTTCAGTTGGTAGTAACCCGAACGTAAATCTATCTTTGAAAATACCTTAGCTCCTTGCAATTGGTCAAACAAATCATCAATCCTAGGCAAGAGGTACCTATTCTTGATTGTCAACTTATTTAGTTCCCTATAGTCTATACACCTTCTAAGGGAACCATCTTTCTTCCTTACAAATAAGACTGGTGCACCCCAAGGAGAACTGCTGGGGCGAATAAATCCCTTGTCAACCAATTCTTGCAATTGGACCTTCAATTCTTTCAACTCAACAGGTGTCATACGGTAAGGATTCTTAGATACAGGAGATGCCTCAGAGTATGTATCAATTACAAATTCTATTTCCCTATCAGGTGGTATACTCGGTAAGTCATCCAAGAATGCCTCGGGAAACTCTCGGACTATAGGAATATCCTGCAGCTCAATTTTATTCTCCACCCGGTCATCCTTCACACTAGCCAGGTAGCTCTCGCAACCACATCTCAGCATTCGATATACTTCTAGTGAGGATATAATTGGTATCTTACTTATTTTAGGAATAGCTTGGAAAGAATAATGATTGCCATTTGGGGGTCTAAAATCAACTATTCCAGATCTACAATTTATTGTGGCATGATGTTTAAATAACCAATCCATCCCTAATATCACTTCATACCCCTTCATGTCAATAACAATTAGTTCCGCATAGAGATTCTTATCCCCTAAGGACACAACGTCACCCTTAACAATCTGTTCTGAATGTAGGGACTTTCCTGATGGTAACATGACACTATATGACCTTTCAGTTGGTAATGATCCTATGTTATGATTGCATACAAACAAGGTTGATATAAACGAGTGTGTGGCCCCTGTATCTATAAGTGTATAAGCAGCAAAACCACAGATCATGATGGTACCTGATATGACTGTATGCGGCACTGTGTCCTTATCTTCCAACATAGCATAAACTCTGGGTATTACTCTTGCACGGTTCGGGTCTGGCGGCATGGGGCAGTCTCTGACTAAGTGTCCGGTCTTATCACACCTGAAACAACGGCCAGAAAGCAACTTGCACTCACCAGGGTGGTTCTTCTGACATGTAGGGCATAGAGGTGCCAGAGGTCTCTTTCCTTTTCCCTGGTCACCATTCTGGTTGAGGGGCCTCTTTACTCCCTGCTGTTGTTGCTGTGGTCCCCTGTTCTATCGCGGCTGCCATCCTTTGTTTTGACGTGGTGGCGGCTGAATATCCTTCATGAGTTTCTTTGGCTGTTCGCGCTGTGCATATGCTGTCATTTCTGCTTCTTCCAGCTCCAAGGCCTTAGCCGTCACTTCACCATAAGGTACATTATGTATCCCAGCAGTCTTCAATTTCATGTACAGACTTGGCTTCAGTCCTTGAACAAATTGGTAAATCTTGTCTTCCTCATCCTCAATCATACGGGGAGCAAACCGTGATAAGTCATCAAATTCGCATATGTAATCCGTCACAGAGCCAGTTTGTCGTAGATTCATGAACTCCTTCTTCTTGTTGGCCCAAACAGTCCTATTAAAGTACTTGTCAAAGAAGGCAGTCTTGAACATCCCCCAGGTCATAGTTTCGGCATTAGCGGTGTTCTGGATCGAGTCCCACCAATGCCTTGCACTTAACTCCAAATGAAAGACAGCATAGGTGACCCTATCCCCTTCGTCAACCTTTGCATACTTAAACATGTCTTCTATCTTTCAAATCCACTCCTCAGCATGAATAGGATCTGAAACATACCCATTAAACACCGGGGGTCGAAGCCGGTGAAAGCGTTCACCCCCATGATCATGAGTTGCGTTAGTACTGGAGTTGCCTTGTTCTTCTCTAGCTGTCATCAGTCGTTCTATCTGGTGGGATTGGCGCATGACTAACTCGGTCAACTGAGCAATAGCATTGCTATCCTCATTGGTCTCCCTCTGTTGACCTCTAACCATCTTGGGATTCCTAGACAAATCATTACAGGCATAACTTAACTTAATGACATACATGAAATCATAAATACTTACAGTTGCTGGGGTGTGCTCAAGTGACAGTCGGTGCTGGAAGGCAGTCTATAGAATCGGTTTTAGAACCTGGTTTTGCTCTGATACCATAATTGTAACGACCCCGGCCAGGAGCCGTCACGTGTTCATAATCTTTCATTAAAAGTTCGCATGACTTTTACTATTATTACATCTTTTCTATTTCTCGACAGACATTCACATTTGCATAATATATATTCTTTTTTTTTATTTAAACTGGAAACAGAGACGTAGAACCATTGAGGAAGACGAATCCTCTCGTGCTCGATTTCCTACACCTCGTCGGCTCAAACTCTCACAGAGTCGAGCGACTAGGCTCGGTCATCGGTTTCTTGACAAATTCGGGCAAGGAAGGAATGCCCTCAACTCTCTTAACATGATTCTACTCGGGTTGCATGGGTTGGGTTACAATCCACAAAAATTTCATCGTCCGGTCATCACGTGCATTGCGCGTGACTCGCTTAACACCGCCTAAAAGGAGACATCTTCCGATGGGCACGTGGGCCTCGCGTGCTCAATTAAAACATCATCCGGTGACATCCACCGGTCACTAGACGACAAGATAACATTTATAACTTCCGGTGATGTCAGCCAACATCCACCGGTCGCTAAACGACAAAAACACATTCTACATCTACCGGTGACGTCACTACTATCATTCGGCATCTGCCGATGACGTCAGCCGGAAGACTAAACCATCAAACTACTATCATTCGGCATCTGCCGATGACGTCAGCCGGAAGACTAAACCATCAAACTACTATCATTCGGCATCTGCCGATGACGTCAGCCGGAAGACTAAACCATCAAACTACTATCATTCGGCATCTGCCGATGACGTCAGCCGGAAGACTAAACCATCAAACTACTATCATTCGGCATCTGCCGATGACGTCAGCCGGAAGACTAAACCATCAAACTACTATCATTCGGCATCTGCCGATGACGTCAGCCGGAAGACTAAACCATCAAACTACTATCATTCGGCATCTGCCGATGACGTCAGCCGGAAGACTAAACCATCAAACTACTATCATTCGGCATCTGCCGATGACGTCAGCCGGAAGACTAAACCATCAAACTACTATCATTCGGCATCTGCCGATGACGTCAGCCGGAAGACTAAACCATCAAACTACTATCATTCGGCATCTGCCGATGACGTCAGCCGGAAGACTAAACCATCAAACTACTATCATTCGGCATCTGCCGATGACGTCAGCCGGAAGACTAAACCATCAAACTACTATCATTCGGCATCTGCCGATGACGTCAGCCGGAAGACTAAACCATCAAACTACTATCATTCGGCATCTGCCGATGACGTCAGCCGGAAGACTAAACCATCAAACTACTATCATTCGGCATCTGCCGATGACGTCAGCCGGAAGACTAAACCATCAAACTACTATCATTCGGCATCTGCCGATGACGTCAGCCGGAAGACTAAACCATCAAACTACTATCATTCGGCATCTGCCGATGACGTCAGCCGGAAGACTAAACCATCAAACTACTATCATTCGGCATCTGCCGATGACGTCAGCCGGAAGACTAAACCATCAAACTACTATCATTCGGCATCTGCCGATGACGTCAGCCGGAAGACTAAACCATCAAACTACTATCATTCGGCATCTGCCGATGACGTCAGCCGGAAGACTAAACCATCAAACTACTATCATTTGGCATCTGCCGATGACGTCAGCCGGAAGAGTAAACCATCAAACTACTATCATTCGGCATCTGCCGATGACGTCAGCCGGAAGACTAAACCATCAAACTACTATCATTCGGCAGCATCAAACTACTATCATTCGGCATCTGCCGATGACGTCAGCCGGAAGATTGCCTCATCCAGCTTCCATCTTACGGTAGAAAACACTAAATCATCAAATGACTCCTTCCAACAGAAAGAAACCACAACTCATTCAGAATGCATATAGCGGAAGACTTAAGCTACAGATCATTTATAAATCTATATAATCATTCCCTGACTCAGTGGTCAACTAGATAGTCTCAAGGCTCAACATTATAAAATAATCTCATCCTACTTAAAATACCATATCCTTTATTATACTGAAACAAAAGAGCATTAACCAGGGGTCATAAATCGCCTTTCCAGCCCTGCACTGTCGATTTGAGCATCCCCCAGCAACCAGTGTAACACCCGGGAACCATGATTTCTAGTTTTAAGTTATAATTGCCGAGTTTTAAATTGTAAGCCATATAGAGTTTTAATTCGTAGAAATAGTGAATTAAGTCTAAATGGCGAACGGGAAGTTTTGTTAGGACCCTAGGAATAGGATGAAATAATTGGTGAAGTAAGATAATGTCGGAGAAACCGAACCGATAGACAAAGTAACGATTTAAGTTGAGAAATAATAGGAAGGGGTAAAAAGGGTAATTTGGAAGGTCAAATCTTTTAATAAAAGAGAACTTTTCTCTTCCCTCCCTCACTTTTCCTCCAACGCACGAAACCCTCCTCTTTTTGGCGATTTCTTCCTCCTCTCCATCGCCATTTCCACCGTGCGATTTCTCTTCCATTTTAGGCGATTTCTCCTCCAAGTTTCTTCAACAAAACAACGTGCTAGGTAAGCTCTACGTTTTGGTTAAGTTTATTTGTCTTCTTAGGAGTGATTTCGAGTTAGGGTTTGTAACGAAAATTAGGGGTTTTGCTTGAAATAGTTAGGGTTGTTTGATTATTACTCATTGATGATATATTAATGATTTTTGAAGTTGTTGGAGTAGATTAATGGTGTTGAATGACATTAATGTCAAGTTAGGGTTGTTGAAATGTGGTTGAACGACATTAATGGAGGTTTTTGAAGTGGTGAGCACCAAGTGCTCGATAAAATGTCTAAATGAAGTGATTAAGAGTTTTTAGAAGAATTTGTCCTAGCTCGAGAAGACAAATTGTTTGATTCGCGGTTCGTGAGTCGATATTAATGGTTTGTTGTTAAATGCCCTAGGTGACTCAAGCTCAAAGGACGGTGCTCGGCATATTTAGGACGCCAGGTAAGTGAGCGTTAGGCTTTCGGCCACTAAGGCCCTACGTCGTACAATGTTGAAAATGTTGAATGTTATGAGGAAAGTGGTCATACGGGTAGTTAAGGAAAGACGGGTAGTTAAGTAGTGCCTTAGCGATTTAGGTAGTGCTTATGTGATAGGTTCTTCCTTACGTGTATGTCTCCTCATGTATCATGTTTTCTTAAAGTGCATACGAACGGTTTATGAACATGTTTTTATGAAAAGTTAAATGAACGATGTATGTTTTCACGGGACTATATGAATGATGAATGATTCTCACGGGAGTATATGAATGTTTCTCACGGGAGTATATGAATGTTCTCACGGGAGTATATGAATGTTTTCACGGGAGTAAATGAATGTTTTCACGGGAGTAAATGAATGTTTTCACGAAACTGTTTTACAAATGTCATGCATATATGAAATGTTATGTTTAGTACGCTCCTTACTAAGCATTAGGCTTAATGTAGTTATTGTATGATGTAGGTGACGAGAACGAAGGTGAGGAACCACCTTATGATGAGCAAGTGTAGCAGTCGATGGGTGGAACTCGTGGCGGCGGCATGTGTTTTGGCTAGGCAGGGCTACTTATGGTTAGAGGTTTTTGAGGGTCTTTAGTGACGTTTTTGAGTTAATGGTTAATTGTACAGATTTTGTAAATGTTTAGTTATGTTATTAGGATGTTGGAGACTGTATGGATAACGTAAAATGTTTTGTGGATGTTTTTGATGTTTAAAAACAGGTAGGATTGTTGAACTTTTAAATGGAACCATGCGGTTCGTTTTTATGAAAAATCAATTTCGTTTTAAAGTTATTTGTGTTGGTTATGAGTTTTGGGTAAATTTAGTGTGAAAGTGTTATGTGTTTATGGGTTAAAGGTGAGGGGTAGGACGTGCGAAGGAAGGGGGAAAACAAAGAAGAGAGAGGGAGCAGGGCGCAGTGGGCGCGCAGGGCGCGCCTGAATGTGCCTTCACGATCGATCGTGCTTGAGCCGCGATCGATCGTGATCGAAGTTTGATTTCAATCAGGAGACCCGAGAGGGCCCGATCGGTCGGGCTTAAGGCGCGATCGATCGTGAACGAGTTTTCGTTTGATCGCGAGGCGAGCAGTCGTCTCTCTTGGCGAATCGCTGGGCACTCTCTGGAGAAATCCAGAGAGTGTGGCGCCCAGTCGCCACAATTGTGGCGCCCAGTCGCCACAATTTGTGGCGCCCAGTCGCCACAAGTTGTGGCGACCAGGCGCCACCAGTTCTGTATAAAAAAAAAATGTTTTATTTAAATTGTTTTCTTTATTAGTTAATTGTTTTAATTATTTAAGTTTATTGTTTTAGTAATTGTTTTAAATGGTTTACCAAACGAACTCCGATTTCTATTTCGATTTCGATTTTAATCAAGGTTTCCGCTTAAGTATAGTTAAAGTTAAAGAATGTTATAAAAAAAAAATGTGACATCACGGGTACGGGTCGTGACAAATTATGGTATCAGAGAGATAGAGTTTTAAAAGCGATTTTGTGATATGCCTGCCAAAAACACGCCGCCGTACGGGAACTCTCCATCGACTGTAAGTGTTTAAGTTTAAGTATGATTCCTAGATGTTTATTTTTTTATGTTGTCTAATATGTTTAGGAACGAGAAAATGCCGAGAGCACCTAGACCGCCTCCAGAAAACCCTATGGACCGATTCATAAACATATTGCAACAACAGTCAGATCAGATCGGACTTTTGCTAAACCGAGAGGGAAATGGAAATGGACAAGGAAATAATTCACAGGATCACGGTGTAGCGGGGTTCCGACGGCTTAGGCCCCCTACTTTCGATGGACAATCTCCGGATCCCACGAGTGCTGAACAGTGGATTCGTAAGATAGAGAGCATGTTTGCCTATGCAAAAGTGGAGGAGGCTGATAAAGTGACATGTGCATCGTTCAATTTAGAGAAGGATGAGATGTTTTGGTGGGATACAGTTAAAGCGACTACCGATGTGGGAGTTATGAGGTGGGAAAGGTTCAAAACAGTGTTCTATAATAAGTACTTCAGTCGCACTCTACGAGCTGGTAAAAAGGTTGAGTTCATGCAGCTACGCCAAACAGGGTCGGTGGCTGAATATGTACGGAGGTTTGACTCATTATCTCGATATGCTGGGTATATGATTTATGAGGAGGAGGATAAGATTCACCAGTTCGTACAAGGTTTGAAGCTGGAGATTCAGAAGGGTGTGATGACTGTGGATGATGAGGATGTACCCTACCACAAGATAGTGGAAAGAGCCCTTGGACTTGATGACATTGAGATGAAGCTTCAACGACAAAGAGAAGCATCGAG
Organism: Begonia masoniana; assembly: GCA_022432975.1. Taxonomy (NCBI): domain Eukaryota; kingdom Viridiplantae; phylum Streptophyta; class Magnoliopsida; order Cucurbitales; family Begoniaceae; genus Begonia; species Begonia masoniana. The sequence continues at coordinate 15,272,050 of CM039509.1, forward strand.
GAGGTTTAGAGATGGACGACCTCAACAACAGAATCAGGGATGGCAGCCACAACCACAACGTGGTGTCAAACGGGCTAATGAGACGCCGAGACTTCAAGATAAGGGTAAATGTCCACAAGGGGCGTCGCAAGCTACTACATGCCCTATTTGTTCAAAGAACCATTACGGGGAGTGCAAACTTCGTAGTGGACGATGTTTTCGATGTGACCAAGTGGGCCACAAGGCTGCCGATTGCCCAGGACCGAATAGGCAACCACCGGGCGGTCCCTCCCGGATCTTTTCCTTGATCGAAGTCGGGGAAGCTGCTCAGCCATCGGTTGTTACAGGTACTATTCTAGTTTGTGGAAACACGGCTCACGTTCTGATTGATACTGGGGCAACCCATTCCTTCGTAGCACGGAAGTATACAGATAAATGGAACCTAAATGTAGTCCCAGCTGATCATAGTTATAGCGTTATGTTGCCTTCCGGAGAGTATCTGCATTCAGATCGAGCGATTGAGGGTGAAGTCATATCTGTTAGTGGTAGGCAGTTGTATGCAAACCTGATTGTCATAGGTATGAAGGGGTATGATGTAATTCTGGGCATGGATTGGTTGTTCAGGCATTACGCCACAATCAATTGTAGGTCGGGAGTAGTGGGTTTTAGACCTCCAAGTGGGGAAAGTTATGATTTTACAGCGACCCTCCGATCAGGTGATATGCCACTTGTTTTGTCAATGAGTGCCCGGTACTCCACAAAACCTCAATGTTTCAATTTTGTGGCGAGTATTGTGGATGTAAGGAAAAGAGAAGAGCTAAGGCTGAATAACATGGTGGCGGAGAAAGATATTACTGAAGTATTCCTCGATGAGCTACCCAGCTTGCCAGTAAGTGCTTTGAACTCGATGAAGCACGGATGCTTTGGGATTATAGCAAACGTTGAGGAAGTAAACATGCAAGAGAAGTTGAAGTTATGTGACATTCCAGTTGTTAGGGACTTTGCGGAGGTATTCCTGGACGAGTTGCCTGGCTTGCCTCCGGATCGAGAAATGGAGTTCACAATAGAGATTATTCCTGGTTCGGCGCCAGTGTCCAAGAATCCTTACAGGATGGCGCCAGTTGAACTGAGAGAATTACAAGCCCAGCTGAAGGAGCTAACGGATAAGGGCTTTGTCCGACCGAGCGTTTCTCCTTGGGGCGCTCCGGTTTTGTTTGTGAAAAAGAAGGATGGCTCTTTGCGAATGTGCGTGGATTATCGTGAGTTGAATAAGCTGACTATAAAGAACAAATATCCGTTACCGAAGGATAGATGACCTGTTTGACCAGTTGCAAGGGGCCACGGTATTCTCAAAGATCGATCTACGCTCTGGGTACTATCAGTTGAAGATTAGAGCTGAGGATGTACCAAAGACTGCCTTCAGAACGCGCTACGGGCACTACGAGTTTATGGTTATGTCATTCGGCTTGACCAATGCCCCGGCCGCGTTTATGGACCTCATGAACAGAGTATTCCGGGAATTCTTGGATAAGTTCGTGATAGTATTCATAGATGACATTTTGGTATATTCCCGAAACGACGAAGAACATGCAGAGCACTTAAGGGCAGTTATGACTACCTTGAAGCGACATCAGTTGTATGCTAAGCTCTCTAAGTGCGAGTTCTGGTTGAGCCAAGTGAATTTCTTAGGCCACGTGATTTCAAGAGAAGGTGTTTCGGTGGACCCGGCCAAGATACAAGTAGTAAAAGAGTGGCCTCGACCGAAAAATGCAAGTGATGTGCGGAGTTTCGTTGGCCTAGCGGGGTATTATCGAAAATTTATTCAAGGGTTTTCAGTAATTGCTAAGCCTTTGATGAACTTGACAAAGAAAGAAGTAAAATACGAGTGGACTAAGGCGTGTGAAGAAAGCTTTCAGACCTTGAAGCGGAAGTTGACCACAGCGCCTTTATTGACTCTGCCAGTGGAGAACGGGGTGTACTGTATTTATTACGACGCGTCCAAAGTCGGTTTGGGATGCGTATTGATGCAAGAAGGAAAAGTCATTGCCTATGCCTCAAGGCAATTGAAAAGTTATGAAGAAAACTACCCCACGCATGATTTAGAACTGGCAGCGGTTGTGTTCGAATTAAAGATATGGAGGCACTACCTCTATGGACAGAAATGTGAAGTGTTTTCAGATCACAAAAGTTTAAAATATCTGTTTACACAGAAAGATTTGAATATGAGACAGAGAAGATGGCTTGAATTTGTGAAAGACTACGACTTCGAAATCAAGTATCACCCTGGAAAGGCGAATACAGTGGCAGATGCTCTGAGCAGGATGCCTAGAACAGATGAGTCAGGTTCTTTCAGTATGTCAGCGTCATTGAGAAAGGAGATGCAAGGGTTTGAACTTGAGATAGTTCCAGAACTTTCAGCCCTGCTTGCTAACTTAACGATACGGCCTACGCTGTTGGACAAGATAAAAGAGGCTCAACAGCTTGATACAGAGGAGAAGTTGGCCATTGTAGCGAGGTTATCAGTTGTGCCTTCAGATTTCAGCTATTCAATGGATGGCCTTCTAAGATTTCGAGATCGATTGTACGTTCCAAAAGACGAGGAGTTGAGGAAGTTAGTTATGTCAGAGGCACATTCATCGTTGTCCTCAGTGCGTCCAGGTAACACCAAAATGTACCGAGACCTGAAAGTGCACTATTGGTGGCCGAATATGAAACGTGATGTGGCCAATTATGTACAGTCTTGCCTAGTGTGCCAACAAGTGAAAGCGGAGCACCAAAGACCAGGTGGGATGTTACAACCACTACCGATTCCCGAGTGGAAGTGGGATCAAATTGCAATGAATTTTGTAGTGGGATTACCAAGGACAGTAAAGGGGCACGACAGTATATGGGTCGTTGTTGATAGATTGACAAAAGCGGCTCATTTCTTGCCTGTCAAAATGACTTACACGATGAATCAGTTTGCAGAACTCTATATACAGGAGATTATTAGATTGCACGGGGTCCCTATGTCGATTGTTTCAGATCGGGATCCCCGATTTACCTCGAGATTTTGGAAAAGCTTACAAAGTGCTATGGGTACTAAATTGACTTTCAGCACGGCATTCCACCCACAGACCGATGGATAGTTTGAAAGGACGATTCAGATACTTGAGGATATGCTGAGAGCATGCGTATTAGAGTTTCAGTCGTCGTGGAGCCGATATTTACCTTTGATCGAATTTGCGTATAATAACAGTTATCAGTCCACGATCGGAATGGCTCCATACGAAGCGCTTTATGGCAGAAAATGTAGGTCGCCGCTGTATTGGGATGAAGTGGGCGAAGCTAGATTGATTGGCCCTGAGATTTTGCAACAATTGTCCGAGAAGGTTTCGTTGATTAGACAAAGAATGGAGACCGCACAGAGTCGCCAAAAGAGCTACGCTGATCGAAGAAGACGAGATTTGGAATTTGTAGTTGGTGACGAAGTGTTTTTGAAGGTTTCACCATTTAAAGGCGTGGTTCGATTTGGAAAAAGGGGGAAGTTGAATCCACGGTTTGTTGGACCGTTTCGGATTACAGAAAGAATTGGAGCTACAGCGTATAGGCTTCAACTGCCATTGTCTATGGAGGGCGTACATAATGTGTTCCACGTGTCGATGTTGAGGAAGTGCATACGGGACCCTACGCACGTGGTGGAACCAGTGAATCTTGAGATACAGCCAACTTTGACCTATGAAGAAAAGCCGGTACAGATTTTGGAGTCCTCAGTTAAAGTCCTGCGTAATAAGTCAATCCCTCTTGTTAAAGTATTATGGAAAAATCAAAACATAGAGGAAGCAACGTGGGAGCGACAACAGGACATGATGGACAGATACCCAGACCTGTTCAGGTACAAAATTTTGGGGACAAAATTCCAAATAAGGAGGGTAGGATGTAACACCCGGGAACCATGATTTCTAGTTTTAAGTTATAATTGCCGAGTTTTAAATTGTAAGCCATATAGAGTTTTAATTCGTAGAAATAGTGAATTAAGTCTAAATGGCGAACGGGAAGTTTTGTTAGGACCCTAGGAATAGGATGAAATAATTGGTGAAGTAAGATAATGTCGGAGAAACCGAACCGATAGACAAAGTAACGATTTAAGTTGAGAAATAATAGGAAGGGGTAAAAAGGGTAATTTGGAAGGTCAAATCTTTTAATAAAAGAGAACTTTTCTCTTCCCTCCCTCACTTTTCCTCCAACGCACGAAACCCTCCTCTTTTTGGCGATTTCTTCCTCCTCTCCATCGCCATTTCCACCGTGCGATTTCTCTTCCATTTTAGGCAATTTCTCCTCCAAGTTTCTTCAACAAAACAACGTGCTAGGTAAGCTCTACGTTTTGGTTAAGTTTATTTGTCTTCTTAGGAGTGATTTCGAGTTAGGGTTTGTAACGAAAATTAGGGGTTTTGCTAGAAATAGTTAGGGTTGTTTGATTATTACTCATTGATGATATATTAATGATTTTTGAAGTTGTTGGAGTAGATTAATGGTGTTGAATGACATTAATGTCAAGTTAGGGTTGTTGAAATGTGGTTGAAAGACATTAATGGAGGTTTTTGAAGTGGTGAGCACCAAGTGCTCGATAAAATGTCTAAATGAAGTGATTAAGAGTTTTTAGAAGAATTTGTCCTAGCTCGAGAAGACAAATTGTTTGATTCGCGGTTCGTGAGTCGATATTAATGGTTTGTTGTTAAATGCCCTAGGTGACTCAAGCTCAAAGGACGGTGCTCGGCATATTTAGGACGCCAGGTAAGTGAGCGTTAGGCTTTCCGGCCACTAAGGCCCTACGTCGTACAATGTTGAAAATGTTGAATGTTATGAGGAAAGTGGTCATACGGGTAGTTAAGGAAAGACGGGTAGTTAAGTAGTGCCTTAGCGATTTAGGTAGTGCTTATGTGATAGGTTCTTCCTTACGTGTATGTCTCCTCATGTATCATGTTTTCTTAAAGTGCATACGAACGGTTTATGAACATGTTTTTATGAAAAGTTAAATGAACGATGTATGTTTTCACGGGACTATATGAATGATGAATGATTCTCACGGGAGTATATGAATGTTTCTCACGGAAGTATATGAATGTTCTCACGGGAGTATATGAATGTTTTCACGGGAGTAAATGAATGTTTTCACGGGAGTAAATGAATGTTTTCACGAAACTGTTTTACAAATGTCATGCATATATGAAATGTTATGTTTAGTACGCTCCTTACTAAGCATTAGGCTTAATGTAGTTATTGTATGATGTAGGTGACGAGAACGAAGGTGAGGAACCACCTTATGATGAGCAAGTGTAGCAGTCGATGGGTGGAACTCGTGGCGGCGGCATGTGTTTTGGCTAGGCAGGGCTACTTATGGTTAGAGGTTTTTGAGGGTCTTTAGTGACGTTTTTGAGTTAATGGTTAATTGTACAGATTTTGTAAATGTTTAGTTATGTTATTAGGATGTTGGAGACTGTATGGATAACGTAAAATGTTTTGTGGATGTTTTTGATGTTTAAAAACAGGTAGGATTGTTGAACTTTTAAATGGAACCATGCGGTTCGTTTTTATGAAAAATCAATTTCGTTTTAAAGTTATTTGTGTTGGTTATGAGTTTTGGGTAAATTTAGTGTGAAAGTGTTATGTGTTTATGGGTTAAAGGTGAGGGGTAGGACGTGCGAAGGAAGGGGGAAAACAAAGAAGAGAGAGGGAGCAGGGCGCAGTGGGCGCGCAGGGCGCGCCTGAATGTGCCTTCACGATCGATCATGCTTGAGCCGCGATCGATCGTGATCGAAGTTTGATTTCAATCAGGAGACCCGAGAGGGCCCGATCGGTCGGGCGTAAGGCGCGATCGATCGTGAACGAGTTTTCGTTTGATCGCGAGGCGAGCAGTGGTCTCTCTCGGCGAATCGCTGGGCACTCTCTGGAGAAATCCAGAGAGTGTGGCGCCCAGGCGCCACAATTGTGGCGCCCAGTCGCCACAAGTTGTGGCGCCCAGTCGCCACAAGTTGTGGCGACCAGGCGCCACCAGTTCTGTATAAAAAAAAAAAATGTTTTATTTAAATTGTTTTCTTTATTAGTTAATTGTTTTAATTATTTAAGTTTATTGTTTTAGTAATTGTTTTAAATGGTTTACCAAATGAACTCCGATTTCTATTTCGATTTCGATTTTAATCAAGGTTTCCGCTTAAGTATAGTTAAAGTTAAAGAATGTTATAAAAAAAAAAAAAAAATGTGACATCACGGGTACGGGTCGTGACAACCAGCCTTAAGCATCCTCTTTGAACATAGTATCCTCACCTGAACCTTTTTCACCTACACTATAAGGTTCAACTATAAGCCTAATGCTTAGTAAGGAATGCATGCTGACAGATATACATGAGTGCACAAATTAAAGAACACAAGTTCATAAATCTTTCTTCATTCATGTTCATTTTCATTATTTACATGGCATGTATTAAGGCAGGAAACGAGGGAGGAAGGCAGGGGTACATAGTCATTTGCCTATCGCGGCAATCAAAATACATCACTCGGCCTCCCCCAGTGGGAGAATTCGCGAGCCGTACATATCATCAACTCGGCCTCCGCCAGTGGGAGAATCCGCGAGCCATACATACCATTAACTCAGCCTCCCCCAGTGGGAGATTTCGCGAGTCATACATGTCATAGTCTTTTCCCCCGTTCTGCACTTAATCATGGTTACATTTGCTTCTCATGTTCTCAACTTAATCATAACGTGGACACAGTGCATAGACATAAAGTTCATAGAGAGAAGTCATATCATAAGGACAAGCAAAAACATCCCGTAACTTAACATCTTCTTACACCAATTCTCCATATCATAGTAATAACTAATCATAATCAACAGACTAACATCTCAATGATTTCCTAATACCCTTGCGGTGTAGGGCCCTAGTGGCCAGAAACCTTAATGCATTCACTTACCTGGATTCCTTAGCAATCCGAGCTCCTTCCCTTTAAACTTCTTCACCTAAAACATGTACATTACAGTAGTTAAAACAAAGGTCCTAATAGTTCTAATCATAAATCGTCCTAGGACTCTAATAGCTAAAGTCATTCCTAAATACTCTGTTTGATACACCGTGTTGCCAGAAATCCAAAAATAGGCAGGCAGGTTCTACCATCGATTGAAACTGAGTTGATTACTCTAAATGATCAGAATCGATTCGGGAAGGACGTCACCACACTCAGTTTACACAATGTTCTAATATTACGCGACCATTGATAAAGACCGAAACTCAAACGCCGAGCTGAGAACAGGGTAACAAACTAATAGATAGCCACAATGTCAATGTATACCTCGGATACGGATTCGTAGAGGAAAGGCAAGCAGAAACCAGCCGTCGGTAAAGGAAAGTTCTGGTAGCCGAGGGCAAGAACTTGGGAGAGAAGAAATCGCCGAGAGGGAATGTCGGCTACAGTGGTAATAAATGAGGTTTAAGGTTTCCATTTCCTATTTATACTCAATCCATCAATTTTAATTACAAATCTGCCACCCAACCTAGTTTTACTCAACTTGTAATAAATTTTGTCTTAACATTAAATTTAAATCATAAGGGTTAAATAAGAGGGGGTGACAATGAAAATGGTCAGAAAATCACCTGGCCGAAATGTCGGGTGTTACACCCTAGGTTGCCAGCCCTTGCCCCTGATCTGAGGGTGAATCTCTCGAAAGAAGCCCTTAGCTGGCTCCCTCGGCTTGACAGAACTCTGATCAACGGCCTCAATATCAAGAGCTCTAGCCACAACATCGTCATAGGATACATTCCGTACCCCAGATATAGTAAGGCGCATATGGAACTCCTGGCTAAGTCCCTGTAAGAATCGGCGTACCTTGTCCTCGTTTACGCTGACCTGTCGTGGCGCGAATCGAGAAAGAGCTTCAAACTTCCTCACATACTCGGCAATCGAACCTACTTGCCGTAACTGCATAAACTCAACCATTTTCGCCTCTTGTACGGTATGGCTGAAGTACTTGTCGTAAAACAACTCTCTGAATCGCTCCCATCCCATTACCGTCACATCGGTGGTCGTCTTGATGGAATCCCACCAAAATCGAGCGTCAAGTGCCAAATGATAGGTCACTAGTGCAACCTTCTCTCCATCCTCTATGCTAGCATACGCCAGCATGTCCTCCATAGTGCGAACCCACTCCTCGGCTGAAGAGGGATCCGTAGACTGTCCGTTAAAGGTAGGGGCTGGAGCTTCTGAAATCTCTCCATCCCACGGTTACCAGAAGCAGCTGTCTCTCGAGCTCTAATGCCCTCTCGGTCTATCATGGTACCCAGCTGTTGAGACTGTCTCTCCATTTGCTGAGCCTGACCCTTCATATGTTGAGACTGCTGGGCAATAAAATCCTTGAGAGTATCGATCGTGTCATCTCGGTCATCTCGGTCGTTTCGTGGACGCACCATATTTATAAAATTCCTATACCAAAGTTAAAACAAATATTCTAAGAAACTAAAAACCAAACAAAGCTATAAACGTACTTACAGTTGATGAAGAATGTCCGCGTAGTGGCTGTGCAGTCGAGCAGTCTACAGAACCGATTTTAAAACCCGGGGGCTTTGATACCATAATTAAAACGACCCTAATATTGTACCCAATTTTTTTTTTTTTATACTTATCCTTATACTTTAAATAAACTCTAAGTGGAACCTAAACCGAAATTGAAATTGAAATTCAACTTTTTAAAACAATTTAAACAAAACTTATATTAACTATTTAAAACAATTAAAAATCCTTTAAAAGAAAACATCGGCCAAGCAGAGGGCAGAAGGGACATTTGTCCCGAAAAAGTGAGGGGCGATCGATCGCCATATGGCGATCGCACCCAGCGATCGCTCGCCGAGTGAATCTCCCCTGGCGATCACCTATGCCCAGCGATCGCCATTGTCTGGCGATCGCTCGGCATGCGCTCTGGAATTTCGTCCAGAGCGCTACCATGAGGGGCGAACGATCGCCCTCACTGGCGATCATTCGGCAACCCCTCTGGATTTACGAATTCCAGAGAGGTGCTGCTACCCCACTCGTTTCCTTCTCTTTTCCCCCTGCATAACAACTTTAACACTTATCCAATTTCATCCTTAATTTAACATCAACCACAAACACTCTTATCTCCACTACGGCCTTGTTAAAACCGACTTGTAACCCATTTAAAACGAAATATGTTTTCATGAAAATGAACTGCATGGATATATTTAAACTATCAATTTCCTCATGTTTTACATCAATTTCAATTCAAATGAAAACGGTACCGAATCAGTTCATAAAACAGGATTTCAAAAAACGTTTAAAACCTCACAAGTAAACCTATCAACTACCAGAACCAAGCATCCTATAATTTCTATACAAACATCAGCCCAAAATGTCCCAAACCCTCAAGATCTATACATACTGTCCCCACGGGTCGGTAAGCCTCGACTGCGCCAGCACACCACCACAGCCATCCCTCGTCAACTGGACTCATGCCTTAGGAGGAGGAATCTCATCCTCACCTGTATCCTCGTAATCACCTACACCATACAATACACTATGAGATAAAAATCTCAGCAAGCCCTCATAAATGCAACTATATGCTATGCGTGTGAGTTCAGAAATCATGCAGCATTTTCTTTACTCTGTGGGTGTCACCGAGATCTCAGCCTCCTAACCGGAGAGAGCACATCCAGCGGTCAGACTACTCTTTCCAGCTAGAAGAGGGGGGTACACGCTTACAACACGTACAGCCGTGCCTGAGCCCCATCTCGCGTGACCTATAACTGTATCAGTATGTGTTAAATGCGGTATTGTGACAGACCCCTTCGTGCCTACACAATAGATCAATAGCCCCTCTCCAGGCCGCATTACCATTTTCTTAAAAACATCGTGTAGAAATTCATTTTCATGCTCTTTCTTTAAAACACGTGATGCATGAACAGTTTATAACAGAATTTAAACACTCAGCATACATACCATCAAGACGGTAAAACATAAACTACAAAACAATTAAACCTAACTACCCAACCAAAGCAATATAAACTAGTGTGTCACCAAACTCCTCGAAACGACTTCGATGTACGGTGTAGGCCAATCGGCCAGAAAAGAATCACGAGAACTTACCTCGTGTCCAAAGCAGCTCAAGCTCCGTCCACGAGCATTGTTTACCTAAGCAATTTAGAACGTTTATCGTTAAAACGAATTCAAACTTCTAAATGTCCAAATTCAACTAAAATCTTAACTAAAGGATTTTCCTTACAATTTCAACCTAACTAATCGAAGTATTTAAACAACGATTAACGCTCAATAGTTTAAAATTCCAATTAACGAGTTTTCCTAAAAACCCGAAAATTCTCAAATTTTAACATTTCTCACAAATAACTCAAATTTTGTCCAATAACGTTCAATACGTCCTATACATTCGTAATCTACAACAAGCTATCGATTTCGAACCCTAAATCTCGATTTTTAACAAAACCCTAACCGAAACCCTAACCGTATAACTTTGCGAAAACCGAAAACTAACGCTCTAAAACTTTAGAATCATACCTAGAACGTCGATTGGAGGAGAAAGCATGAAGAAAACGGAACGATTGGAGAACTTGATCGCCGAAAATGGAAGAATCGTCGATGGAGGAGAGGGAGAAGTCGCTTGGAGGGAGAGGGGTTCGCGTGGAGAAGAAGAAAATGAGGGAGAAAAGGAAGTTTGTTATTTTTATAAAAATTGACTTGGCAATTTACCATTTTGCCCTTCCTTTGTTTTCTATTTGTTTCGTCCTTCGTTTCGTTAATTGGCTAGTGATTCGGTTTCTCCAAACTTCCTTATTTCACCAATAAGTCCAACTTATCACCAGGGTTCTATTAAAACTGTCCGTTCGCAAAATGGACCACATTTACTATTTTTACTAAAACGTCCTTTATATTACGAGAAACGCAACTACTCGGAATATAGCGTCATTACTCCGAAAATTCTCGTAAATTCCTTAAAATTCCAATTAATAATTATGATCATAATAGCGCTTCCTTTTCGTAAAACGGGTTTGATTTGACATATTTACGAAAATGCCAACATATATATTATAATATAAAATTCGTACAAGCTGGATATTACATGGATGGCGATTATGACCCGTGGATATGTTCATTTTATGTCAGTAAGACTTATGAGAAAACTGATGCCTAAGTAGGATAGGATCATATTTTAATTTGGACCTGAAATTGTCTGATTCAACTTCTGAGTTTGAGGATGATTGTAAGAACCTAGGATATTCTGTTTTATATGAGTCTTCCGCTTACGTATCCTGAACAAGTCTACGACATTTATTCGTTTAAGGTTTATGTCTATCAAGTTGAAATTTGTGAGAGTCGAGACATCCCCTGTTGGCTGTAGTTGTTTGATGATTATTGTGTTTTACTGCTGAATGATAGGAGCTGGATGAGTGTATCATCTGGCTGACGCCGCCGGATGATGTCGAGTATTTTACTCACCGGATGATGTCGAGTATTTTACTCACCGGATGATGTAAACGTTATTTTGTCATCTAGTAACCGGTAGATGTTGTGTATTTGAGTCACCGGATGATGTAAACGTTATTTTGTCGTCTAGTGACCGGTAGATGTAGTGTATTTGAGTCACCAGATGATGTAAACGTTATTTTGTCGTCTAGCGATCGGTCGATGTAGTGTATTTCTAATGTCGTGTGATGTTTAATGAGTCACGCGAAGTGCACGTGATAGATCGGATGATGTGTACCCTATCAGCCGTTGCATGCAAACCCATGCAGCCCGAGCAGAGTCACGTCGAGTGATCTGAGGTCATTTCTTCTCTGCCCGATTATGTCATGGATCTGATAACCGAGCATAGTCGCTCGATTCTGTAAACTAATGAGTTGTTAGATTAGTGAAAGAGTGGAGTTTTGGATGATTTAGTTTTGTCAGATGATTTGTGGTCTGCGAGTCAAGTTTTAAGTTCTAAGTATTAAAAAAAATAATACTAATAATGAACAAGGTGCAGAAAGTAAGAATTAACTGATTAAGAAGGTCATGAATTACGTGGCGACTCCAACTGGGATCGTTACACAATTGGCAACGGATCCCATAAGAACTCCGAAGTTAAAAATACTTCGGTTAGAGCAATTCCAGGTTGGGTGACCTTACAGGAAGTTCTCGCCAAACAAAGCCTTGAAGGGAGGATATTGGGCTGCAGCCCAATCCCCAGAGCAGACAATATCTTGCTGGGAATAGGAGTCGTTACAAAAAGAGTAGTCAATGTTTTAATTTCAATGATGGAGCAAACAAATTTAATCAGAAGTTTATCATGGTGAAACACAAGTGGAGAACAAAGCACAAGTTAAGGGGATTGTCGAAATATTCCAAATCTGCCTGGAATAACGTGATTTAGTTGAATTTCAATCTGCAACATTTTGCGCTCTATTCTGCTGGAAAAACCCTAGTTCAAGTGGAAATTAAAGTAACCACCTTTGTGCCACATCATTTGGTATCAGAGTCTTTCTTTCCTTATTATTCTGTTATTTGGTACTAATTCATCTTCAATATGATTACAATGAATGAATCAAAATATACATGAAGTCATGAATCAAAATGGCAAGCAATCGCACAACAACCATCGATGGGAGGTGAATCTAGCTGACTAGATCGACTTGATAAAATGCAAAAGTTGTTGTTTGACATGTCTCAAAAACTCCTAGAGATTGAGGACAAGTACCTTCGAACTCCCCAAGTCCGCAAAGTGAAGTGGAGGAAATATTTGAAGATGAAAGGATGGAGTTGTTAGAGGATAATGGATATGGAGAAGGAACCGGGTTCGGAGAAGTTAATGTCATTTTTCAATATTTGCCTTATCCTTGTAGTTCTTATGATTCTTCAATTATTTCATGTGTTTTGAATGATTTTCTACTATGGAGGAGACGTGAATATCAAATAATATTGAAGAAGAAATTTATCTACAAGAAGACAACCCCACAGTTTTGGAGGAAACCCACATTTTAGTTGAAGGAGCACTTTCCACCATGTATGCCCAAGAAAAATGTAACCAAATAGAGCAAACAATCATTGAGAATCGTAAAGAATTTTTCTTGGCAGCAATCATGATAGAAGAAAGCATTAAAGAAGTTGAAAATAAAAATGATTTATGGGACTCCCCTACTTCAAAGGAGACACTAAGGAATCAGGTTATGTTTGAAGAAAGAGAAGAGATTCCACAAGTCCTCTTGAAGTTGCCTTTTATTAAACATCTTGATTTGACTTGTTTATTGAATAAAGATCATTATTATGTTAATCCTTCATAGCAACTCTCAAGAAATTTTTTTAAACATTGCCTTATTCAAGAACGGTTTGGATTTTTTAAATGAGATCTTGGACTTTTTGAGGGGAGGTGGCAAAATAAATTTTTCGGGACAAAACCACTTACTTTCTAAGGGAGAAGAATGAAGTTTGGACTGAGAATGATAATCACTTGTGGAACCTTATGGGGGAAGAATAACCTTTAAGATGGAGGGGATACAACATGAATTTCTCAGTTAAGGTTCCATTTGTACCTAATCATGTCATATTTGTTAAAGTGGTTTTTCAAGTAAAGGAAGCTCAAAATCTTTCTAAGAGCCAAAGATCTTAATAAGCTCTTTGAAGTTACCTGTGCTATAGCTTATAAGTTTGGATTTCTTGAGAAACATGGAATTAAAGAAGTCAAGGAAAATTTGGATTTACAAATAAATCCTTTCTAACTCTGGAAGGATGATGTGTCATAGGATCCGTCCATTAACATACGAGAATCGAGAACTTCTAACAATATTGCTAGTATTGTTTTGAATGTGATCAAGGGGAAAAGAGTAGTCAATGCCTCAATTTCAATGATGGAGCAAACAAATTTAATCAGAAGTTCATCATGGTGAATCACAAGTGGAGAATAAAATACAAATCAAGAGGATTGTTGAAATATTCTAAATTTGCCCGGAATCTGACCCCCGAAAAATTATTTTGCCATTTAGAAAATCTTCCCAATATTAAAACAAAAAATGCTCTTCATAAATAGTGTAGTTGACTCCTCAAGGTTTTTGGAATAGGGTGATGCATCAAAATCGAACATAATTTTCTATGTCAACTAGATCCATTACAGAGGGTCTTATTTCTTCCAAATACATCCAATGGATAAGGAATCTCCCAAACTAATTTAGGTGGTGGGAAACCTAGCCTTCCTTTGCAAATGGAGGACATTCCTACATTCTTCACCAAAACCTAATATAACAATTTTCATGCATTTTTAATTATTTTCTTTTAAGTTATTTAGAGCTGTTTGTTTAGACCTATTTTTCCTTTAGTTGAATTTTCTTTTAGTTTATTTTACCAACCCTAATTATGAAGGTATTTATATTTCATTGTTGTTGTCTTAGAAGGGAAGATTTTTCCATTGAGATAATAGAAAATCAAACTTTTGTTCAATTGGAGTTCATCTCCGTTTGCATTACAACTCATTGGTGGTTTTATCCGAGGTTTGTTTTACGTTCAAGGATCTATAGTTTTTTATTTGAGTTACGTGAATTTCTTCATTACAATCATCTTTCCTAATTCTTATTCAAGAAGAAGAACGTTTCAACAAAGGTTAGAATTATCATCACCATCGGTTTAGAAGCGTCTATCACTAGACAACTAATTATCAGTTTTGTGTGCATCCGCTGTAACGACTCCTTATCCAGTAAGATATTGTCCGCTTTGGAGATTGGGCCGTAGCCCAATATCCTCCCCTCACGACTTTGTTTGGCGAGAACTTCCCGGAAGGTCACCCAACCTGGAATTGCTCTCGCCGAAGCACTTTTAACTTCGGAGTTCTTATGGGATCCGTTACCAATTGTGCTCCAAAACGCGTCTTACTATCTTGGGAGGGATCTCTTACATATGTTTCATTTCACATACTTCCCCAAGCGATGTGGGATTGTGACAACCCCTTTTTTACGACCTATCACCTTCCGGTTCGCCCGCGCAGACGTACCGTCATCTGGGTTCCGGTTCTTGCAGCCATCGTACCATACTTACACATACGGGTCATCACATCCGCGATATTCCATCAGAGTAGTGGATATTCTCTCAATCACAACTTCTTCTCCCCAACAAATTCTTGTACAAAATTTGTATGACTTATTCTTCATTAATGTATTGAGAATCTATCCAAATTTCATATCAAGAAGATTTTATTTGATCACGTAGCATCAACCTTAAATGTGATATTTTTATCTGATCAGAAACTGTTTTTCAAATCGACGACGACCTCCAACAAACTTATCACATCTCCATGATATTGAAGCTTTTGAATGAGATATTTTGAGGCTATCTAGTGGACTTAAAGGGCTATCATTGGTTCAAATTTCATACAAAAATAACATGATTTAGTTGGGTTTCTATCTGCTACATTTTGCGCTATATTTTGTTGTGAAAACCCTAGTTCGAGTGGAAATTAAAGTTACCACATTTGTGGTACATCATGTGTAGGGCAGTTTTGACATAGAAAATGAGATTTAATTTTTTTACAAAGTCCACCATATTATGGTAAGCTTGGAATGTGAGCTATAATTTTCACTATATCACTTCTTAATTTGAAGTCATTAATAATGTAAAATTCGCCAAATATCAGTCCGAGGTTAGAATTTCAAAAATACTAGAATGTCTTGTAAGTTTTCAAAACTTTCTTAACTTTCAACTTGTACTTGATTTTGAACAACTCCATAATAGTTTTAGAAATTAGATGAATATTGTCCTTTCTACTTTTCCCTCATTGAACACCAACAAAGTGAACAATCAAATTAGTTACTAAACCCTTGATAATGAATCATGGACTCCATTAGCACAACACCTTAGTTAGGTATCGCTCAAAGAGACAACTGAATTATTTAAAAAAACAATATCCATCTTTGATAGACCTCCTTAATAGTATGGCCTCTCAAGCATTTTATTAAGTTGAGTTTAGACCTGTGAAGAACGCATATACATTAAATATAAGGTGTAACATGATCGTATGCTAATATTATTGTCATCACAACAATACAGGGAAAAAAAGAGGAGCCTTTAATTTTCTAAGTGCATTTTCTTTTACATTTGGTCTAAAGCTTGGTTTTACAAAAATTAGAATCAAAGCAGAACCGGTTTGGAATCTTCAACTCAGACCAACCCAACCAATCCGACTTCCACCTCTATGGTGGTGATTGGGAGAAGAAACGTATTATTTTGGTGTAGAAGGTAGATCGGGGTATAATCGTAATTAGCAACTTCTCGAGGAAATAGACGAGGAAAAGGGTATGACCATTGGTCGAAGACGGAGGAAGACCAAATATAGAGTATTCTACGGCAGTGTCTGTTTGGTCGCATCTTGAATGTTCCGTCTCTGTTCAGCCATTTCAGCGCCGAGAAGAGACCGAACGGAGCTCATTCTTCTTCCTTCTCTCGACCCAATGCTGGATCTTTGATTGTTGTTGGAAATTTTGTGTTTCTTCGTTTGGACATCTTCTCAGCTTCTGGTCAATCATTGCCGTCGCCATGGAGAAGATTCTTAACAAGCTCCGGAATTTCGATGCTTACCCTAAAATCAACGAGGATTTCTCCAGCCGCACATTTTCTGGTGGCCTTATCACACTCGCCGCCTCCTTTCTCATGCTCTTCCTTTTCTTTTCTGAGCTCCCACCTCTATGGTGGTGATTGGGAGAAGAAACGTATTATTTTGGTGTAGAAGGTAGATCGGGGTATAATCGTAATTAGCAACTTCTCGAGGAAATAGACGAGGAAAAGGGTATGACCATTGGTCGAAGACGGAGGAAGACCAAATATAGAGTATTCTACGGCAGTGTCTGTTTGGTCGCATCTTGAATGTTCCGTCTCTGTTCAGCCATTTCAGCGCCGAGAAGAGACCGAACGGAGCTCGTTCTTCTTCCTTCTCTCGACCCAATGCTGGATCTTTGATTGTTGTTGGAAATTTTGTGTTTCTTCGTTTGGACATCTTCTCAGCTTCTGGTCAATCATTGCCGTCGCCATGGAGAAGATTCTTAACAAGCTCCGGAATTTCGATGCTTACCCTAAAATCAACGAGGACTCTCTCTCTCTCTCGGAATACTCGCCAAATTTTTGAAATTTTCATCTGTAAACACTGTTGTATGTTGTATAATACAGTACCTTTATCAGTTATTATTAAATGATACACAGGATTCTTTGGTTTCAGAGAATTAACAATCTGATAATGTTCATATCTTCTGTATATGCGCGTAGTCCAGAGTCTGTAGCTTACGTGGTATTTTGCTGTGACAAAGTACTTTGATATGTTGTAGGAGGGTTACTTGCCTTATGTATGTTCAATGCGTTACTCTTGGAATTATCTTTCGTTTTCTCATGTGTATGAAAAACGTATTGGGTGCACAGGAGGTTAACCGTGTTGTAGTGTTACTTTTTCTCTTCTCATATGCTTATGATCGTATCCAGTGATAGTGACTTATTTTCTTTTCTGAATGATGTTTGATTTATATGATCTAGGGAACTTTAATAGACCTGAGATTTGTTTTTCTCTACTAGGTTGAATTTATCCTCCTTTCTCATGTGAGTTAGGATCTTCTTATGAATATTCGTGTGAGTTACAGTTTTTCATTATAGTTTCTTATGGTTGTACTTGCAGGATATTACCTTTACACTGTTACAGAGACAAAGCTTATTGTGGATACATCTAGGGGTCAAACGCTACGCATTATAGTTAGTAATCTTGAATTTAAAGCTCATTTAATTTCTTATTTCTTGTCCAATTATAATGCATTGACTTGAGGATGATTTAGTTATATGTTTGTGAAATATTTGGCTAGCTTTCCTTGATGCACGAAGATTTTGAGCTGAGGCTTTGAGTCTTAGGTGTTATAGTTTTGTTTTCACTTGTTAGGCAACCGACTTTTTTTTATGACTCAGAATAGTTTATATTAAGCACCTTGCACTGCAAAATTTTTATTTGAAAGTGATTTTTATGGAAGTGACATTCTACTTTGGATTTGGTTGCAGTTTGATGTGAGCTTTCCTGGTGTTCCATGCTCCTTACTCAGTGTTGATACCATTGACATCAGCGGAGAGCGCCATCTTGATATTGTAAGTACTACTTATGTTGTAATTTACTTTTATCGACGGATAGATCTTGAAGAGGATTGACAAAGTGGCATTTTTTTTTGTTTATTATAGTTATAACACTACCCTGGATAAATCCCATGATTTAATTAAATAGCCTTAAGGGATAAGTTTGTAATTTTTAGAGAAGTTTTTTTGGGATAATAAAGGAAGAATTTTATTAAGAAAAAATAGGAAGTACAAGGAAGCATAAGTAATGCTCCCAAAAAGCATACGAAAGGGTCAAGATTAAGTTTCAACCATGTCTATCCAGTTAGAGATAACTACAGCGAGAAAATTTAGATTTGTAAGTGCATTTTAGAGTTCAATGAGCTTACACTTTTAATTATTTTATGGTACACACTTTTTTTTGTTTCTTTCAGTTTGAAAAAATATAGCAGCGAATTGGTTGCATATTTTTTTTTTATAGAGTTTCTTGTTCTCATGTTCACTCTGTAGAGATAACAATACCTCCAACTAATAAAAGTTGGACAACTTCTGTTTTGATAATGATTGAGCTTTGCTAGTGGGCAATGGTGAGAGAAATGAAGGGGAACACAGGTGTTGTTCCACATGGAGTGGAAACTTTTTGAACTGAAGGAGGAATAGGGTTCCTGTGAAAAACGGGTTTTTTGGATGGAGTATAAAGAGGACAGTCTCCAGAAGGTTTGCAGTTCAAGTGGATTTAAGTGAAGGAAATGGTGGGCAGAGCTGCTACTGGAGAAAGAAAGTGATGGAGTGAGGGAAAATGAGAGGTGTATGTTTCCTCTCCTTTGAACAGTAGAGGAAAGATCCTATGTATTGAGGTGAAGAGAGGTCCAACTGATTTGCACATTAAGATCCCTTAGTTGGGAAATGTGAGATTGCAGTGGATAGCATGGAGGATTTTGATGATGAAGAACAACAAGATGGTGGTGACAGTAAGTTCCATGATCTTTTGTTGAGCCAGAGGCAAAAGAAAAAGATTTTGGAGGCACTTGGTTCTGGCATTGAGTGTATGCTGATAGGGAAATACTTGAAGGTCAAAGGCCTTGTTTGACCATCCGAGGAGACAATTTTATGGTAATTGCTTGGAGGTGCTGGTTGAGTAGAGCTTTTTGTCCTTAGATCTCTACAAGAACCCGTCCTAAAAATAATATTCTTAAATTTAAATTCTAACATTTACCTAATTTATTCCTTGGGTATATTTACAAATTTATTCCTTAAACTTCTAGTTGCTCAAATAAAAATTCTCTTCAATAATACTTGCGGAAGCTTTTAAACAAATAATTAATACCCAAATTAAATTCTCAAACCAACCGTCGCTATATATCTTTTAATCGAGTAGTCAAAGATTCCTTAGGATAGAGAATAATTATACAAACATTTAGCGTCATGGATTTCGTTCTAAGGCCTCCTTCCAAGATCCATCATGTGGACTTTCTACAAAGACAAGGTTTTTACTATGAAATTTTATTTATGAGGATATAAGAGAAGGATTGTTGGATGGCCATTTGTGGGGCAGTACTTGGAAGAAAACATTTTCTTCTTCTTTTATATGCTCGCTTGCCTCTGGTAGGTTCTCGTCCACAACCATTTCTTCTTCAGATAAAAACTCACCTACATCACAAAATTACAACTATGAAAATAGCTCAGTAAGCGAAAATTCGTGCAGGTGCAAAATTAACATTAACTTTTACCGAATCTTGACTTAACAGTTACATACTGGTTGGTACTCATTTTTCAACTTTTGTTCAGACTTAGCCATCTCATTGTCGTTCAGGTTTTGTCATCTTACTTTTCGTTCAGGCATAACCATTCTCATTATTGTTCAGGCGTATCCATCTCATTTTCGTTCAAGCTTAGTCATCTCATTGTTGTTCAGGCTTTGCTATCTATCACATATTTCTGTCAATTCCATCATGTTCATACACACAAAATGTCCTTACCAATTTTATCTTTATACAATTCTATGTCAATGCATAAACATGCGTGGTCAAATATCGAAATCATATAATAAAATATTTTAAGAAAATAACATTGATTTTGTGATGTAGGACCGTAGCCAAAACATTGAAAATGTGATATTTTCACTTGGATTCTGAGAGGGTAAGGTTATCGAGATTTTTTTTTTCCGTTATTCCAAATAATTTATTGCCTAAATAAAATATTGATATTAAAATCCCACTTAATTAAATCCTATTTTAGAAGAATTTAGACAGAAATTTGTTACGTGTGCTCCTGGGTCGGATATGGTCGAATAAGATCGATTAGAATGACCATCGGAATCTTCCTGCCAAAACATTCGATATTAATTTTTCACTTTAATAAATTTATTTAACAAGGATTTGGGTAAAAATTCCTTACCAGTTTTATTCTTGAATCGATTCGGGTCAATCGGGTCGAAATTTGGGTCAGGTTAGTTCAGTTGGACCGGATCTTGTTCGGTTGGACCGGATCTGGCTTGGTTGGGCCGGTTCTGGTTCGTTGGACTAGTTCAGTTTGCTGGGCCGATTCGGTTGGGTCGTCCTTTAATGAACTGGGTCAGGTTTTTAAAGAAAATCTGAACCCTTTCTTCTTTCTCCTTCCTCCTCCTTCGCGGCTCCTTCGCGTCTCCTTCGCTGTGCACACCCAAACACCTGAGAGTGTTGTCTTTGAAGATCGGCGGCCACTTCGACCGAGAGAAGCTTCGTCTGAGCTCGGCTGCTCGAGTAGAGCTTGTGGCTGCGATTCGCTGGCGCTCGGAGATCGGAGGTCGAAGGTAAGACTTCTCTGAAAGAACTCGGGAGGGAGAGAGAGAGCTTCCTGAGTGCTGTCGAGAGAAAACTCGATGTGCTCTTCACCTTCACCGAGTTTTTCCATTTATAGGAGAGTTTCCAACTAATCCCCCTATCAAAATTCGAGGTCCGCTCAAATTTTCAGTTCTGGAAATCCGATGCCAATCAGATTTTCAGAGCTGAACGCCTGCCTCCCCGAATAATCTTTCAGATGGCTTCTCGGATTTTCAAAGACTCTGTGGACCATAGTTAACAGAAAGTTCGATTCCCAATCAGATTTTCAGATGGTTTGGATGGAATCGAAAATTGAATCAGATTTTGCTCTGATTATTGAGAGATTTAGGGATAAAATCTCATATTAGGTTTTTATTTGGGAATTCCGAATTTTGAATTTTGAATTTAGGAGCCCTAGATTGTTACATAAATACCGAGGGAACTTAGTTATGAAGGTGAGTCTTTATTAGAAGGTTTTGACTTTACTGTTCACAATTGTTGCTCCAAACTCAGTAGTTCAATTATTTATGTATGATAATGGGGAGCAATGGACGTGTGAATGGACAAATGTATTTTGCTAGAAATTTAAATTCGAACTGATTCTTATCTGTTATCTTTTGTATTCGATCTTTCAGCAAAATACACCTTGCAACTTCTATCAAACCTAACTGCCTGTGGAGTTCATTATTTGGGCAGAAAGTGTAAAAAAATGAGGAGAATCTGTTTGTGTTCCAACTTTAAAGAAACTAAAGTCATCTCTTTGTGTGTCTAGAGGAGCATTTACATAGAACATAATTAACTACTGAATTTGTTATTTTGGCAGAAATTGTTAGTGGTGAAGTGTAAAACTTCTGATACATACTTGTTCTATTTATTATTGAATCCTAGGTTATTTGAACAGTTCTTAACACAGCAATTTTACAGCTAAGCACTTACCAATTCTCCATTCCTTTTCATATTTTCCTTCCAGTGCATATTTTTTGTTGACTTACGATTCCACCTGCCTCTTTTTGCAGTAGTATGGACAATCATATTGGTTCATTCTCTTACTTGCAGATACATAATATACTAAAGAAAAGAATCGATCTTCATGGTAATACAATTGAAGCGAAAAAGGATGGACTTGGTGCACCAAAGGTTAGAAATATGGAACTGAGTTCGAATCAAGCAATAATATCTCGCATGTTGAAAATTATTCAGTTTTATGATAAAAAGATATCCATGATTTCCCATAGTAGGATCATTGTTCACGGTTTTTGTATCTCAAATTTGGAATTTTATTAATTTAAAATTCATATTTATGCAGAATAGATTTCCTAGATATTAGCTTGAATTTTTATTTTAGTTTTCTTTTGTTGATACGATCTATTAGCTCATAACGCTATAGATAGGCTTGTATTCTCACTTAAAGTACATAAGAAAATTTTCTTCATCTCAGTTTTATGGTGTCAGAGCCAAAAAATGATTTTTATTTTTTTCAAGAAATTAGTTGGTCGATGATTTTTTCTTGAACTCGACTGCCTAGCAACTTTTTCTTTCTTTCTTTTTTTTTTGTTTTTGTTTTTTACAATAGGTTTTCCAGATTTATGAAAGATTTTGTTTTCTCTTGTTGTTGGCAATTATTATTCACCCATTTTTGCAATATGGAAATTTTGTATTTTGGTATCTCTTTTATTTATTTGTCTTCATCACGGGACAAATCTTTTAATATTGACTTATGGATGATGTTAATTTTCTTATTTTTGTGCTTTTATAGTTCTAAATAGGAGCTATCACTTTGTTTATTTAGTACAATTCGTTTATAATTTCTTAGTGATCCGATGATAACTTTCCAAATTAGCCTAAACACTCCATTTATTTGTATTTTTTATGAAAATTCTCACCTTAGTTAAAATTATTGCTGTTTTATTTAGCAGAAGGTAAGCAAATTGTCTTATCAAATTATTTCTTAAATTAATGACCTGGTACCGGTGTGTTTATATGTAAATTCCGAAATGTAATCAATTGTATAAGATTATTGTTCTTGTAATTTCTTCCATATCAAATTGTGTTGCTGATTTTGAGATTCTGTTAATTACTTTGATATACTATTATGTTCATATTTAGATAACTCACTGAGGAAAAATTAAGGATCTGTGGATGCATTGTTTTCGTCCATATTTCTCAACAATGATTAATATTGGAACTTAGAGCTAAATTTTGTTTTCTTAGATATGCTCCTTGCATAATATAAACATGAATGTAATACTTTTGGAGGATAAACTCAATCATGGCAAAACAGATCTTCATGGGGAGTTGTTTTTGAACTATTTAAATATGCATTCTGAACCTATTGCATTTCTGGTTTGTTAGGAAATAATCATAAAGGTATTTTGGGAATTATCTAATATAATGACAGTTAATTTTTATTAGTTTATTGAGAAGTTTTGAGAGAAAGTAGAGTTACTAAGAGGAGATTATTATTGATAGGAAAGGGAAGTGAGAAATGTTGTGTTTTATGATGATTACCTATAATCAAAATGATTTTCTGAAGTCACTTAATTCAATTTTCATGAATTGATACTGGTAAATAGAAGGTATTGTGCTGAGGTGTAGTATTTATCTTAGAATTTGATATTTGTCGAAATCTTAGTGATGGTTTTTCTTCCCCACTCTCTCATCTTGCCCTCTTGTCTCGCCTTATGTTTTACATCCTTTGAATTTATAACAATGAAGTTAACACTTGTTCGATTAAAGTATTGTTTTCTTTTTACACGGTTACTTAATATGTTTACATTCTTATTCTTCATCATGCAGATTGAGAGGCCCTTACAGAAGCATGGTGGCAGGCTTGAGCATGATGAAAAATATTGTGGTTCATGTTTTGGAGCTGAAACGGTAAATTTAATAATCTTATAGCCATTGTGCTTTTAGTAGTTTGCAATAGCTACAAATGGGTACTAAACCTTTTGATAAGGTATCGATCCAACAAAAGACTTTTCTACTCAATTCCTTTCAATTCTCCAAGTTTTTCCCAAAATTGGTCAATAATCCCATTGGATTATCTCACTAACACTCTAAGAATTAAGCTATAATCCAATCTCTAGAATTGAGGGAGTTCAAATCACCCTTAATCTTAAATAACAAAATAACAAAATAATTCAAATACATCAATTTATAGTAAATAATTAAATAATTAATTAATTAATCTCCCGACACTACGTCACTTCTTTCTCCATTATTACTCCCGAGTTGAAGTGTAACGCCCCAATTTAAAAATCCCCAATTTGAAATCCTAATTTTGAAAACCTTAGAATTTTTTCCCAAATTGATTTTCTTAAAATCGAACGTTAAATCGAAAATTTTTAAAATTTAAAACATATTAATTGAAAACTTAAATATCACGGAAGCTTTGATAATTAATTTGTCAAAATCTTGAAACCATCGCATAATTAAAACAATTAATGAAACTTTATTTAATAAGTCAACAAAATTATTCAAAGTCTTAAATTAAAATAAAGCTTTAAATATTGTTTGAAAACTAAAGCATACTTAATTTAAATCATTTGCTTCAAATTCAATAATATCTTCTTCTTCTATATGCTCGCTTGCCACTGGAGGGTTCTCAATTGCAGCTAGTTCTTCCTCAGATAAAAACTCACTTACATCACAAGCTAAAAACTAAACTGTGAGAAAACTCAGTAAGTGAAAATACGTGCAAGTTACAAAACTTTTACTTTTACTTTTACCGAATTCTGTTAACAGTTGCATACTGGTTGAAAATTCAACCTTCTTTTAAGACTTAGCCATCTCATTGTCGTTCAAGCTTCGTCATCTTTTACTTTTAATTTTAACGATCAATCTCACCATCTCACTGTCGTTCAGACTTTTGCTATCACGTTAAAACATATGCTCAAGCTCATCATCTCATTGGCGTTCAGGCTTTTGCTATCGCATTTTCCGTCAATTCCCTTTTACTTTTTCATACACATGCAAATAACCTATCCATTTTATCTTTTAAACTATTCTATGTCGATATTCTAACAAATGTGCGCAATCATCGAAAACGTGTGATATAATAAAACAATAATAATATATATATCTTGTGATGTAGGGTCGTAGTCAAAACTTGTATTTCACTTACTTGGATTTCGAGCAATTAACTTTTATCGGGATTTTCCAAAATTCCAGAACAATATCCTGCTCAATTAAAATATTTGATATTAAAATCCTATTAATTAAATCCAATTTTCAAAGTAAATTGAGCAGAATTTCCTTGTGTTGAAATCTTAGGTCGGATCGGATCAGATCGGTTGGATCGATTTGGATTGAATCGGACGGTTCCAAAATCTTTTCTGCTTAATTCGAATATAAATATTAAAATCTCACTTAATTTATCCAACTTTAAAAGAATTTGGGCAGAAATTTCTTACCGTTTAAATTTTCGATCGGTCCGGCTCGATTCGGGTCGAAAATCGGGTCGGGTCCGGTTCGAGTGAACAGTACCGGGTCGGGTCGGTTTGGTTTGGTTCACTGCTGGTTCGGTTCGGTCTGGGTTGACTTAAGTGGACTGGTTAAGTTTTTTTCTTTAAAACTGAACTAGTGTCTTCTTCTTCACGATTCTGCTAAGAGAGAAAAATAGTGTGAGGAGCAGAGAGAGAGAGTTCGAAGAGGGAGAGTGAGAACAGAGAGCGATCGAGTGCGAGGAACCAGAGAGAGAGATCTTACGCCGCAGTGGTCGTCGGAGCTCGGCTGCCAGAGAGGAGCACTTCGTCGGAGCTGGGCTGAGGGAGTTTCTTCGCGTCGGAGGAGGCTTGCTGCGCCTGAGACAGAGGTAAGTTCTTTTTCTTCTAAAAAACTCGATAGGGAGAGGAGCTGTGGTGTGATTCTTCCACCACCCAAACACCTCAATTTATAGGGAGATTGCCCTGCGCCCCTCCGTAAAATCCGCCATTTCCACGGATTTTCCGAGCTGGAAATTAATGAGCTCAGAAAATCAGCGGTTTCCATTCTGATCCCCCATCTGAACTTGGTCACCTTACCAGACCAAGTTCTTGCCGGATTTCTTGCTGAGAAACAATCATCCAATTCCCAAATCGGATTCTCAAGTTGATTGCTAGGTCAATGCCGGATTTTTAGGAATTTGGCTAGGCTCACTCGAAAATGATATTTTTGGTAGTTTAGAAATCAAATCTTAAATTAGGGTTTTGATTTTTTTCTGAATTGATTTGGGTATAAATTTTTAGAATGTTACATGAAGAGCCACCTTGTCCTCAAGGGAAAAATCAGGAAATTAAGAACTAATTCAAGCCGTTGACTCCTGTGTTTCTTCAAAAGCCAATGAGGTTTTCCATTTGATCTGACATAGCCCCGCGGATTTGGCCTTTATAATCTGTTATGAAAATCAAGTGCCGCCTCTGTTTCAACCACAAGCTCCATATCATCTCACAACTGATTTGGCAATGGCTGATATAAGTATGTAGAACCCAATGGCATTTCAGCTGCAACACATGGAATATAGGATGAATAATATTTTCATATTGGTAGTGGTGGATCTTCTTAGCAAGTTTGTTCTGTTAGGAATATATTAGTTAAGGGGTAGATTATGAAATATTATTGATAAGTGGTTAGAGTTGTTATGTGTTTGTTATTGTGTGAGTTATATATGTAGGGGGAGGTGAGTGATACGGGGGTGGAAAAACTGAGGGAAAAGGGGAGAGTGCAGAGGCTCTATAATAATTCCTCTGCAAATTGGGTGTTGGCTGTGACGTTTTGTTATTGTTTTTATCTTTGGGAATTCTGCATAATAGGATACCTAACATTGGTATCAAAGCATTTTCCTGGAGAATGGCAGGGAAGAAGCAAGGCAAACAGGGAGGGGGTGAGGATCCGATGGCCTGGACTCAAGCAGACTTACGACAGGAGTTGGATGTTGTGAAGGAAAGCATCGCTTGACTGCCAGAGTTGGAGATAAACATGGCTCTGTTGATGGCCAAGATGGATTCCATAGTTGAGGCAGTGCATACCGCACAGCCGAACCAGTGGAATAAAGGGAAGGAAAAAGTGGGCGATGAACCGGGACAATCCAGTTGTCCAGGCGAATTGTCCCGAGCAAGAAGGGGAGGAGAAGAATGGACAGAGGATCACCTGACTCGGCGACTGGAAATGCCGGTCTTCACAGGGGGTGATCCAGACGACTGGATATTCCGGATTGAGCGGTTCTTCGCACTCCAATCCCGGTCAGAAACAGAGAAGCTTCAGTGGGTGGCTGTGCATTTAGAGGAGGAGGCGTTGACTTTGTATCAGTGGGAAGAACGGAGAAGACCGTTCCGCTGCTGGACCGATCTCAGTTTTCTTCTCCTGGAGCGATTCCGATCGTCCCTCGATAGCACCCTATCGGAGCAGTTTCTGCAGCTACGGCAAACTGGGTCCGTGCGCGAATATAGACAACTCTTCGAACGAGCTGCTTCCCACTTCTGGGACTTAACTGAGCATTTGTTGGAAGCTCAGTTTATGACCGGTCTCCGGTCGGAGGTGCGAGTCGAGCTCCTAGTGCTGCGACTGTCGGTACTCGATCGTATGATGGAGGTAGCGCAGAGAGTAGAAGACAAGTTCTGGTTGCTTTTGCAACCCGAACCCGAACCAGGTAAAAAGGGGAGTCAATCCAGTGTTGGGCCGGGCCCAGGGGTGATAGAAAATGAGCCACCCAAACCTGGTTGGACAGCCCAGCCACTGTCCCACTGGGTGACAGCCCGAAACACGCCAGTGAGCCCAGTCTGAGCTGGGTCGACTTCCACAGCGGCATACGCACAACGAGCCGAGTATTCTTGAAGCACATCATCTGACCTTGGCGAGTCCTGTCTGGTCAGCGTACACACAGCAGAGTGGGAAGACGAGTACAGTGAACCCATTCCGGCCGGCGTCTTTCTTCCGGCAATTGACAGAAACCGAACTATTGAAAATGCCTGTGTTATCGTTGCGATGAACGTTTCTTCCCAGAGCATCCATGCAAGGCCAAAGAATTGTTGGTACTGTTTTGTCAAGAGGGAGAGGTTGCGGCTGAGGAGGCACCGAGCAGAGAGGAGGAGGCACAGGGGATAACTAAACAATCGGGACTGCTGTCCGAGCTCGAACAGTTACCACCGCATTCAATTGCAGGTTGTTCGGCAAGGAGAGCGAAGGGTAAGGAAATTGTTGGGGAATAGAGCGGTCCAATTTTCTAATTTCACCTTGAGGACAAGGTGAAACTTTAGGCGGCCGGTATTGTTAGGAATATATTAGTTAAGGGGTAGATTAAAAAATATTATTGATAAGTGGTTAGAGTTGTTATGAGTTTGTTATTGTGTGAGTTATATATGTAGGGGGAGGTGAGTGATATGGGGGTGGAAAAACTGAGGGAAGAGGGGAGAGTGCAGAGACTTTATAATTCCTCTGCAAATTGGATGTTGGCTGTGACGTTTTGTTATTGTTTTTGTCTTTGGGAATTCTGCATAATAGGATACCTAACATGCTCATTGTGCGCCCCCGTGACATCCCTTTACAGCTATATCTGTCGCCTTGTTTTTGTGAAAGAAATCTTAAAATTACATGGTATACCTCGCTCGATAATATCTAATCATGATAAGATTTTTATAAGTCATTTTTGGACAGTTATTTAGACTCCAAGGCACTATATTGCGATAGTACACTATGTATCGACCTTAAATGGACTGTCAAATGGTTTTAACCTGTCTCGATTTAACCTTCATCACAATAATATCATTAACATACAATTAGGATTTCAATTCTTCCTCATCAGAATGCTTGTAAAGAAGAGTACTGGTAACCTATTCTTTTGAGTGTTTATGGTTTCTCATGGACCTTATTCTTACAGTCAGATGATGATTGTTGTAATTCATGTGAAGAAGTTAGAGAAGCGTATAAAAAGAGAGGTTGGGGACTGACTAATGCAGATTTGATTGATCAGGTTAGTTTGCAAAATTCTTATTTCATGGTTTTTCTATTATTTCAAAGTTATGTTGTATATTGGCTTATTATTTCATGAAGGCACTCAGTTCCAGCTTGGACTGAAAAATGTATGGTGCTTTGTAATTTAATGGTTTTCACAGTTTGTTAAAAGTCGTTGGAAACAAAAAGCAGTTCTTAGAATATAGTGCTTATTTGACCAGAGAAAAAACGTCGTTCATTTTATTGGTCTAGTTTTTATGTGATCAAATTTTTTAGTAATTTTATTCATGACATGTCTAACAAGATTTTTTCAAGTTAAGACTTTTTGTTATGACTTTAATAGCTATTGTTGCTTATAACTCCTTGCAAAGGCAAAGTATTCTTGTCTCCAGGAAATTCCTTAAAAATGAGGATTTGATAAAGGCTCACATTAAGAAAAGAACTTTGAAAACTTCTCCGTCTCTTAGCACCAATCAAGAAATAATCGAATTTATGAAGTAACAGAGACATTGAAGAGTTCTTTGATTCAAACGATATTTACATGTTTGACAGCTTCAATTCTTTTTCTTTTTAGTGCAAACGAGAAGGTTTTATACAAAATGTAAAAGACGAGGAAGGTGAAGGATGTAATATTGAAGGGTCTGTTGAAGTCAACAAAGTAGCTGGCAATTTTCATTTCGCAGTTGGGAAAAGCTTTCATCTTCCAAGCTTTCTTATGCAGGATTTTGTGCTTTTTGCAAAGGATTCTCATAATGTAAGACTTTCGCTATACAAAGTTAACAGGTGTCTTTGAAACTACATGTTCTTTCCTTTGTAATTAAAATTTTCTATTATTTTAAACCCTTTTAGCTATCCTGAACTTCTCTCTGTTTTAAAATTTCAATCTTTCTAGTCTCACTAAAACAAATTTTTACATGACAAAAATTATATTATTTTTATGTTTCCATTACAGATAACTCACAAGATCAATAGATTAGCATTTGGAGAGTACTTTCCTGGAGTAATAAATCCACTTGATGGGTAATTATTACTTTCTGCTTTTTTGAATCTCCGTACATAAATGCATTATGGAAAACTGTTTTATGACCTTAATGTTTTGATTTCCTTTCATTTGTATTTGTCTCGAAGGTTGAATTTTGATGCAAAAGGATGCATGTGTTGTGTCAAAGAATATTGTCCTAGAAAAAAAATTAGATTTTCTTTGCACCATGTAAAGTGAAATCTTTAGAGACATCTATTCAAAGTACTTTTTTTGGGCCATTTAGATTTCAGATTATTATTTGAAGATGAAAAATTTCAAAAAGGACAAGAAATTCTTTCGAAGTAGGAAAAAGGTGATTATTAGGTCTAACGACATTGAAATGTCCCCCATTTGAAAAACTAAAAAAGAAACCATGTCTCCTCATTATTGTGAATGGCAAGCAGTGGAAAGAGTTTTCGCTTATTAGTTGGCCATTGAGGGTTACTATGTTAGTTGTTGATGTAAAGGAGGTCCAATGGATGATGATGCATATTGATTTCGAGCCATTTACTGCAATAAAAAGTCGTACAGAAATTAAAAGAAACAATAGAACATCAGTGCAAACAACAAAAGTGGCCCTCCAAACATTTCTAAATTGCTTATAAAAAGAATAAATGAATATTTTTGTTACTGAGAACTTCAGAATATGAAAATCCAGAACTCTAACTATGTAAAGTGTATGAAAAAGTCAAATAGACAACTTCAGTATTTTAAAGGGCTGCTATACAATAATGTAGAAAGAAATTTTATTAATCGAAAGGAAAATTAAAACGACTACTAAGTTTTGTTTCATACTTGCGTTCTATTTTCATCCCGTTTAGATGGTTTCATTCATTTTCTTCTCAAGTGTTATTATTCTATCTGGTAATAGAGAAGATTGCGGACAAAATTATAGACAAGAATTTATTTTAGAATTTTAGTAAAATAAGAATTTTCATCTCTAACTACATATATTTTTCGGTTCCATAAATGTAATATTCTGAATATTCATCACGAACAATACTTCATTTGCTTTCTCAGGGTCCAGTGGGTCCAGGACAAAGAGAATGGAGCATACCAATATTTTGTTAAGGTTGGTATTATTCAGCAAGTGAATTATTTTTGTCGTTTAACATGTATTTTATTGTGTAGAGTTGTGTTTTCATGTGAGGTGAAGCTTTTCTGATTCGACAAAAAATTTGGGAGAATCATTCCTTCTATTTTAAACTTGCAAGCGGGGTTAAACTGGAATGTATAGCTTACTGCTTAAGTTTTTCCACAAGAATTTTGCTACCTTGAATGTTTAGTAGAATTTTGTCTTTTCCAACATCCATTGATTACCACCATGCAGGTTGTCCCGACAATATACACAAATATTAGAGGTCGAAGTGTTTCTTCGAATCAGGTACTGTTAAACCAGTGAAAATGTAGAAATATGATTTGTATTATAATGCCACTATTCCTTCAAATCTACCATCTACAATTTCTGTGCAGTATTCTGTAACAGAGCATTTCAAGAGTTCAGAGACGTCTCAGGCTATTCCTGGAGTTTACTTCTACTATGACTTTTCTCCAATAAAGGTTTTTTCATTTCAGTTTTATCTTTTTGAGACCATGTTTCGATCTTCTTGGTTATGAGTTTCTTCAGCTTTCAGTTTCTGAATTTTTCTGAGGCAAAATGAGATTTTTCTTTATTGGAATCAGCTTTTGCATCTAAATTCTTTATAACTTGGCTTTATTTGGGGTTTATTATTTGATTTCATTTCACAGGTGACCTTCAAAGAAGAACATGTTCCATGGGGGGGGGGGGGGGGGGGGGGGGGGGGGGGGGGGGGGGGGGGGGGGGGGGGGGGGGGGGGGGGGGGGGGGGGGGGGGGGGGGGGGGGGGGGGGGGGGGGGGGGGGGGGGGGGGGGGGGGGGGGGGGGGGGGGGGGGGGGGGGGGGGGGGGGGGGGGGGGGGGGGGGGGGGGGGGGGGGGGGGGGGGGGGGGGGGGGGGGGGGGGGGGGGGGGGGGGGGGGGGGGGGGGGGGGGGGGGGGGGGGGGGGGGGGGGGGGGGGGGGGGGGGGGGGGGGGGGGGGGGGGGGGGGGGGGGGGGGGGGGGGGGGGGGGGGGGGGGGGGGGGGGGGGGGGGGGGGGGGGGGGGGGGGGGGGGGGGGGGGGGGGGGGGGGGGGGGGGGGGGGGGGGGGGGGGGGGGGGGGGGGGGGGGGGGGGGGGGGGGGGGGGGGGGGGGGGGGGGGGGGGGGGGGGGGGGGGGGGGGGGGGGGGGGGGGGGGGGGGGGGGGGGGGGGGGGGGGGGGGGGGGGGGGGGGGGGGGGGGGGGGGGGGGGGGGGGGGGGGGGGGGGGGGGGGGGGGGGGGGGGGGGGGGGGGGGGGGGGGGGGGGGGGGGGGGGGGGGGGGGGGGGGGGGGGGGGGGGGGGGGGGGGGGGGGGGGGGGGGGGGGGGGGGGGGGGGGGGGGGGGGGGGGGGGGGGGGGGGGGGGGGGGGGGGGGGGGGGGGGGGGGGGGGGGGGGGGGGGGGGGGGGGGGGGGGGGGGGGGGGGGGGGGGGGGGGGGGGGGGGGGGGGGGGGGGGGGGGGGGGGGGGGGGGGGGGGGGGGGGGGGGGGGGGGGGGGGGGGGGGGGGGGGGGGGGGGGGGGGGGGGGGGGGGGGGGGGGGGGGGGGGGGGGGGGGGGGGGGGGGGGGGGGGGGGGGGGGGGGGGGGGGGGGGGGGGGGGGGGGGGGGGGGGGGGGGGGGGGGGGGGGGGGGGGGGGGGGGGGGGGGGGGGGGGGGGGGGGGGGGGGGGGGGGGGGGGGGGGGGGGGGGGGGGGGGGGGGGGGGGGGGGGGGGGGGGGGGGGGGGGGGGGGGGGGGGGGGGGGGGGGGGGGGGGGGGGGGGGGGGGGGGGGGGGGGGGGGGGGGGGGGGGGGGGGGGGGGGGGGGGGGGGGGGGGGGGGGGGGGGGGGGGGGGGGGGGGGGGGGGGGGGGGGGGGGGGGGGGGGGGGGGGGGGGGGGGGGGGGGGGGGGGGGGGGGGGGGGGGGGGGGGGGGGGGGGGGGGGGGGGGGGGGGGGGGGGGGGGGGGGGGGGGGGGGGGGGGGGGGGGGGGGGGGGGGGGGGGGGGGGGGGGGGGGGGGGGGGGGGGGGGGGGGGGGGGGGGGGGGGGGGGGGGGGGGGGGGGGGGGGGGGGGGGGGGGGGGGGGGGGGGGGGGGGGGGTGAGTGCGTATTGAAGGAGAAGTCATGAAGTTATAACTCTGGAGCTGACCCTAAATGATTTCCTTTCAAGGTGGAAAACATCTGAATCATGCCAGAGAACAACTATTTACACTTTATGACACATATCAGTGCGATAATCGGCGGTAAAGTTTCTATCATCCCTGGCTGCTCCCCATTGTCTTATTATTGTCTTTTTGAAGTGCTGCTTCACGCTTATGAAATATGGAAGATAATTGTAAGAAAATCCAATTTGACCTTTGTGACTACAACTATCTATTTTCTTTTTTTAGTTTTTTGAGTATATGCTTAGTTAATCGAGTCTTGTGGCCTGTTTCTTTCTCTATAACTAGGTTGTTTGGACAATGAAAATGAAGATAATTGTTTGAACAATTCATCTCTTTTTTTTCATCGTCAGGCATATTCACAGTTGCTCAGATTATAGATTCATTCGTACATTACGGCCAAAGAAGAATGAAGAAGAAGGTGGCAATCGGCAAATTCGGATGATCATTGGCACTGCCGCTGCGGGACATTCATTTTGGAAGCTCAAAGTCAGGATCTCTTCCTAAAAATACATCTGCCTTCAGGGTTTGGCTTTCCTGGTTTGCTTTTAGAATCCATAAGATTTTTGTTTGAAGATCGTTGTTCTCCTCTCACCCTACACAACAACTACTCTGTAAATTATCAAAATTATGGGAATTCTTTTGCTTTAAAAGGAAAGACCAGCGTTTAAAATAAGCGTATCTCAACTCCTCGCAACTTTCTTTTGTTTATTTGACAAATAAAAATAGTTTTAATTTTCCTGTTTATTATTTGTTTGAGTCAATTCAGTCCAATGTAAACACTTCAAATGGTAAGACTTTATCACAGCACATTCTATTGAAAGGAGACGTGCATACTTGAAGGAGAAGTTCATGAAGTTATAACTCTGTAGCTGACCCTAAATGATTTCCTTTCAAGGTGGAAAACATCTGAATCATGCCAGAGAACAACCTAGTAATCCTCAAAAAAGAGGTTGATCATAGGCAGAAGAGAGACATAATTACTACTATTTTTTTTTCTTGTACGACAATGAAATGCAATCTTGGAATAGGCAGGCAGTGGCATGTTTTTAATTACGACTAAAATAATTAACTTGAAAATTAGGTCATTGCATTAGAAGTCATTGAGTGGATGATTTTATGCATGTAATTAACTAACGTAACATGATCATAAACACAAACCAAATCAGATTGTTGAACTAGAAACTCTAAGAAACAAATTGATTATAGAACCAAGTCAACTGAAATTGAAATGAGAAAGTTGCACAAATTAGAAGCTCACACCTAAATTTAGAATAATTAAAAATAGACTTCAAACTTTGGATGGTCGAAAGTATGTATTATTTCGGAATTAAGGAGCATAAAACAAGTCATTATGTCTCTTGTTGAGGTAGTTTTGCTAATGGTGCCATAAAAAGTATAGGTCAATTAGGCATCGACGTGACAGATTAATTAAGCAAGTTAGTAAAGCTTAAAATTAATTAACTCCAATTTTATTGAAAATATGAGTAAACTAAAAGGTAAAAATGACTTTTTAACCAAGACAAAGAGGACGTAGAAGTAAACTATTATTTTAATTATAATATAAAATAAATATTTAATTAAAATTAGCCAATTTTATGGTTAATCGTTATAGTTAAACAAACGGAGAAAGAGAGGAAGGGAGAGAGAGAGAAAGCAAGGGTCGAGAAGCGAGAAGGGAAAATTGGGGTTTATGTCGGGTTTTGATGAAAGTACTCAACAAAGAAAATGTTCTTGACACCAAGAAGAACATATTGGTATAAAAATCTTGATGACAAATTGAGAATCTTGGTGAGTTTCTCCGTACTCTTTCCCTTCACAAATATTAATGAAAAACGTAATGTAATCGTTATAATTCTTAAAATGGTATATAAACCTGTCTAATTGTTAAAATAAAATATTAAATGTTTAGAATTGTTTGAAACGAGTTCTAGCGAAACTTGATTTAAAATTGAGGAGAATCTCGAATTCGCCCTGAGCGTCGTATCGCTCGGAGTCTGAATTTTTGAGATTTTGCAGAGGCATTTTGACAATAAAGTTTCAGCGTTATCACAAAATTTTGGATTGAAGTATACAATAAATCATGCCAAAATACATATAGAAAGAATGAGACTACCAGAAAAATATCCCAATTTATTTACAAAGGTAAGAAGAGTCAAATGAGAATGAAATATCATTTAGGAACTTTAACGGTTGAAGAATATATTTAACAAAAGTAATATAAAATATTTGGGGAAAGCCTCGACATTTAATTAGAAAACGCCATGATCATATGTGAGGATAGAAAGCCTCGACATCTTGAGTTGTGACTCCTCGACATTAAGAGACGTGTACTCCTCAATGTTTAGAAACGTAACGCCTCGACATTGTGCAAGGATCCGTGCTTTGACATTTGGGGTCATAATGCTTGAGTGGTGATGAGTGGAATATATTACCTTAAAAATAATTAAACTTAGTTTTTATTTTGATGATGAGTATGCTAAATTGTTTAATTAATTCTAAGTTTGTTTTAATGGATATTTGTGCATGAAGTTTAAATTTTTTATCTTGTTTAGAAATACCCAATGAGGGGTATTTGTTTGTTCTAATGTGTTTGTTTAAGTTCTTTCTGTAATGACTAAATTTTATTGGATTTGAATAATGACAGTAAAAGAGTTATACATAACATTTATGTGAAGAAACAATTTTCAACCCGAGTGCATAGAAGTGTCGACCCATGCAATGCTAAAGAGTTTCGCGAGACCATGAATTTATAATATTAAATCGAAATCCTAAAATGAGATTCATAATTCGGATCTAACTGATTTGACCCAAATAGAATTCGGTTCACACAAAACTCTAAAAATCTCCACATTGACACAAAATCCACTACATAAAAATATCTTTCAATACTACTTCAAGAAAAATAACCTCCTCTTCCACGAAAACTATTTAAGAAACAATTTTCAACCCAAAAGCAGAGAAGTGTCGACCCATGCAATGCTGAAGAGTTTCCCTAGACCCTAAATTTATAATATTAAATCGAAATTCTAAAATGAAATTCATAATTCGGGTCCAACTGATTTGGCCCAAATAGAATTCGGTTAACACAAATCTATAAAAATCTCCACATTGACACAAAATCCACTACATAAATATATCTTCCAACACTCCAGCAAGAAAAATAACCTCCTTTTCCATGAAAGCCATTTAAGAAACAATTTTCAACCCGAGAGCAGAGAAGTGTCAATCGAACCAGTGAAGTGTCGACCCATGCAATGCTAAAGAGTTTTCCGAGACCCTAAATTAATATTAAATCGAAATTCTAAAATGAGATTCATAATTTGAGTCCAACTGATTTGGCCCAAATAGAATTCGGTTCACACAAAACTCTGAAAATCTCTACATTGACACAAAATCCACTACATAAAAATATCTTTCAATACTACTTCAAGAAAAATAACCTCCTTTTCCATGAAAGCCATTTAAGAAACAATTTTCAACCCAAAAGCAGAGAAGTGTCGACCCATGCAATGCTAAAGAGTTTTCCGAGACCCTAAATTTATAATATTAAATCGAAATTCTAAAATGAGATTCATAATTCGGGTCCAACTGATTTGGCCCAAATAGAATTCGGTTCACACAAATCTATAAAAATCTCCACATTGACACAAAATCCACTACATAAAAATATCTTTCAATACTACTTCAAGAAAAATAACCTCCTTTTCCATGAAAGCCATTTAAGAAACAATTTTCAACCCAAAAGCAGAGAAGTGTCGACCCATGCAATGCTAAAGAGTTTTCCGAGACCCTAAATTTATAATATTAAATCGAAATCCTAAAATGAGATTCATAATTTGGTCCAACTGATTTGGCCCAAATAGAATTCGGTTAACACAAATCTATAAAAATCTCCACATTGACACAAAATCCACTACATAAAAATATCTTTCAATACTACTTCAAGAAAAATAACCTCCTTTTCCATGAAAGCCATTTAAGAAACAATTTTCAACCCAAAAGCAGAGAAGTGTCGACCCATGCAATGCTAAAGAGTTTTCCGAGACCCTAAATTTATAATATTAAATCGAAATCCTAAAATGAGATTCATAATTCGGGTCCAACTGATTTGGCCCAAATAGAATTCGGTTCACACAAAACTCTAAAAATCTCCACATTGACACAAAATCCACTACATAAAAATATCTTTCAATACTACTTCAAGAAAAATAACCTCCTTTTCCATGAAAGCCATTTAAGAAACAATTTTCAACCCAAAAGCAGAGAAGTGTCGACCCATGCAATGCTAAAGAGTTTTCCGAGACCCTAAATTTATAATATTAAATCGAAATCCTAAAATGAGATTCATAATTCGGGTCCAACTGATTTGGCCCAAATAGAATTCGGTTAACACAAATCTATAAAAATCTCCACATTGACACAAAATCCACTACATAAAAATATCTTTCAATACTACTTCAAGAAAAATAACCTCCTTTTCCATGAAAGCCATTTAAGAAACAATTTTCAACCCAAAAGCAGAGAAGTGTCGACCCATGCAATGCTAAAGAGTTTTCCGAGACCCTAAATTTATAATATTAAATCGAAATCCTAAAATGAGATTCATAATTTGGTCCAACTGATTTGGCCCAAATAGAATTCGGTTCACACAAAACTCTAAAAATCTCCACATTGACACAAAATCCACTGTATAAATATCTTCCAACACTCCATCAAGAAAAATAACCTCATCTTCCACGAAAGACATTTAAGGGCCAGCTCAACGACTAGTATTGAACATGCTAAACTTGAGCGACATACTCTGTACCGCGGACTGTTTTTTTTTTTTTTTTTTTTTTTTTTTTTTTTTTTTTTTTTTTTTTTTTTTTTTTTTTTTTTTTTTTTTTTTTTTTTTTTTTTTTTTTTTTTTTTTTTTTTTTTTTTTTTTTTTTTTTTTTTTTTTTTTTTTTTTTTTTTTTTTTTTTTTTTTTTTTTTTTTTTTTTTTTTTTTTTTTTTTTTTTTTTTTTTTTTTTTTTTTTTTTTTTTTTTTTTTTTTTTTTTTTTTTTTTTTTTTTTTTTTTTTTTTTTTTTTTTTTTTTTTTTTTTTTTTTTTTTTTTTTTTTTTTTTTTTTTTTTTTTTTTTTTTTTTTTTTTTTTTTTTTTTTTTTTTTTTTTTTTTTTTTTTTTTTTTTTTTTTTTTTTTTTTTTTTTTTTTTTTTTTTTTTTTTTTTTTTTTTTTTTTTTTTTTTTTTTTTTTTTTTTTTTTTTTTTTTTTTTTTTTTTTTTTTTTTTTTTTTTTTTTTTTTTTTTTTTTTTTTTTTTTTTTTTTTTTTTTTTTTTTTTTTTTTTTTTTTTTTTTTTTTTTTTTTTTTTTTTTTTTTTTTTTTTTTTTTTTTTTTTTTTTTTTTTTTTTTTTTTTTTTTTTTTTTTTTTTTTTTTTTTTTTTTTTTTTTTTTTTTTTTTTTTTTTTTTTTTTTTTTTTTTTTTTTTTTTTTTTTTTTTTTTTTTTTTTTTTTTTTTTTTTTTTTTTTTTTTTTTTTTTTTTTTTTTTTTTTTTTTTTTTTTTTTTTTTTTTTTTTTTTTTTTTTTTTTTTTTTTTTTTTTTTTTTTTTTTTTTTTTTTTTTTTTTTTTTTTTTTTTTTTTTTTTTTTTTTTTTTTTTTTTTTTTTTTTTTTTTTTTTTTTTTTTTTTTTTTTTTTTTTTTTTTTTTTTTTTTTTTTTTTTTTTTTTTTTTTTTTTTTTTTTTTTTTTTTTTTTTTTTTTTTTTTTTTTTTTTTTTTTTTTTTTTTTTTTTTTTTTTTTTTTTTTTTTTTTTTTTTTTTTTTTTTTTTTTTTTTTTTTTTTTTTTTTTTTTTTTTTTTTTTTTTTTTTTTTTTTTTTTTTTTTTTTTTTTTTTTTTTTTTTTTTTTTTTTTTTTTTTTTTTTTTTTTTTTTTTTTTTTTTTTTTTTTTTTTTTTTTTTTTTTTTTTTTTTTTTTTTTTTTTTTTTTTTTTTTTTTTTTTTTTTTTTTTTTTTTTTTTTTTTTTTTTTTTTTTTTTTTTTTTTTTTTTTTTTTTTTTTTTTTTTTTTTTTTTTTTTTTTTTTTTTTTTTTTTTTTTTTTTTTTTTTTTTTTTTTTTTTTTTTTTTTTTTTTTTCCCCCTTTCTCCCACATGTTGAAGCCTTTTCTTCTCCCTCTCCCCTGCGACATTTCCTCTTATGCCGAAGCTCTCCACGCCGACGACTCCTCAATTTTTTCGGTGAAGTTTGTTCTTCATTTCTTTTCCCCAATCCATCCTATAGGTGAGACTCTATTGTATTGACGTTTAGTTTTGATTTAGGGTTGGGTTTTGGTTAGGTTATATCGAGTTAAGGTTATAGAATTTATTGGTTTTGTTGTAAATCGAGGGTGAGCCGTAATTGTAGTCGATGATGATGTTGTTATTTTAGTAGTTAGAATGTTTTGATGGTTGTTGATTTGAATTAGGTTGGATTTTTGGGTTGTTGGAAAGTTGGAAAAAGCCATTAATGGAAGCTAATAATTTATGAGCGCGAATTGCTCGATGAATTGTCCGAATGAAGTAAAGTAGAGTTTTAGGAAAATTGTCTTAGCTAGGAGTTTGAATTAATTTTGGAATTCAATGGTTTAGAGTCGATGATAATGACGTTTTGTGAAATGCCTTAGGTAACCCAAACTCAAAGGACGGTGCCCGGCATAGCTAGGGCACCAGGTAAGTGTGTGCGTAGGTTTCCGGCCCTTAAGGCCCTACATCGTATTGATGCTAGGTTATACGTGTTTTATGTGTTTTCTGAATTATGGGGTTTTTAAGAGTCGGTGTAGCTAGGATATTAGCTATTAGCGTGCGTAAAGTAAAGTAAAGTAAAGTAAAGTAAAGTAAAGTAAAGTAAAGTAAAGTAAAGTAAAGTAAAGTAAAGTAAAGTAAAGTAAAGTAAAGTAAAGTAAAGTAAAGTAAAGTAAAGTAAAGTAAAGTAAAGTAAAGTAAAGTAAAGTAAAGTAAAGTAAAGTAAAGTAAAGTAAAGTAAAGTAAAGTAAAGTAAAGTAAAGTAAAGTAAAGTAAAGTAAAGTAAAGTAAAGTAAAGTAAAGTAAAGTAAAGTAAAGTAAAGTAAAGTAAAGTAAAGTAAAGTAAAGTAAAGTAAAGTAAAGTAAAGTAAAGTAAAGTAAAGTAAAGTAAAGTAAAGTAAAGTAAAGTAAAGTAAAGTAAAGTAAAGTAAAGTAAAGTAAAGTAAAGTAAAGTAAAGTAAAGTAAAGTAAAGTAAAGTAAAGTAAAGTAAAGTAAAGTAAAGTAAAGTAAAGTAAAGTAAAGTAAAGTAAAGTAAAGTAAAGTAAAGTAAAGTAAAGTAAAGTAAAGTAAAGTAAAGTAAAGTAAAGTAAAGTAAAGTAAAGTAAAGTAAAGTAAAGTAAAGTAAAGTAAAGTAAAGTAAAGTAAAGTAAAGTAAAGTAAAGTAAAGTAAAGTAAAGTAAAGTAAAGTAAAGTAAAGTAAAGTAAAGTAAAGTAAAGTAAAGTAAAGTAAAGTAAAGTAAAGTAAAGTAAAGTAAAGTAAAGTAAAGTAAAGTAAAGTAAAGTAAAGTAAAGTAAAGTAAAGTAAAGTAAAGTAAAGTAAAGTAAAGTAAAGTAAAGTAAAGTAAAGTAAAGTAAAGTAAAGTAAAGTAAAGTAAAGTAAAGTAAAGTAAAGTAAAGTAAAGTAAAGTAAAGTAAAGTAAAGTAAAGTAAAGTAAAGTAAAGTAAAGTAAAGTAAAGTAAAGTAAAGTAAAGTAAAGTAAAGTAAAGTAAAGTAAAGTAAAGTAAAGTAAAGTAAAGTAAAGTAAAGTAAAGTAAAGTAAAGTAAAGTAAAGTAAAGTAAAGTAAAGTAAAGTAAAGTAAAGTAAAGTAAAGTAAAGTAAAGTAAAGTAAAGTAAAGTAAAGTAAAGTAAAGTAAAGTAAAGTAAAGTAAAGTAAAGTAAAGTAAAGTAAAGTAAAGTAAAGTAAAGTAAAGTAAAGTAAAGTAAAGTAAAGTAAAGTAAAGTAAAGTAAAGTAAAGTAAAGTAAAGTAAAGTAAAGTAAAGTAAAGTAAAGTAAAGTAAAGTAAAGTAAAGTAAAGTAAAGTAAAGTAAAGTAAAGTAAAGTAAAGTAAAGTAAAGTAAAGTAAAGTAAAGTAAAGTAAAGTAAAGTAAAGTAAAGTAAAGTAAAGTAAAGTAAAGTAAAGTAAAGTAAAGTAAAGTAAAGTAAAGTAAAGTAAAGTAAAGTAAAGTAAAGTAAAGTAAAGTAAAGTAAAGTAAAGTAAAGTAAAGTAAAGTAAAGTAAAGTAAAGTAAAGTAAAGTAAAGTAAAGTAAAGTAAAGTAAAGTAAAGTAAAGTAAAGTAAAGTAAAGTAAAGTAAAGTAAAGTAAAGTAAAGTAAAGTAAAGTAAAGTAAAGTAAAGTAAAGTAAAGTAAAGTAAAGTAAAGTAAAGTAAAGTAAAGTAAAGTAAAGTACAAAAATGAACATGTTTTACGAAAAGTCATGCATTCACATATGTGTACATGTTAGTGCACTTCTTACTAAGCGTTAGGCTTATTGTTTATTTCGTATGATGTAGGTGAGGAAGAGCAGCACGGTAATATTACATGAGTACGCTAGGATTACGGACGCGGTTGGAGGAGTACGATCATGGCGGCAACCCGACAACATTGTTAGGGCAATTCCGACCGTGGTTAGTATGTGTAGGTGTCTAATTTGTTTAGAAGTGATTAAGAAAGTTTAAGTATGTGTATAGAAACATGATGGAAGACTGTATGGAAATGTTTATGTGTGTGGATGGAAAGGTTTGTTAGAAAATGTATGAAAAGTCGAGTTTTGATGTATATGTTGTGGTAGTAGAACGTCTAGAATGTAGAGTCTTTATTTGGAAAATATACTGGAATTGTTTGAATGTTTTAAAACCTGCATGGATATGTTCGATTTTTAGAGCGATCCACGCAGTTGGTTTTCATGAAATTTTAATACATTTTCAGATACGTTTCGGGGTTCCGTTTTAGGTTGGGATTTTGAGGATTGAGGTATTTTATGTTTAGAAATGTTTGAGGTAAGTTTATGTAACACCCGGCATTTTGCCATGTAATAGTTTTCCCGGATCATTTAAACGGGATTAATATTATATTAATATAAAGGAATGTTTTGGTTGAATTGTTAGAATAATTAGTGGAGAACTAAACTAATGTGTAACTAAAACCAAAGCACTAAGTTTGAAATGCATGGAAGAGCAATTTGGGGAGAGATTAAGGTTGGTGGGAGTAAGCCAATGGGTGTTTGCCAAGTGGCAACTTGTTGAGGAAGCTAAGTTCATCCTCCTACGTGAATTTTCATTCACTTCCCTGCTTCCTCCCATCTCTCTCGGCTTTCTCTCTTCCAGGCGATTGAAACAAAACTTCCACGCTTTGTTTCTCCTGTATTTTCCCGTCTTCTTCTAAAAAGGTGGGCATCTTTTAATGCTAACAAATTTTGATGAGTTTAATGCGAGTTTTTACCGAAGTTTAGGGTTTCGGTATTTGGTAAAAACTCACTGTTTTTGGATGAAAACACGTTGGTGTGTTTTCTAAAGAGTTGAAATGTGTTTGCTGCTTATTCTACATTATTTTAGTTAGCATTTGTAGCGTGTTTAAATTCTGTACATGCATGCTACAGGTCCGAGTTTTCTTTCCAGAGACATCCAAGTTTTCAACCCTCCAGAAAACAGGTAAGTTCATAAGTTTAGATCCGGCCCTTAAGGCCCTACATCAAGGAGGTACTAGGTTTACTGTTCTGTCGGGTTGTTTTGGGTAGAAGAGTTAGAGTTATGTTCTGA
The DNA here is from genome assembly GCA_022432975.1 of Begonia masoniana. Classification (NCBI taxonomy): domain Eukaryota; kingdom Viridiplantae; phylum Streptophyta; class Magnoliopsida; order Cucurbitales; family Begoniaceae; genus Begonia; species Begonia masoniana. The sequence continues at coordinate 15,314,880 of CM039509.1, forward strand.
AATGTCTGGCTTTGATTTATCTTCTGCTGTCTACTGTTTTATTATGTTATCTGCTAGTTAAAGTTCAGGCACCGTTCATGCATACACTGTTTTCCTGAAAATTCATGCAAATCGATTTCTGTACACTGTTTGAAATTAATAAGAATAAAATCTGACTGAAATGTACCAGGTTAAGTGTGGGACGGGGACTGGCCCCTCTGGTTTTATCCCTCCCTGGGAATCTGAAAATACTGTCCCTGGCAAGAACCCTCTGGTTTTATCCCTCCCTGGGAATCTGAAAACTGCCGTGCCTGATAGTGCACTTACTGAACCAGTTCCCCTATAAGCCCCACTTAATTCTTCTGCCACTGAAATGTAATGTTCTGTTCTGTCACTGAATTTCTGAAAGTTCATGCATTGCATATGCACCACTGCATTCTGATTATGTCCTTACTGAGTTTTAGACTCATAGGTGAACTCTCTGATGTAGGTGTTGAACCTGAAACCGAGGACTTTGCGCCTCAAAATGATGATCTGATGTAGTTGATGGCTCGAGCTCATGGAGGGTTGGTTGCTGCAGCCAGACATGACTGATCTGAGGTTTAAGTTTTCTGAAAAGTTTATATCTGTAAAGTCTTCTAGAAGTCCTGGTTTGGTTGTAAAACTCTTTCTTTGAAGAAATTCTGCAAGTATATGTCCTGTTCTGTACTGATTTTCAGATTTTAAAACAATGTATAGGTCTGATGTCTAAGTTTTTTGAAACCGCTGTATTTGACAGTTCAGTTATATTCTAAAGTATTCTGGAATTGTTTGGGATACTTTCTGTTAATCTGTGCATGGTCGATTTCTGGTTTTAAAGTCATCTGTGTAGTTTGTCTTCTTGGAAATCTGTAAACTTTGAATCGGATTTGAAGGTCCAAAACCTTTATGCCTTCTGTTTTGAGGCTCTCTATCTGTACGTCTTTCTGTTAAAAGTTGCTAAGTTTTGCCTTAGAAACTATGTCATCCGATCAAGTCCACCGCTGCCCGTTTCCTTCTGTAAAACTATGTCTTCCGGCTGACGTCATCTAGTCATCCGCCCAGTGTATTATACCTTCCGGTTGACGTCAGCATAAATCTTTCGCCCAGTTTAAAACGATGTCTTCCGGCTGACGTCATCTAGCCATCCGCCCAGTGTATTCATGTCTTCCGGTTGACGTCAGCATAAGTCTTCCGCCCAGTTCCGAACTATGTCTTCCTGCTGACGTCATCCAAGTCATCCGTCCAGTTATTTATATCATCCGGCTGATGTCACCTAAGTCTTCCGCCATGGTAATGCCTGTATCTTCCGGTTGACGTCATCTATTCTTCCGGCTGACATCATCACCTCCTCCGCCCAGTTTATTCACAGTTTCTGTTTACATCTTCCGCTGAACACTGTTCACCTGTTTTGTCTTATTCGACATCCACCGCCAATTTATCTCTTCCGCCCAACAGTATTTTATATGTTTTAAGAATTTCATTCCCTCCTCTGCCAGCCTTATGCTAATTTCTGTTATGTTATCCATTATTGAAACCTGTTTTGCTTCCAATCCCAGAGAACTCTCTCTCTTCCCATAAATGTTCTGTTATTCACTGTAGTTTCTTCCTCTCTGTAGAGTTACGTTTTTAGGGTTCACGTTGACAGTGCATGTTTCCTGTCATTCGATTCTATTTCTTTGTAAATATTTAAAAGTATAAAGTCCACTGTCTTGACCGATCTGTTAAAAAAAAAATAGTCACCGTTTCCTGTTATCTGTCCCGGAGTGATGGCTCCGATCCCGAACCCCGATCGGGTTCGATTTCTGGCTGTCACAGTTTATGGGTGAAATGTGGGTGAATGATGGGAAGAAAAAATGGTGAAAGTGGCAAAAAGGGGAAGGAATGGTGCTGGTGGCGCGCGGAGGCTCGCGTGCAGCAGGTGCGGTGTGCGCCCCAGCCGATCAATTGGCACCTTCCTTGGAGCGCGCGCGACCGGGGCAGAGAGCCTGCCGATCGATCGGCACCTAGCGCCGATCGATCGGCGCTCTACGCGTGCGCGCTGTCTGGGCGACGCGCGCGCCGCACCACCTGAGGCCCAACTTGAATTTTTTTAAAATTGACTTTTCAAAACATGTTTCAACCCGACCTTTTACGATACTTTTTAAACGTATTTTACGAGCGACCTCCACGTATTTTAAAGGATTTTAAGAACCCAAAAACTGAGTCGATATTTTATCTAAAAATAGTTTTAACCTTGTTTTTAATATTTTAAAAGTCAAAATATTTTATGTCCAAAATGTCTATGTCAAAGTTAGACCCTAAAGGTCGATAGAGGTGGGTCAATTGTCTAAGTCTTTTTTCCTTTAAAGTATTAAGTAAAAATGAAATTTTTTATGTGAAAATATACGTGGGCTTATGTAACACCCGGCATTTTCTGTCATGTAATAATCTGTTGAATTATTGTATGGATTTAAATTGCCATTATTACAATAACTATTTTATTGTAAACTTTGGAACATTTAATGGGGAGAGAACCGAACTAAAGGCTAACTAAACTAAACATTAAGTTTAAAATGCATGGAGGGGCTGTTTAGGTAAGAATTAAGGTTGGTGGGAGTAAACCAATGGATGAATGACATCTGGCGACTTGTTGAAGAAGCCATGCTATTTCTCTCCCCTCCTACGTGAAACCCTCACTTTCTCTTCTCTGCTTCCTTCCATTTCCCCTCTGTTTTCTCTCCTCCAGGCGATTTCAACCTTTCCAAAAGACTCTCATCCTCCTGTTTCCCTAGCGAAGGTAAACATCTGCTTATGCTAGTGATTTTGGACAAGATTAAAGCGAGTTTTCACTGGGGGTTTAGGGTTATTATTTCTGTGAAAACTCACTGTTTTGGATGAAAATACGTTAATGTGTTTTCCTAAAGAGTTGAAATGAGCTTGCTGCATATTCTACAAGTTATTTGTTAGCATTTGCAGCTTGTTTAATTTCACTACATTGCAGCAAACAGGTTCAAGCATTTCCGAGACCTTCCAGCTAACCGCATCTAGGAAAAACAGGTAAGTTCATACCCGTAGGTTGGCCCTTAAGGCCCTACATCAAGGAGGTACTAGGTGTTTCCGTTCTGTCGGGTCGATTTGGGTAGAAAGAGTATAGGTTATGTTTTTAAATTGTCAATTTTCCGCATTTTCTGTTATCTGTTATCTGCCAGTTTAAATTCAAGCACCGATCATGCATACACCTTTTTCTGAAAGTTCATGCAAAAACCGTTTTCTGTACACAGTTTTGAAGTTAATCAAGATAAAATCTGACTGTCTGTAATGTACTGGTTAAGTGCGGGACGGGGACTGGTCCTCTGGTTTTATCCCTCCCTGGGAATCTGAAAATAAATTGTCCCTAGCAAGGACCCTCTGGTTTTATCCCTCCTTGGGAGTCTGAAAATCTGCTGTGCCTGATAGTGCACCCTCTGTTTGCCAGTTCCCCTATAAGCCCCACTTATACCCCTCTGCCACTGTAACGTAAAGTTCTGTTCCGCCACTGTATTTTGAAAACTGCATGCATAGCATTTTGCATCACTGCATCTGTATTATGTTCTTACTGAGTTTTAGACTCATAGGTGAACTCTCTGATGTAGGTACTGAACCCAAAAATGAGTACTTTGTGCCTCAGTCTGATGATTAGTTGCTGGTGGCTCGAGCTCTCGGGGATGGTTGTGGCAGCCAGGCATATTTTTGACTGAGAGAGTAAAGTTTTAAACTCTGTGTCGTATTTATATTTTAAAAACTTCTCTTTTGGTAGATTTTGCAGACTGTTTACCTGAACCCTAAGTAACAGTTCTGTTGTCTAAGTTTTAAATCTTTGTTGACAGTTAATAGTTGTCTCCTGAAATATTCTGTATTACTGCCTTGTAATGTTTTGAAAACATTCTGGAACTGCTTGAGTTCTCCCTTTTCAGGTCATGCATGGATGGTCTCGAATTTTAGAGCTATCCATGCAGTTTGTTTTCTTGAAATCTGTCAGTTGTAGTGAGGATGTTTAGGTCTTCTGTTTTTATGCTCTCTGTCTGTGTGTGATTCTGTTAATAGTTGTAAATTTCTGCCTTTAAAACTATGTCTTCCGATTACATCTACCGGTAGGAATTTTGCTTACATCTACCGCGGAGTATTCTGTCTTTATCTACCGCCAAGTAGTGTTTTTCCTTATGTATTGCTTCTACCGCTGCCCGTTGCCCGTATTTGAAAATTACATCTACCGCTAAGTGTAAAATTCTAAATCCACCGCTGCCCGCTGCCCCTTTTAAATTACATCTTCCGCCTGACGTCAGCTGCATCTTCCGCCTGACGTCAGCACACTTCTACCGCCAAGTTTTATTAACTTCTACCGTCTGACGTCAGCTGCATCTTCCGCCTGACGTCAGCACACTTCTACCGCCAAGTTTTATTAACTTTTATCGTCTGACGTCAGCTGCATCTTCCGCCTGACGTCAGCACACTTCTACCGCCAAGTTTTATTAACTTCTACCGTCTGACGTCAGCTGCATTTTCCGCCTGACGTTAGCACACTTCTACCGCCTGACGTCATCTCCGCTTTTGCCTTTGAAATTTTATCATCTGCCTGACGTCATCCAACTAAATCTTCCGCCAGTTTTCTGCCTACAACTTCCGCCGGTATCCACGACTTCCGCTCAGTGTTAAATTACTCCTTCCGCCCCATTTTATTGTAATTCTTTCTGTTTTCCTGTTTTATCCTGTTTCTTCATTTCGGTCAACCATTTCTGTATCTGATCTTCCCTAGCTAATTCTGTCACTGACTCTTGTAACTTAGTTCTAAATTATCTCCTGTACTATCTTTCTGTGATTCTGAAATTTGTTACTCACTGTAGTTTTTCCCTCTCTGTAAATTATATGTCTAGGGTTTGCATCGACGGTGCATGTCTTCTGTCATTCGATTCTGTTTTCTGTTAAAGTCTTAAAAGTTCAGACAGCTTTTCATAAGTTGTCCAAGCATTTGGTAATAGTTTTTCTGCCTCTGCGTTTTCTGTAACTCTGTCTGTTCTGTTCCTCGAAAAAAAAAGTAGTCCCGTTTTCTGTTAAAGGTCCCGAGTGATGGCCTTCGACCCTGATCGGGTTTCGGGCTATCACAGCTTAAGTCAAAGTTAAGTCAATGTTAAGTCAAGTCCTGTGACGGCCCGGAGAGGGTTGAGTTCGTTACATATTCGGTAAAAAATTTCATCTCCTCCATGGTACCACTCAACTATCAGAATCATCATCACGAACTGCATCTGCATATGTTGAACACTCCCCACTAGAATCAAGACTCAAAAATACATTCATTGCATGAGCCACTCGACTATATTTACCATATCGCCATTAAGCTTTAACCTATCTCTTGGATTTGCCTGTGATGATATAACTCTGATGTGAAATTGAAACTAGTGACGATATTTGTAACGAACATAAAATTCATTTTTTTCAATTTCAAACCTTGATTTTTTTTTTTCCAATTGATTAACAAATTCATTAAATAAGTGGAAAAAACTAACTAGATATTATAAGAAATTGTTAGTCAACCATTAATAAACTTCACTTTTATTACAAAATATATTCGTCAAACAATATTTTTAATGCTAGCAGAGTTAATTTGAAAATTCATCTACTAACAAAATAATTCCTTAAATTTTGTTAACGGAATGTCAAACAGAGTTTATTAAAATCCAATACAAAAAGAAAATATGAAATATCCTCAAATTAAAACATTTTTCTTAGTTTATTTAAAAACAATAATTGAAGCATAAAAAGTTAAACCACTGCTCTAACCCATCTATGATATTTTCAACATTTCCTTTGTATGCTCGGCCACCTTTGGAAGATTTTCGATCAATGCCATTTTTTTCTCAAATTAAAATTTACCTATATTACAAAGCTAATTGGTAAGATAAACTCAGTAAATAAAAATATATGTATATTTGAATTAACTGCATAAATTACCAAATTACATGCTTAAAAAGTTATATACTAGTTGAATTTATATTCTAACCTTACCATCTGTGCAGACTTCCACTAGCTATCTCATATATATACCATGCGTTCTAGCTTTTATCAGACATCTCATATATACCATGTTTTCTATCAATTTCATAAGATTCATGCTTTCATACTTGCCTACATTATGTTTTACAAATTTTATCTTTCTATATTCTCATGTCAACTCTTGATCACGTGTGTCCAAGTAAACTATAAGAACTACATAATAAAATAAGCATGGAGAAAATAATTTAAATAATAAGTTTTGTGATGTAGGGCCAATACCGAAAGGTTGAAAATCTAGTGTCTTTACTTATCTAGTTTCATAGTTTTAGAGATAAACTAAGCCTTCAAATATTTCTCCCCACCTAAATAAATTATTGTGTTTAAACTCCCTCTTAGATCTTAAAAAGAAGGGTTTTTTTTTCAAAAAAAACCTGAACTAAGGTTCGGCAGTGGAAAAACCACGAAAAAACACTGTTCATCGAAAAAAACCTCGATCTATTGAAAACATTCAGTTTAAACCTGGCAGGGGGGGTGAGGAGTACGTACTCGCTTACCAAGTACGGCCGGTCCAGCTGGACCGGCCGTACTGGACTCGTTTGCAAATTTTTTGCAAATTTTTGAGGCCGAGTACGGCCGGTCCAGCTGGACCCGCCGTACTGGACTCATTTGCAAATTTTTGCAAATTTTTGAGGCCGAGTACGGCTGGTCCGAGGACCAGCCGTCCTCCGTTGGGTAAAACCCATGACAAAAGTCACGGGTTTTGTCCTTTAGTGCCGAGTACGGCCGGTCCTAATGGACCGACCGTACTCCCACCGTTTAAACTTGTGACAATAGTCACAGGTTTTTTGTCCTCTAGTGCCGAGTACGGCCAGTCCAAATGGACCGGCCGTACTCCCACCATTAAAACTCGTGACTATAGTCACGGGTTTTTTGTCCTTTGTGGCGAGTACGGCTGGTCCATTTGGACCGGCCGTACTCGCACCGTTAAAACCCGTGACAAAATGTCACGGGCCGCGTCCTCTAGTGGGGTGAGTACAGCTAGTCCATTTAGACCGGCCGTACTCGCCCCACTAGAGGACAAAATCCGTGACAGATTGAGTACGGCCGGTCCAGTTGGACCGACCGTACTCGACTACCCTTTTTAAAGGGGCACCCGGCGTTTGAAAAAAACACGCCTCTCCCCTTCCCTTCTCTCTCAATTCTCTCGACGCACTCTCTCTCAAATCTCTCTCGAAGCTCTCTTCATCAAATTTCTCTCTTGTTATTTCTTATTTCGACAATATTCTTCCGTATTCATCTACAGGTATAATATTTTTTTTTATTTGAATTTATATTTTAGTTTATTTTATCCATATTTATAATACTATTTTCTCGATTACCGACGACTATTTTCTCGCCCCAACGATATTTCTAATACTATTTTCTTCGATTTTATCATTTACTATATATTTATTTATTATACAGTAAATAATTGAATTGTATCTATTTTTTTTTAACGAAGGTTTTATTAGCGACGAAAATGGATTCCGACTCAAGGAGATCGATTGATTTAAATGAGCGATCAACTGGTGATGCCGAAATGGATTGGGATTTGGACAACACGCCTGCATATGGTGACGTACGAGAATTTGATAACCCATTGGCAAATGAAGAAATATATGTCTATTCGACCTCCAAAACGCTAGACGATGAGCTTCGGACACCGGTCGGCTCAGATGACGACGAGGTGTAAAGCATACCGGTAAGAGAACAAATTTCAATGGGATTTTATAAGGGTAGAGAATATAGTTCTTTGCAGGAACTTAAAAACGAGATAGACAAATATTCCATAGAAAATGGTTATGGTATTACATACAAGAAATGTGAAAGAAGTCGACTGACAGCTGAATGTGGAGATGGATGTGGGTGGCGATTACATGCTTCATTGATGCAAAATGAGCGAACGTTCCAAATAAAGAGCTTGATCGACTCTCACTGCTGTTCTAGGCAAGTTGAAAATCGATGCGCTTCAGCAAAATGGCTGGCGAACCATTACCTGGACAGGTTCAAAAGTCACCCTACCTGGGACATCCCATCTATTATGGAGACAGTGAGGAATGACTTCACCGTCGACATTTCATCCAGTCTTACCACAAGAGCAAGAAGCATAGCTCGAACCCTCAATGAAGGGAAGTGCGACGAACAGTACGGGCAACTATGGTCGTACGCAACCGAAATTTTCAGATCAAATCCGGGCAGCACAGTGAAAATTGATGGAAACCCAGTGGGCCGTAATCAATTGGGATTCCAAAGATTCTATATGTGCATGGCTGCTTGCAAGACTGGGTTGCTTGAGTGCGGGAGACCCGTTATCTGCTTAGATGGCTGTCATCTAAAGGGGTCGTGTGCTGGCCAACTACTCATAGCCGTCAGCATCGATGGAAATGATGGAATCTACCCTGTTGCTGTTGCCAACGTCGAGTCTGAGTGTGCAGACTCATGGACATGGTTTTTGCATATATTAAAGCAAGACCTCAACACTCAGCATGGCCACGATTGGACACTTATTTCAAATCGACAAAAGGTATGATGTATTTCTATAATTTTATTTAAAATTTTGTGGCTTTGGCGGATTAATATTGTTTTATTAACATCATTGTTTGTGCAAATATCAGGGGTTACAGAGAGCTATTCGAGATCAATTCCCATATGCTTAACACCGCTTCTGCCTCCGGCATATGTATGTGAATTTCAAAAATCGCTTTCGAGACAAAGCATACAGAGATGCGATGTGGAATGCGGCCAGAGCACCCACTGAGGCCCATTTCGAGCAAGAAATACGGAAACTACACTGGCTATATCCGGAAGCCCACGAATGGCTTAGAGCAGAAGAGCCGAACTTTTGGGCTAGTCATGCCTTCTCTGCGAATCCCAAGTGCGATCTGGGATTGAATAACTTGAGCGAGTCATTCAATGCACTTCTTTTGCCAGTCAGGGACAAACCGATCCTGACCATGTTCGAGATGATCCGAACACGCTTGATGACTCGCATCGTCAAGAAATATGAGAAGCTGTTTGATTCAAATGAGATCCACGATTTCAAGTCAGCAATGGATACAACCAATTCGAGGTGGACATGACTTTGGGTGTGTGCAACTGCACTCGGTGGGAGCGTACAAGAATCCCGTGTGTCCATTCCATTCCTTGCATGTACTGGATGAGAGTCGCGCCAGAAGACTACGTGCATGCATGCTATTGCAGAGGAAGATACCTGCAAATGTACTCACACTATATTCGTCCGATAAGTGGCCTAATAATGTGGCCGATCGTACGAGATATGAACAAAATCCTCCCGCCAGAAAGACGACGTCAACCTGGTAGGCTGAAGAAGACAAGAATGCGAGATCCCGAAGAGCCGTCAAGTTCCAGAATCAGTAAGAGGAACTCAACCGTGCATTGTGGTATATGTCGGCAGCAGGGGCATAATACTCGCACTTGTCTTAACCGGGGATCAACTTCAGGCGCTTCTTCGCATGACCCATTCATGGGCTTTAACACATTTGATGGAACACAGGAATCTTCGACACGCGACCGTGGCAGGAATTTGTAAATATTTTTAATATACCATGTATTAATTTCATATTTAATTACGGTTTATCTTAAAATTAACCTTAAAATCTTAAAGTTTTGTTTTTTTAAAAAAAAAACCTCAAAATTTACTATTCATTAAAAAAAAACCTCAAAGTTTGATAAATAAGCAATTTGAACCTCGGAGAGGGGGTGGGGAGGCCGTCCTCTCCAGAGAGTACGGCTGGTCCAGCTGGATCTAGCGAAAAGTCATTCATTTTGAAGGCGACGCTTCTGGAGCTCTGAGAAGACGATGCTCCGAACTATGGCGTCAGCGGAGTTGATGTTTTTTGCCATCTAAAATGAAAGTAAATAGAAAATTTTAATACACCTACCTGAGTTTTGCGAAAAGTCTTTGACTTTGAAGACGAAGCCTCAAGAGCTCAGGCAACTAGAGAAGATGATGTTTCGAGCTCTGTCATCGGTGGAGCTCTTGTCCAAGCAAGAGAACCTTTATGAAATAATGAAAGTGAGAGATGACAAAACTCTAGGTAAAATAGAGGAGAATTAAAAGCACACGTCATCAGTTTAATTTATTTTCAATTTATTTAAATGGCAGGAGAAATTAACAACAATCTCAATTTTAAAGAATGTTAAGATAGATTTGGGAGATTTTAGTGATTCGAATTGGAAGAAATCAGCTCAATTTCAACTCTACCACCACATCACATATCCCCCAATCTTTAGAAAATTCAATTTTGTAACGTGTAGAAATTTCGAAGTTTTTATTAAAAAAAACGAAAGAAAGAGTTTCAAGAGTTTTTTTATAATTTGTAACACTTGCACGATTTATTATAATTTAACTATAAAATAATTAACTAAAATTACAATAAATCGTACTAGTTTTATAAAATCATTTACATTATGGTTTATTGTAATTTTAGTTAATCACTAACATTTTGAGATTTCCTTCCCATAATGTTATCTACATATGATAAATATTTCGTGATTTAATAACATTTGAACTTTTTATTATAATTTTAGTTAACTATTTAAGTGTTAAATTACAATAAATTATGCAAGTTTTAGAAAATCATGAAAAATTTCAGATTCTTTTCCCATGATTTGATCTACATATGGTAAATGTTTCGTGATTTAATAACACTTAGTTTGATTTATTGTAAATTTAGTTAATTATTTTAAGGTTAAATTACAGTAAATTGAGTAAATGTTAGAAAATTATGAAAATTTTCTAACATATCTTCTAATGATTTGGTTTACATATAGTAAAAATTTCATGATTTTATAATATTTATAAAATTTATTATAATAAATCGTGCAAGTATTAGAAAATCACGAAAATTTTTAGATTACATTTCCATGATTTGTTCTACATATGGTAAAAATTTTGTGATTTAATAACATTTGTATGATTTATTGTAATTTTAGTTAATTATTTTTAAGGTTAAATATAATTAAATAAACTCATTTAATTATAATTAAAGTAGAGCAAATTTACATACAACAACTAAACAGACTACGCAGGAGGGGCATCATCGTCAGAGTCTGTGGCGTTGTTCGCCATCCAAGTCGTCAACCTCTCGTTTATCTCTTTATAAGACTCATTGAGATAATGCTGAGCAGATACCAGTTGCTGAATGTCCCGTTGTTGGCTTTGCTGTGATTCCAGCAATTGCTGCAGCTGCTGCTGGTGTGTTCGCTGCATCTGATATATTTGCTGTTGTTGCTGGTACTGTTGGTGGTGGTGCATTTGATGCATTTCATTTATCTGCTGCTGTTGCTTGTGCACATCATTCAACTGCTGTTGATGCGTCTCTTGCATCTGATATAGCTGTTGCAGATACCGCCTTGTATCCCAGCCGCTTCTCTCATCCTCTTGAGGGGCGTTTGGTGGCGATGTAGTCTCATCCATCGTCACTGCCCGAGAGATGGATGCCCGAGAGGTGGATGACCCCTGATTTCTCCTCAGCACCCACTCGCCATCGACTTCGACGATCCCCATCCGTATCAACTAGGTCGTGTCAAATACGTCGGTCAATCTATGAGGAATTATCTGCTCTCCAACCGGTATGCGAATACCAGCTTGCATGACGAGATTCATAATCAATGTCCCGTATGAGAGATTAGTCGTGGGTGCCCTCTCGATCTCACGCATGTGACTTAAAATCAAGAAACCGGGGTCAAAAAGCTTCCTGTTGCATAGCTTCTCCATGACATAGAGGTCCATGCAACTGACGTGATTTCGATGGCCCTCTCGCGGCAGAAGGGTATGGGCGAGCATGTTTTGGAGAACCCGACCTCTAACATTCAGCTCGTGCGCTCTTGGCTTCACGAACACCTCGATATCGGGGTTGCAGTGAATTTGGCGAAGAAACTCTACTCCCTAGGGCAATGTAAAAAATGGGCAGTCTCGAGAAGCATGGTAATATCGCTCCGCCCCTTGTATGTTAAATCCCAGGACATCATTCACCTGCTCTGCCCGTATCATAAAATCAAACCCAAGAATGTACGCCCTCAAACCAGTTAAAACTCCATCTCTCTCGACCGTTCTCAGGTTGGCGTAGAATAAGCGAACTATTCTCTCGCATGTCTCGCCTGTCAATGCATTGATCCCGTTTAGGCCGATGTTCTCCAACATCTGTTTGATGTCCAACGACTCCCAACCGCTAAAGTCTACATGCATGCAAAAGTTTAGTGAGCGTTTTCGCAGATCTTGCTCAAACTTTCTTTGGCAATCTTGGGACAAAAATTCCATGATAAGATCCTGTCAAATTCACGTAAAAATAAAATTTAGTTTTTAAAGTTAAACCGTATAAACTACGCTAAACGAGAAAAAAATTATCGATAATTGAAAAAAAGTATTACAAATATTTATTATTTAAATAAATAAACATTAGAAATATTTAAAAGTATTAAAAAAGTATTAGAATTATTTGAAATTATTTAAATAAATAATCCTAAATTAAAATAATTATACATTCACATGTGATATAAACAATAAAAATATATATATAAACAATAAAAATATAATGCATACATTTTGACATTTGTGATATAAATAATAAAAATATTCATATAAATAATAAAAATAATAATACCTGGAAGTGGAGAAAAATAATATTGGAAGGGGAGAAAAACATTAGTAGAATTAAGAGAGGGAGAGGATTGTGAGTAATAAGAAGTTGAAAATGAGAGAGGGAGTGGTGTGAAGTTGAAAATGGGAGAGGAGTGGTGTGGTTTCAAAATCATTGGGTGGGGGGATTTATATAGAGAGGCCGAGTACGGCCGGTCCAGCTGGACCGGCAGTACTCGGCCTGCTAGAGGACGTAAAACCCGTGACCAGTCACGGGTTTTACGGTGGAGAGTACGCGACCTGTGACAAAAGTCACGGGTATTTGCCCGCCGAGTACGGCCGGTCCAAATGGACCGGCCGTACTCGGCACTAGAGGACAAAAAACCCGTGACTATTGTCACGGATTTTAACGGTGAGAGTACGGTCGGTTCATTTGGACCGGCCATACTCGGCACTAGAGGACAAAAAACCCGTGACTATTGTCACGGGTTTAAACGGTGGGAGTACGACCGGTCCATTTGGATCGGCCGTACTCGGCACTAAAGGACAAAACCCGTGACTTTTGTCACGGGTTTTACCCAACGGAGGATGGCTGGTCCTCGGACCAGCCGTACTCGGCTACTGAGTACGGCCGGTCCAGCTGGACCAGCCGTACTCGGCCTCAAAAATTTGCAAAAAATTTGCAAACGAGTCCAATACGGCCGGTCCAGCTGTACCGGCCGTACTCGGTAAGCGAGTACGTACTCCTCACCCCCATTGCCAGGTTTAAACTGAATGTTTCCAATAGATCGAGGTTTTTTTTTATGAACAATATTTTTTCGGGATTTTTCCACTGCCAACCCTTAGTTCAGGGTTTTTTTTGAAAAAAACCCTAAAAAGAATCATTTTCTAAAAGAAAATAGGCATAAATTCCATATTAGAATGATTTCAATCAACTTTGAGGGTCTGAGACGATTCTAGTTTATTCTAGATCAATCTTGCCTCAATCTTGGTCAGGTCTGGTTTGATTGGATTGGTTTGGCTGGACCAATTCTACTTTGGTTGGACCGGATCTTTAATGAGTTGGTTAGAGTTTAGCTTCTAACTCGAACCCCTTTTCTTCTTCCTCGCTTGTTCCTCTCCTCCTTTGTGCACAGCCGAACACACAGAAGGTGTTCGCGATGGATGCAGGAGGATCATGCTGGAAAAGTGTGTGTTACGTCACCGTGAGGGTTCGTCCGAGTATGGTCGAAGGTTTCCATCAAAGAGAAGCTTTCAAGCATCTGCAAAAGTTTGGCTGAGAGGGAGAGACTTTCACTAGAGAGATCAATCAACTGTTTAGGGTGGCATTGATGCTTCAATGGTGGATTTTGGTTGAGTCTTGGTGGCGAGCGGTGATTGGAGGTTGATAATAGTGAAGTTTTGGGACTTCCAGATGTGAGTGATCCTCCTTTCGGTGAACCTCAATTTATGAAGGAGAGTTTCAGTTGACTCCACCAAATTTAAGTTTGTTTCAGATTTTCAAAACAGATAAACAACTGTTAAGCTATTTGTTACAGATTGAGCTCTGATTCTAAGAGATGTTAGTGATTCATCTCATATCAAGGTTTGAGAATTTGTTATGTGATTTTTGATACTGGAAAAAAATAAATCTAATAATTTGAAAAATAGAAATAAATTCCTAGCATGTTACAGTCATTGAAATAAATTCCTTAAAAGACATTTCATCATTGAAATTTAAATTATTACTTTAATAGTTCTGGGTACGCCTTTCTCATTTCTTCTCTCCTTTCTCATGTTGCTCCCTCTATGTTTTGGTTTTTCTAAAGTACTATTTCTCATTTCTCTGTCTTCCAAACTCATCTTAATTGGTCTTTCTTCGTATGACAAGTTAGGGTTGAGCACAAAAATGAGAGATCCCCTTGGTAATATATGGCAGGGATTTGGAATATATTTCTTTAACATTGAGATGTGAAACACATTATTCACATGTTTGAGTGATTCTAGCAGGTTCAACTGGTATGCAACTTCCCAAATTCTTTCTGAAATTGTAAATGACCTACGAATCTCATATTCATGTTTCCTTTTTTACCAAACTGCATCACACCTCTTGTTGGAGAATTCTTCAAAAATATTTGATCCCCTATTGGAATTCTAATTTTCTCATTCTTTGATCATTATAGCTTTTTTTGTCTATTCTTGGCCATAAGGATCTTTTTTCAATTAAAGCAACAATCTAAATAGTTTGTCTCAGAATATCAGGCACAACAATCATACCTTCTCCAAATTCATCTTAAGGCACTGGAGATCTGCACTTTTTGCCATTTAGTGCTTCATAAGGCGTCATCTCAATCAAAGTTTGGTAACAAATGTTATATGTGAACTACATTAGTGATAAGTTTTTACTCCAATTTCCTTAGAAACCAATAGCATAAGCCCTCAACATGTCTTCCAAGGTTTAAGTTTTTCTTTCTCACTGCCCATTAGTCTGAGGCTGAAAAGTTTTACTGAAAATTAATTGATTGACCATTAATTTCTGCATAAGCCCTCAACATGTCTTCCAAGGTTTAAGTTTTTCTTTCTCACTGCCCATTAGTTTGAGACTGAAAAGTTGTACTAAAAATTAATTGTTAACCATTGGTTTCTGCATACTTCTCCAGAAATTCAAGGTGAAACGAGTATCTCGATCAGATACTACAGAAACATGCGTATTATGCAATTTGATGATTTATTGAACATAAAGTTATGCATGTTGATCCCTAGTATATGTGGTTCTTACAGGGAGAAAGTGCACCGATTTTCCTAGTTGATCACTTATAACCCAAATAAAGTAATGACCTTTATCGGTCTTTGGAAGTTCCATCACAAAATTCATACTTATATGCTCCTATTTCCATTGAGGCAACATTAGGTGTTGTAATGTACCAGCAGGTCATTGATGCTCTACTTTGAGTGACAAGTAAGATATCTTTCAACAAATTTGACTAGTCTAGTTTTAGCCCAAGCTATCAATAATGTTGCTTCAAATCTCAATATATTTTAGCTGCACCAGGATGTACCGAGTATGAGATTGAGTGTACTTCCTCCAATATGACTCATTTCAATCTAGTATCGTCAGGTATATACCATATCTTTTTAAATTCAATAATTTCATCTTCAGACATGGAAAGTTCAAACACCTTCCCGACTTCCATTTGATCCTTTATCTTAGTTATGAATGCGCCAATGTTATTTGTATTTAATTTTCTTGAGTAAGCTTGTTGTAGTGTCATTGCTGATAATCTCTCAATAAATTCATATGGTACAATCTCTAAGTTGAACATCTCATTTCTTCAACTAACCTTCTTAGAATGAGTCGTAGTGATGAAAGACGTCATGGGGATTTTCTACTTAGTGCATCAGCCACCACATTGGCATTTCTAGGTAGTAAATGATTTCGTAATCATAGTCCTTTACCAATTCTAGCCATCTACATTGTCTCATACTAAGATCTTTGAGTCATAAAGTACTTTATACTCTTATGGTCGGTATAAGTCTCACATATTTCTCCATATAAATAGTGTCTCCAGATTTTAAGTATATATACCATTGCTATAAGTTCCAAAGCATGAGTTGAGTAATTCTTCTCGTGATCCTTTAATTTTTTAGAGGCATGGGCTCCAACTTTTCCCTATCGTATAAGTACACATCTCAATCCATACTTTGAGACATCAATGTACACCACATATTATTCTGTATCTGATGATATATTGAGTATTGGTGTTGAAATCAATCTTTTCTTTAACTCTTGGAAGCTTTATTTGCACTTATCAGTACAAAGATACTTGGCATCCTTCCTAGTTAGCCTTGTGAGTGGGGTGGCTAATCTCGAGAAAATCCTTCTACAAATATCATGTAATAGCCTGCAAGACCTAGGAAGCTTCGTAATTTAGTTGTGTTTTTAGGTTGCAGCCACTTACTACCAAGGGAGCGACCAATCTAAGGCAAGAGGAGAAAAAGAATGTAGTTGAATCCTCTCAGCCAAGAGTAAGGGAGATCAAGTACTTCAAGTGTTTCGAGTTTGTGCAAATTGCTTCTCAATGTCTGAACCAAAGAAGAATGATTTTATTGGAGGAAACAAATGAAGTGGAGAGTGACGAGGAACTTTTGAAAGCGGACCATGAGGGAGGAGAACCTAAGGTGGAAGTATTTTTTGCTCATGAAGGAACCCTTTTTATGGTTATTAAGACTTCTTAAAACATGAAGCCGAGAAGAAATTTGCCAAAGGGAGAACATTTTCCATAGTAGGTGCTTGATTATGGACAAGGTGTGCTCTCTAATTACTGATGGGGGAAGTTGTGTCAATGTAACTTCTAAAGACATGGTGGAGAAACTTGGTTTGGAGACTATTTTTACCTGAATCTTTCTAAGTTAAGTTGACTCAATGACAAAGAAGATATCAATGTCACCAAGCAAATAAGGATTCCAGTAAAGTTGTTTGTAATGTAGTTCCAATGAGTGTTAGTCATATCTTGTTCAGGAAACCACGACAATTTGATAGAAGGGTCATGCATGACAATTTTACAAACTATTATTCATTCAAGATTGGAGAGAAAACCATAAAGTTAGATCCACTTCAACGGGAGCAAATTGTCTAGGATTATCAAGCCACGAAAGGAGAAGAAAGGAAAGGAGACTTTATTTTTATTCAAAAATGAGTTGAAAAAGGCGATGGTTAATGCTAAAAATGTAGTACTACTCTTATTCCAGGATCGACTTGACAACCTTGAATGTACAAGACATTTCCCCTTTTACTAGAGAAGAATGGAGGAAGATTCAGATTTAAGAACAAGGACAAATCTTTCTCAAACCCGGAAGAATGACGTGTCACGCAAACCTATCGCTAGATCACAATCAAGGAGGTTAGAAAATTACTATATTTCCTTTTATTTTTGCAGGAAATGTCACAAAAAGGAGATTAGAAGAACGTCCAACACAAATTGATGAAGAGTGACCCAAAAAAATGCTCAAATGGGAAACCAAAGACACTTAATTTTGGAGATAAGGACAACCAACAAATAAAGCAACATCAAGAAAACATTGAGGCAGATCAATGAGGAGGATGGATGGATTAAAGATGTGCAAGGATGAATGACTTTATTAGTATTTAAAATAAATCCACTGAATAAGGCAACAAAAAAGTTCATGCATCAAATATCTTACTCAGCTTAGGATATTCTTAGCCGAATTGTTAATGACCATTACATAGGTCTTTTTTTAGTATTTTTTTTCAAGATTTCTAGTGCTTAATGTAGGGTATTTATACTCCTATTGAGGACTAACTTGACATCCTAGAATTTTGAGAAATAAATCATTTTTGCTCATTGCAAATTTGCACATTATCTCTCTGACTACTTTTGGTCTATTGTTTTGTATGTTATTTTATCCATCCAAGAGAGTTTGATTTCAACTTCCTTACTGTTTTTAAGGTGAAAAGAACCCACAAAAGTTGAGGAATCTCTCAAAATATCAAATTAGAGAGTTGTTGTCAAGGCAAAGAGGTGAACCAAGACGAAAAAGTTGGGTTGAACAACATAATTTTTAGAGAGAATCCGAATGCTTAGCCCAAAGCTAGGATTTACAGTACAAGACTTGAAAATTAACTGAGCCTTGACCAACATAGAAATGGTCAAAGTCCATATAGTCATCACATAAAAAATAAGATAGTGCAAAAACTTAAATAAACCAATCAGAAGTTGTGTAGAAAATAAAATATTAAACACCCACAAGTCTTATATAGAACCGAACAAGGAGAATAATTACACAATGAACTCTACGAGCTCAGAATTTTCAAATCACCAAAATCCTTCATTTCCAGTTCTAAAATAGGCTCAACCAACCATGAGTGCAGGGGTGTTCATAAGTTGATTCAATTTGGTCTTAACATAAAATCGAACCGAATTGCTTTAGATCGGTTCTACTATTTTTGAACCGCTGCCAGTATTTTTATGACTGAAACTGAACTGAACCGAATCAAATATTTCGGTTCGGTTCTGGTTCAGTTTCAGGTCTACTCATAATATAACATAATATATATTTTTTTATTTTATGCCGTACTTTTATTTCAATACCAAATTGCACTTCGCTATACTACTCTACGTAACAAAGATCTCCTACAAACAAAACAAAGAACATTAGCTGCACTGTTCTATTTAGTATTTAATGATAAATTATTTAAAAGGACCAATAAGTAGGTACGTCGTATGGTAGAGAATGAGTAGGTTTTCAAACTAAGCAAATTTTGTATCCATAAACAATTTAACCAAAAGGAGTCTGTTTAGAAATAGAAAAAATCAAAACAAAACAAATATTTTTATTTCAATTAAAACAGATATAAATATCTATAAACTAAACCATAAAAATCTAAAATATAAAATCAAACTAAAATATACGTAAGAAAATAAAATTAATGTTCAATCAAAGTAAAGATTAATCAAAATATAACTAAGCAATAAAATATTGCTTGTAAAAAGTCAAAGTCGTCAATGAGTTCTGAGTTGTCCATTGCCTTTTAGTAGATATAAACTCTACAAGATATAACTTCAAAAATAATATATATATTAATGATAGTAATTAGTAAAAAATATAAATTACTAGGTTCTAATTCATCCAAGAGTTTCAACTTGTCCATTGCCTCCACTAGTTGACGTAAGCTCTCCAAGATACAAATTGCGTAAAAGATAGTAAAATGACAAAAAAAATATATAAATTAATAGAAAGGAAAATAAAAAACACACGGTGATCAAATTTGTCAATATCATACACTACATTGTTAAGGTTTAGAAATTGATATTTTGATGGTGGAATCCAGCTTTGAGTGCAAAAATATTACAACCGATTTAAAGCAGTTCGGTTTGGTTCTATGTTAAAACTGAACCAAACCGACTTATAAACACCCCTAATAACAAGTACCCACTTATGAAGATTGATGACTTGTTTGACCAATTAAAGGTATCTGAAGTTTTCTAAAAAAATAGAGCTCAGATCTAACTATCATCAGCTAAAAATCAAGGAAGAGGACATGTCCAATATGACATTTTAGACTCGATATGGCTATTATGAGTTTCAAGTTATGTCATTTAGATTAAGTAATTCACTAGTCGCGTTTCGAAACTTAATAAATTGAATATGCAAGATGTTCATAGATGATTTTTTAATTGTTTTTATCAACTACATCCTCATTTACTTGAAGGGTAAAGAAAAGCATGAAGATCACTTGAGAACTATTCTATTGACCTTAAGACGCAAGAAGTTGTATGCAAAATACTCCAAGAGTCAACTGTGGTATGAAAAGATTTTATAATTTGTTTGTCTTCATGTTTGTATGTATTCAGAGTTTTAGAGAGTGCCAAAGGGCTATAATGATGTGCGTGTGCCACAAAGAAGGTCTCTCACAAGAACTTGAGCCATGAAGTTTACTAACATTTTTATTCATTTTGTAGGCCTCATTTTCCTAGCTACCTTGGAGGCAAATCATAGTCTGACACAAAGAAGAGGCAAGACATTTGGTGCTTGAAGCATTGGCGCAGCATCAAAATCAAGCATCAACCCAACGTGGAACACCACTCATGGGCTCAACCTAGACGACTCTCCCTTTGATTGCTTAAAAGCCCAAATCCATTAGGGACAAGTCTAGAAAGCTAATTATTATTTCAATGCTAAGTCCAAGAGGAAAGAGAGTCCCAATCATGGAAATCTTGTTGACATTCAACTCGGCATCCGAGCCTCTCACCATCGGCTATAACATTTTCACATGGATGAAGCTTGACATGGCCGAGTCAAAGGAAGAGCTAGTCAATGTTTGTGCAATATTTTTGAAGTTGAAAATGTATTATAAATTGGCCTTGATGTAATAGGTATTAGAAAGAATTTACTTTTTTGTTCTAGGAACTCGGCTTCTAGCCTAGCTGAGTACCCCCTCTCCCCTCTTTTGTTTGCATGACATATAATGCCTCTTTTAGGGAGCTCTCTAATGGAGGTATTTAAACCACCTCTATGGCTTGTAATCTTCAGCAAATGATCGATCAAAATTGTGTAAGTGTTTTTTCTCCAAACTTGAAGTTTCTTTTAAGTGGTCGCCTCTCCTTTGTGAGTAATATCCAAGTGTTTACTGTGTTTCTTTGATTCAACTCTTTGTGAGTGTAAGTGGAATCCATATCTTACTAAATCTTTATCTTCCTCTCTCCATGGAGGTTGAATAACTAGCAAGAAAATTGTAACGCCCCGAACCCGCCCCGACTCGGTGCGTCACTTTGCAAACCTAATCCCCGTTTAAAACGACATTTAAAATAATTTTCGATAAATTTTCGACTCGATTTTCGGGTTTTTCAAACCCTAGAAATTTATTGGGAAACATGACTAAAATACGTCGAAAAATGTCGGATTAAAATAATTTGGAAAACCGACTTAAAACAGATAATGTAAAAAAAAAAAATAGAGAACGTAAACCCGACGTTATTTATTTTAAAATCAAAATGGACGGCATAACGCCTAAAATTATCAAAATCCCAAAACCTGCAATTCTAACGATTTTAAAAACTATTTAAACCATTTCCCAAAACAATTTATACACCATATTCAAACAATTCAAAACACCAACCCAACTTAAAACAACCACAACTATTTACATCAAAATATTAACCTCCCACAACTACCCAAGGAAGACAGTGGCCAAGACGCCCCGACAATAGCCTGCACCGGCGTACCCCGTACTCCTCCGACTGCTGCCTAGTCCTGAGCTGTCTTCTCTACCTCACCTGAGTAATACTCGTCACCTACACCATAGAACACAAAAGTAAGCCTAGTGCTTAGCAAATAGGGAAAAATGCACTTTAAAACAATGCATGCTCAACTCAACCCTAAAATGCAGTTTCTACACACTCTATTGTTTTCTTTTCATTCTGGTTGCATTTAACTTTCACTTGAGTGTGAATCAAGTAGGCACACGTCCCAACACAATCTAGGACGGCCACGCCTTAATCCACAGAGCAAGATCGGAGGCACACATCCTAAACAATCCAGGACGGCCATACCGAATCTCCTCCTTCGTCGATCGTAGAATCCCCAGTGTGCCTTCCGACACGAGCAGGTCGGGGCAATCAGAATCCCCAGTGTGCCTTTCAGCACGAACAGGTCGAGGCATTCAGAATCCCCGGTGTGCTTTTCAGCACGAGCAGGTCGAGGCATTCATACTCACGACACATTACGTAATTTAGCATAGTATCTCTCGTAGGATCCCTCTCGGGGTGCTACAACAAGCCACTTGCTCGACGAGGCTATTCTACTCGAGACCAGGTTGCATATCCATTTTCTTATCTTACATTTCACTTTCAAATTTTGCAAACGATGCTCAAAACACGTATTTCGTGGTTAGAAAACAATGATGCATGTCACACAAAATGCTCAACACGAAACAAAACAAAACAACCAAGCAAACAATTCCCTACCGTTCCATGGTGTAGGCCCAAAGGCAAAACACAAGTTATTCACTACTTACCTGATGTCTCGGTACTTTCTCGTTCACTTCGTCCAATCGAATTACACGTTCGACAACCTATCAATTATCGAAAATAACTTAGCAATTCACTCATAAAATTCTAAAGGATTCTAAACAATTTCTAAAACCAAAACTAACCAACAATTCACCATAAAATCACAAAACCCGATTTTTACCCAAAATTACAACGTCCAACTTCGAACGGCCATAACTCCCTCATTTTTCAACAGATTTCGACGTGTCACCCCAATTCGGAAACCTCTACACGTCTAATATCCATTGAAACACTTAAATTAACCAAATAAATTCAATGGCCAACCCGAATTTCAGAAAACAGAACCGGTGCACATATTGCACAAAACCGGTGCACATATTGCACAAAACCGGTTTTTTTTTCCAAACTTACTTCCAATTTTCATTCTAACTCCATAACCCACCTAAACCAATATAATTAAAACTTAAACCAACAAAATAGGAAGAGAACCATCAAAGGGAATACAATTTTCGGACTTCATGAACTAGGGTTTCCAAACTCTATGCAATCCCTCCAAAAACACCATAAAACCCTTAAAAATCAACCCTAACAAACATTAAACTAAAACCCCAACAAAAACTCACCTAATCTCTTGCAAAATCTATGGAAAGGAGGAGGAGGGAGGGTCAATGGAGGCTGGTTCGTGGAGAGGAAGAAAGGGGAGAAGATGACTAGCTTTTGTTTTTCCAATTTTGTTTTTTTAACTTAATATTTCTTCTACTTTTTTGTTTTTGCCATAATTTCTCTAAAATTTCAATTCAACCCTTCCCCCTTCTCTTTTAATCCCAACGTGGCTGCCACCTTAAATCTCTTTTCCATCTTAATTTTTCTCAAATTTTATTTCATTAAATGACAAATTTTCTATTGGTTGGTAAATTCTTTTGACTTTTCAAACACGTGTGGGTTTGAATGGTCAAACCTCCTTTTCTCCACATTCAATCCTTTCTTCTTTCCTTCATTAATCCAACGTGGTTCACTCTCTAAACCACCTCTTCCATTTAATTGCATTCATTTAAATATTCACTTCTTATTGGTTCATACATTTTTGACTTTTCAATTTCTCCTTAAGCTTTTGACTTGTCAACCCATAAAACCTTCATTTTGCTCAACACTTACAACCCTCATCACATATCTCATAGATCTTGAATAATTAACTCCCATAACACTTCTAACTTACATGCTAGGAAAATTTCGGGTGTTACAATCCACCCTCCTTACAAAAATTTTATCCTTAAAATTTGCGTACCTTAGTATTCGTCAACTTACTCATTCCAAACTTATCTCCTAACTTTGTGCGTTGCCACAGAAAATCCCAACTCCATTACAATCTTAAACTTCCATCTGGTAATAATAATAATTCCCCGCATCCCTAAAGTTTTAATTTCACCTACTCAGCACTCCCTAGCTCAATTACGCATATGCCTATTGACATGAACTGGTTCAATTATCACAAGGACTCTTAAATCCCTCTCACTTAGTTCTAACTCTAGTTTTTCATCATGCTAAGTTCACTTAGTCACTTAATTAAATTTTTCCAATGTTCATCAAATACTTACATTACAACCTCAAATCTCCAAAGCTACCTCAATGCTATATCATCAAGAACTTAAAATAATCATCTTACCCTAAACCTCAAATTTAAATTCCCTTTTACTCTAACTTTTGTCTAGCTCAGTTCATCTAATTCCTCAATCAATTTTTCTCAAATTTTATTTCATTAAATGACAAATTTTCTAATGGTTGGTAAATTCTTTTGACTTTTCAAACACATGTGGGTTTGAATGGTCAAACCTCCTTTTCTCCATATTCAATCCTTTCTTCTTTTCTTCATTAATCCAACGTGGTTCACTCTCTAAACCACCTCTTCCATTTAATTGCATTCATTTAAATATTCACTTCTTATTGGTTCATACATTTTTGACTTTTCAATTTCTCCTTAAGCTTTTGACTTGTCAACCCATAAAACCTTCATTTTGCTCAACACTTACAACCCTCATCACATATCTCATAGATCTTGAATAATTAACTACCATAACACTTCTAACTTACACGCTATGAAAATTTCGGGTGTTACAAAAATTCTCTCATCTTAGCAAGTTGAAAGCTTTCATCCAAGAAAATCGAAGAAACAAGGAGGTATAGTCGTAGCATCTTTGGACCAACCTACACTCCCGTGACCATATTTTTTTATCCACAAAGATACACCCCTCTATTTTTGGAGACAACCATCTTCACATATACAACTTCATCTTTCTTCAAAAATCACATCCATACGATTTCATACAAGTGATTTATATCTTTCTAAAGTTGACCTATTTTCTCAGCCAGATTGGTATTCTACTTTTCCGACACCGCCCACCATTTCAAGTATAACTTTCACTCCACGCATCCCTCGCCCTCAAACTTGGAACACATTTCATTCACTCCCTCCAAAAGAAGCTATCCAAATTTCAGCCCCAAATTTCAAGTATTGATTGAGTTGTGTTTGTTGGAAGTTGCTGCACTCTTGGCCAAAAACAATGTATAGCCAAGAACACAACTTTTGTTGTGTTAACTTCCATCCCCATTTCGTAGCATATCCTTTGGTATCAGTGTAACAATTAGAAATTCAAATGGAAAATTCCCAATTAATTTCCCAAATCAAAATTTACCTAAAATCAATTTTGAATTTTCAAAATCAGAGGGTAATCACACAAATTCAGATTTTGGGGAAACAAATCCAGCATGGACTTAGTCTGGAAAAACGTCCAGAAGCAGAGAAGAAAATCCGATTAGGAATCGGGTTGCTGATTTTCAGCAATCATCCCGATTCGGGGAAATTATATCCAGCTTGAACTTGGTCTGAATAGTGACCAAGTTCGAAAGGGGGATAAGAATTGGAACCGCTGGAAATCCGAGCTCACTGTTTCCAGCTCGGGAAATCTGTGGAGTTGGCAGATTTCACGGGAGGCGCGGGGTGACTCCCTCCCCTATAAATAGAAGCTTTCGGTGGAGAAGGAACTCACACCACAGCTCTCTCCTCTCCTCTATCGAGTTCGTCTGAAATCAAAGAAGAGAACTTACCCCTCGATCTCCGACGACCACCGCAGCTAGCCTCCTCTGACGAAGTCTTCTCTGGCAGCCGAGCTCCGACGAACTCTCGGCCTCCACCGACAACCCATCTCCGGAGTAAGTCTCCCTCTCCGACGCTCTCTGTCTCCCTCTTCCCCTCGCTCGATTTCTCTCCCTCACTCTCTGTTCTCACTCTCTCTTTTCCCTCGACAGAAAACACAAGGAAGAGGAAGCTAAGGTTTAGTTTTAAAGAAACTGAACCGGTTCACTTAAGTTGAACCAGACCAAACTTGACCGAACCAGCAGTGAACCAAACCAGACCAACATTGAACCGAACCAGACCAACAGTGAACCGACCCGACTCGTACTGTTCACCAGACCCAAATCGGACCCGACCCGACCTGATTTTCGACCCGATTCTAATCGAACCGATCAAAAATTTATCCGGTAAGAATTTCTGTCCAAATTCTTTTAAGTTGGAATAATTTAAGTGGGATTTTAATTTTGATATTCGAATTAGGCAGAAAATATTTTGGAACCGTCCGATTCGATCCAAATCGAACCAAACGATCCGATCTGACCCGGTAACGCAACGTAAGTAAATTCTGCTCAAATTACCTTAGAATTGGATTTGTTAAGTAGGATATTAATATCAAAGATTTTATTTGAGCAGGGTATTATTTTGGAATTTTTAGAAAATCCTGTTAAACGCTAATTGCTCGGAATCCAAGTAAGTGAAATACAAGTTTTGGCTACGGCCCTACATCACAAGATTATTTTATAATTATTTTATTTTTCAGTCACACGTTTCCAATGATTGAGCACATATGTTAGAATATCGACATAGAATAGTTTAAAAAGATAAAATGGATAGGTTATTTGCATGTGTATGAAAAAGTAAAAGAAATGCGATAGCAAAAGCCTGATCGACAGTGAGATGGTGAGCTTGAGCATATGTTTTAACGTGATAGCAAAAGCCTGAACGACAGTGAGATGGTGAGCTTGATCGTTAAAATTAAAAGTAAAAGATAACGAAGCCTGAACGACAATGAGATGGCTAAGTCTTAACAGGATTCGGTAAAAGTAAAAGTAAAAGTAAAAGTTTTGCACGTATTTCCACTTACTGAGTTTTTCTCACCTTTTTGTTTTAAACTTGTGATGTAGGTGAGTTTTTATCTGAGGAAGAAATTGCTGCAATTGAGAACCCTCCAGTGGCAAGCGAGCATACAGAAGAAGAAGAAGATATTGTTGAGTTTGAAGCAAATGATTTAAATTAAGTATGCTTTAGTTTTCGAATAATATTTAAAGTTTTATTTTAATTTAAGACTTTGAATAATTTTATTGACTTTTATTTATTAAATAAAGTTTCGTTAATTGTTTTAATTATGCGATGGTTTCAAGATTTTGATAAATCAATTATCAAAGTTTCCGCGATATTTAAGTTTTCAATTAATATGATTTCGATTTAACGCTCGATTTCAAAATTCAATTTGGGAAAAATTCTAGGGTTTTTAAAATTAGGGTTTCAAATTTGGGGATTTTAAATTGGGGCGTTACAATCAGAGTCTTCTAGACCCTTTACCACTCTTTCATTGCATGTTTTAAGATCTTGAATCATGGTAAGAAGTTATTATTTGTCTTCTAAAGGTTGTTGCCACAACATGTCTAAATCGAGTCATCCTTTTTGTGAAAAAACCGCAACTATGTCTCAAACCGATTTGATGAGTTCCTTTCAACCTTTCTCAAAATAGACCATATGCTTGAAAGGTTATCTTAAACTTATGAAGAGTCTTCTTGTTCTATTGTGCAAGAAAACAGAGCTATTATTGAGTCTTATGAACAAGTAGTTGATATTCAACGTGAAGTGTTGGGAGATGTTTGTGTAGAATTCCATCACTGAGTGATTCGATGGTTCCTTTGCTTGGCTTGAATTATTTGGATGATATCTATCCTATTTTCGAGCTATTCATGTCAAGGGAGGACAAAGAAATTTCTCCACAAGATTACAATAGTAATGCCCTGTAGCGTACAATTTCTACTTTATTTTAAGAGTTCACTTAAAATTTTGAAATCACTTCATTGAAAACTTACAACGAAAGTGTTAAAATTCGTATGTGTTCATTAAAATAAAATCAACGATTTTAAATGGTCATTTGAAAAAAATACTTAATAAATTCATCCCTAAAGATAATGAAATAATAAGTGATATAAATTTTTTTTAACTCAAATAGAAATAAAACGTAAGTTTTTCTCTTTCATGGACTCTGAATCCCTAGTTGCATTAACACCATGTAACATTGCCATGAGAGCACTTTTTCAGCTGTATTTTTCATTTGTTTTTTGCAAACATCATAAAATTTCTCACATACATCACAAAGTTTAAATTATGAGTCAAACGTTCAGTAAGAGATGCATAAACAATCATGAACATGTATGCATATGCAATTTTCATAAAAAACAATCTTATCGTAGTTTTTTATCATTCGGTCTTTTATTATTGCTTTAGTTTCGATATACATTCCATTCATTGGAGGTAATTCAGTCTAGGGAAGTGAGAAGACACCTTATGATCCCGTCTTATGGGACAACCAATTTGTAATCTTGCATCACAATAAAAGTTACATTTATTAAGTTCTTCTCTCATCTTTCTGTATGTCTTTTTTATCGGTCTTTTTTTCTTTCTTTGTTTTCCTTAATTCTTTCTCAACATAAATTCTTTTTTCATGATGCATGAGTCATACATAAACATAAGATGTAAAACATATCATATCCTTGAGTCAATTCGTCTGTTCTTTCTATTCAATCATAACTTCCTACATATCATAAAAACATCAATATTTCTACATCAATCAAGTCATCAAACAAAGCTTATCCTCGAGCGACATTATAGTCAATATAATCATATCATCTAACAAACATTACAATCAAAAGTCTATACTAAAACACATTCTCGAGCGACATCATCGTCAATATAATCATATCATCTAACAAAACATCACAATCAAAAGTCTATAGCATAACACATCCTTGAGCATCATCATCATCAATATAATCAAAAAATATAACATTAATTGTAAACCTCATCATATCATAACGATTAAACAAATCCTCAAGTCATTAATTTTGTAACGTGATAACAAACAAGTCCTCAAAGTCTTATCATAAAGAAACTACTCAACCTAGCGCTTTGTGATGCAGACTAATGGGTCAACGCATAAAACATCACTTACCTCGAGTTCTTAGTATGTAGACTTTTGCTCACAACGAGTATCCTTCACTTTTGAATTAACCTATCAATAGAGTTGTTGCGTATTAGTGAAAGAAAGTGAGGAGAAGAATCATAATCGAAGGATTTCCATGGAGAATCCCTAACAATAATGAAAATTCTAACAATCTTCCTCAAACATGTAAACACGTGTATTTACTTGTTTGAGGGTGGAAGTCTAGTAGGTTTAGGCTTATTTTGGAAACCTTAACACGTCAAACAAATAAAAAAAAAAGAATTTTAGGAAAAATTGGGCGTGAAGGGCCCCGTTGGCCGTGCCTTTTGCGCCTCGACTGCTCTCAATGCCTTGCTACATGCACCACTTCATGTTTTTCCACTTGGTTGACTTACAAGGTGTAGGCTAAACTTTTTTTGGCTTTAACTTGTAATATTTTACTCATAAACTCTTCTTTTACACTTTCAAAGACATCACTTTCCTTTAGTAAATCTTTACTAATGCTTGGAAAATCTTTGATTGGAAAGTAGCGCGGTCGTCTACAACAATGCTTTTCAAGCCTTATAGGTTGATCGTTCCACCAATAAAGAAAATTACCTTAATTTAATTAATTTATCCACTTATTACATCATTTAACCCTCTTCATTATTTTTTGCAAATACCTCTTAATCATCATAATAGTGATGTAAAACACAAAATTGTCTTTGAATACGAGGTTAAATCTTACCGGAGTTTTTGGATATTACAACAAACTCTCGGCCTTGGAGGAAACACCTTATGGATGATGGAAATACCTCCACTTTGCATAGCCTATTATATTTTGTGTCAAATAGAGGAAACATACGTGGTGGAGCAAGAAGATAATTTCTTTGCAGCAAGCTTTGTTTGAGATAACAAACTCTCAGCCTTGGAGGAAACACACCTCATGAAGGATGGAAAGCCCTCCACTTTGCATAGCCGGTGTATTTTGTGTCAAATGGAGGAAACATATATGGTGGATCATGAAGATGAACTCTTTGTAGTAAGCTTTGTTTGAGATAACAAAGATGAAGAGGCACCTCTTTTAAGTCCAACAAATCGACAAGAAGAGTTACAAGAGGAGCACCTTGAAGGATGTCCTTATATCCTAACTTGCAAGATTTTGGAAATAACAAAATCATCCGAAGTTATGTCAATGACGTATGCACCATTAAATAATTTGGTTATTTGATGATGTGCCATGAGATTCGTCCATTACCATTCGAGCATTGAGCATTTCTAATGAAATTGTTGGTATTGGTTTTGTAGGTGAACTTGAGGAAAAGAGTAGTCAAATCCTCAAATTCAATTATGTAGAAAACAAATTTAATCGGAAGTTCATCATGGCGAAGCACAAGTGCAGAACAAAACACAAGTCAAGTGGATTGTTGAAATATTCCAAATTTTTCCTGAATTCGACCCCTAAACACTATTTAGCCATTTCCGATGTCTTTTCAATCTTAAAACAAAAAGTCCTATTCATCAAGATTGTAGCTGATGTTTCAAGATTTTTGGAATGAGATATTTCATCAAAATTGAACATACTATGTCAACCAAATCCCTTACAAAGGGTCTTATTTCTTCCAAATAGGCCCAACGGATGAAGGAGCCAAAACTGGACCAATCCTTGAAATCCATGGCCACCTAGCTCAAGTTGGGCTGATCCATAGCATCTTTCAGAGCTTTGAAGACCAGCCTAACATTCTATCTTTATTATTATGTTTTGCATGTTTTTATTTAAACATTGTACTTGCGTCTATTTTTATTAGTTTATTAGACCTTTAGTTGTAACCCTCACTCAGTTTGTTGTAAATAGACGAATGAGTTTATGTTGTTTTTATTGTATTTGTTTATGTGTGGTTCAGATCATCACTCAAGGTGAACTTTGGACTTGGAATGATGACATCTTGGAGGATTAGACAAGCCTAATTCACAGGAGAATGAGTAAAGCAATTGGACCACTTGGAACTCACTAAAGAAGTCCAAATCCAAGAACAAATTCAAATGGACCGAGTGATGTACAATTTTGTTTGAGGCATCATAGTTGATGATCATTACCTTAGGAAGACAAAGAGTGGCATGGAGAATCCAAAGGAGCTTTTTGAAGAAGTGTCAATTAAAGAGGTGTCATTTGAAAAGGTGCCAAGTGAAGAGGTGTCATTGTTTGAAGGCTATTTTACTATTTTTGTTTAAAGATTCATATCCTTTGCTTGCTGGGATTAAATACCCATGGAAGCCAGGAATGTAATCAGTGTTTTGATTGAATGAAAATTGTGTTTTTCCTATAATTGAATTCAAAGTGATTTCCTTTTCTACTTTGATGTGATTATCCAAAGTTTTGTGGTGTGATGCCATATTGAGATTGCTACGTGGGTTTGAGTGATTTCTCTCATTGTGTAGTTCTGTTCTATATCTTTTTTAGTAGTAGAATTCGTGAAGTTTTGTACTAAACTCATGGGTTATCAAGAGAAATAAAGTTCATAGAAGAATTACCATTTGGGGTTTCTATTTGAGATTGTCGAATTTTTCAGCCATCGATATTCAATTGTGCATACTTTCCTTATTTGGGTGAATTTTCCTTTTATTTTTTGTGCATCATTTCTTCATACATAAAGGAAGTTGTTGTTCAAATTTCATGAGAAAACTTTGAATTATGATCGAGTTTTGAATCCCTTAAATCAGATATGAAATTATCATTAAAGGCATAGCATCATTTGAGGAATTTCCATATTTGCACATCGTGGTGCATCACTTTGCTTCTTAGGATTGATTGGATTGGAGATTCCTTTCATATTGGTATTGGTTTAAAATTTTGGTGTTGTAGTTGAGAATGCCAAACAAAAGATTTCCATGAGTTGTTTACAATTTTTGGTTGTCTAATTTTGAAGCTAAAGAGTTAATGAGCCAAAACTTACTTGATGTTGAACCTAGAAGCATTTTTGTGAACCCATGTTATACTATCAGCATGTGGCATCCCTCGATGTTTTCAAAGAAATTGTTTTGCTTTTGAATGGATCAAAGCTAATCAATGAAACTTTTGAAAATGTTTTGAAATAGTATGATCAAGCACATTGTTGGTGGTTAAGTGTATTACAACTATATATTATTTTGAAGGATTAATCATTGTTACAAAACCTTATTTGTCAAGGTACAACCCACGGCCAAGAAGTAGATGAAGGTGGGAAGGAGAATATGAATGATTGGTTTGATTTTACTTATACAAAGATGTGGTAGAATTTTACTTGTGGTTGGCCTTAACGGGAATTGAGCACAAAGTTGGAAAAAAAATGTGTCAAGTACAATATGAATAAAGTTGGAGCACACCTTCTTAGGTTTCATGAAGATGAATTAAGAGAAGTCTTGGATCTAAGAACAAATCATCAATCATATGAAAAGGAAGATGTGCCATGGAGAATGTAAAATCTTTGAATTTTTAAAATTTTCGAATAATTTTTTTTTTGTGATTTTCAAGGTCAACAAGTTTAGTTTGAACCAAATTGTTGTCATTTGGTCACGTGTGATTTCTTTGGTCAATCGATCAAAGAGGTGACTTTGAATCTACTGTGGGATTGAATT
The DNA here is from genome assembly GCA_022432975.1 of Begonia masoniana. Lineage (NCBI taxonomy): Eukaryota > Viridiplantae > Streptophyta > Magnoliopsida > Cucurbitales > Begoniaceae > Begonia > Begonia masoniana. Next base: position 15,346,940 of record CM039509.1, read on the forward strand.
TCTAGAATTTCGTACTTAAAAAGTAATTGTTCTTTCACTTTGAATCTTTTGTTCGGGTGGACTGTCTTCTTTTAAAAATCTGTATTTGAGAACAAATCATCAATCACTCGAAAAAGAAGATGTGCCATGAAGAATGTAATATCTGTGAATTTTTAAAATTTTCTGATAAATTTTTTGCATTTTTCAATGTCAACACGTTTGGTTTGAACTAAATTGTTGTTATTTGGCCACGTGTGATTTATTCGGTCAATCGGTCAAATCGGTGACTTTGAATCTAACGGGGATTGAATTTTAAAATTTTCTGATAAATTTTTTGCATTTTTCAATGTCAACACGTTTGGTTTGAACTAAATTGTTGTTATTTGGCCACGTGTGATTTATTCGGTCAATCGGTCAAAACGGTGACTTTGAATCTACCGCGGGATTGAATTTCTGGAATTTCGTGCTTAGAAATTAATTGTTCTTTCACTTTGAATCTTTTGTTCGGGTGGACTGTCTTCTTTTAAAAATCTGTATTTGAGAACAAATCATCAATCATATGAAAAGGAAGATGTGCCATGAAGAATGTAATATCTGTGAATTTTTAAAATTTTCTGATAAATTTTTTGCATTTTTCAATGTCAACACGTTGGTTTGAACTAAATTGTTGTTATTTGGCCACGTGTGATTTATTCGGTCAATCGGTCAAATCGGTGACTTTGAATCTACTGTGGGATTGAATTTCTAGAATTTCGTGCTTAGAAATAAATTGTTGTTATTTGGCCACGTGTGATTTATTCGGTCAATCGGTCAAATCGGTGACTTTGAATCTACTGTGGGATTGAATTTCTAGAATTTCGTGCTTAGAAATTAATTGTTCTTTCACTTTGAATCTTCCGTTCGAGTGGACTGTCTTCTTTTAAAAATCTGTATTTGAGAACAAATCATCAATCATATGAAAAGGAAGATGTGCCATGAAGAATGTAATATCTGTGAATTTTTAAAATTTTCTGATAAATTTTTTGCATTTTTCAATGTCAACACGTTTGGTTTGAACTAAATTGTTGTTATTTGGCCACGTGTGATTTATTCGGTCAATCGGTCAAATCGGTGACTTTGAATCTACCGCTGGATTGAATTTCTAGAATTTCGTGCTTAGAAATTAATTGTTCTTTCACTTTGAATCTTCCGTTCGAGTGGACTGTATTCTTTTAAAAATATGTGTTTGTGTTTTGATTTTTTTATTTTCGTATCTGTGACGCTTGTTCGGATCGTCTTTGATCGGGTTGAAAGTGTCCGATTGAATTTTAAAAAATTTTCTTATTTTGTTATATTTCCCTCGTTTTGCATTTGACATCGAGGGCATGAATTTTTGTTCGGCGTGCTTGTGTCCATCATCTCGAGTTCTTAAAATGGAGAATGTTCCTATTTTCTTCGAAGTATTAAATAAATCAAAATCAAAAAGAAGAGGGATATCACTCGCAGCATTTCGAAGACTTCAAGGGAAACAAAAAAAAAAATCCAACACTATATCTAGAGATGTTAAACTAGCGAGCTGCTCGCCAGCTCGCTCGCTCGCTCGACTCGTTACTGTAGCGGGCCGAGCTTGGCTCGGCTCGCTACAGTAACGAGCGAGTTTGGCTCGAGTCACACAGGCGAGTCGAGTCGAGCTCGGACATCCCGGCTCGCGAGCCCGTCAATGACCGGGCTCGACGAGCCTGCTCGCGAGCCAGCTTGCGAGCTGGCTCGTCAAGCCTAGCTCGGGCCCTGGCCTGAGCGGCGAGCGTTGAGCCCTCTCCGACGCGGCGACGCTCGACAATCGACAATCTTCGACTCTTCGATGTCTCGGTCCAGCTCAACTCCGATGCCCAGGTTGGAGCACTGACAGCACTCTCCGACGCTCGACAGAAGGCAGAGCCCAGAGGTGATAAATCGAAACTAAATGGTTGAATTGAAGCTGAATGGCAAATGCTGATTGACTTTGACGTACCGCCACCGTGTATGTTAAAATTTTGGGGAAGAAAACTGAGAAGAAATGTGAATCATAGCCGATTGATCAGCTATAATTGTAATGAAATAACAAATAAATATATTACAATAACAACTAACAAATACAATAACATTTAACAATTAACAAATAACAATTAATAGACTCACACTCACAGACACAAACATGGCCGATTGATCAGTTATTTATGAGCGATTGATCGGCTCTTGCTCGTTCAAAGATAGTTCAAAGCTAGTGTCGACACCTCTGATGTAACAGGTCGACACCTAAAAAAAATCATTTTATTCAACTCGCAGTCCGTAATAGTAAAAAGTCGCCACAGGGGCGAACAATCGCCCAAAATCCAGTGCATGGAGCGCTTACTCTCCCCTGTGGGGCGAAGAATCTTCCACACTGTTCATGTGAACAGTGCAGCACTGTTCACATGAACAGTAGTACTGTTCACGTGAACAGTAAAAGTTACTGTTCACGTGAACAGTAAAAGTTACTGTTCACGTGAACAGTAAAAGTTACTGTTCACGTGAACAGTAAAAGTTACTGTTCACGTGAACAGTAAAAGTTACTGTTCACGTGAACAGTAAAAGTTACTGTTCACGTGAACAGTAAAAGTTACTGTTCACGTGAACAGTAAAAGTTACTGTTCACGTGAACAGTAAAAGTTACTGTTCACGTGAACAGTAAAAGTTACTGTTCACGTGAACAGTAAAAGTTACTGTTCACGTGAACAGTAAAAGTTACTGTTCACGTGAACAGTAAAAGTTACTGTTCACGTGAACAGTAAAAGTTACTGTTCACGTGAACAGTAAAAGTTACTGTTCACGTGAACAGTAAAAGTTACTGTTCACGTGAACAGTAAAAGTTACTGTTCACGTGAACAGTAAAAGTTACTGTTCACGTGAACAGTAAAAGTTACTGTTCACGTGAACAGTAAAAGTTACAAAGTTACTGTTCACAGTAAAAAGTTACGTTCACGTGACATAAATTTTACTAAAATTTTTTGTTACAAATTTTAATTAAATTTTACTAAAAGTTTAATTAATTTTACTCAAGTTTTTTACTAAGTTTTAAAAAAGAAAGTTTATACATTTTGAGTTATTTTAAAGATATATAGTATTTTTAAAGTATTTTTACGAACAATCAAATTAGTGACGTCTGAATTATCGATGTAGATAATAGGTAAAATTCTATTTATTTGATATTGAAAAATGCTATGTCATATTAGTAAGTTATTTGTATTTTTATTAGTAAGAAAATACAAAGTATTAATATATTTTTTGATTTTTTAAAATTATTTTACGATACTATAAATGAATGTTCAGAAATTTATTATCTCACTTCTCATCTTGTTGTCCCAATTTTTATAAATTTAACGACTAATTTTGCACAATATCGACATATAGATGAATTTAGAGATATACTTAATAAAATAGAAACAAAATTTAAAAAATATTGACTTGATATTCTTCCTATTTTTTGTTATGCGTGTATAATAGATCCTAAATATAAGTTAAGAGGAGTATATCTCATTGTTAATCAAATTTTTAATAATTTACAAACTTCTTCTTTATTTTCTATGGATCAAATAACACATAGAATTACTAATTTATATTCTTCTTATGAATCTAAATATTTTAATGTTAGTCATTCACGTGTTTCTTCACATGTTAGCTCAAGTAGTGGTGGTGGAAATATTGTATATTCACAATTTGGTATTCATGAAATATCGGATTTTGAATGAGAATAAGTGACTCTTTTCCTCTCAAACTTTGAATGCTTGATCTGTTTTTTACAATCCTTCTTTAATCAAAGGTTAGTCCTCAAATTGATTTTCAATTTGGATGGAGATTGAGACTCCAATTGTTGTCAAGTCCGTAGTTGCTCGGTGACTCTTATTCCTCACATTTTCTAAGACCTTAGAGAGGTAAGAAGAGTGGAGCCAACCAAGCTTTGTGCCGTTGTAAGTTTCTTAGAAAAATTATATTCATCATAAATTACAAATTTCACTTTACTCTATTTTGTATATATTTATTTTCTTCTATTTTTTATAATTAAATGTCATTTTTGTATTAATTAAAGATTTTTATTATTTTCATTTTACACGACTAAGTATTTATTATATTTCATCATTAATATAATAAATATTTATTATAATTTTAATAAATAAAATATTAATGAAATATATAATATATAAAATAATTTTATTCATGTAAGTTCGGCTCGTTAAGCTCGGCTCGTTACGCTCGTTGGGCCCGCTCGGCTCGGCTCGGTAGACTCGTGGCTCGCGAGCCGGCTCGGGTTGAAAATTTTTAGGGTCAGCTCGTTAGGCTCTACTCGTTAAGCTCTGTAGGCTCGTTAGGCTCGGCTCGTTTGACTCGACAGGTTCGGTGAGCTAGGTCCGTCTCAGCTCGACTCGGCTCTACTCGCTCGTTTAACATCTCTAACTATATCTGCTCCTTTCTTGTCATTCTTCTTTCTTTTTAGGATGCGTTTCATCATTTCTTCATGGAGAAAGAAAATTTTCAGACTCCTATCATCATTTCTAACTTTTCCTTCCGTTCCTTCGCATTTGAAGTTTCGTTTTCTTCTTTCTCTGCTCTATTCTCTCTTTGTGCTCTCTGCGCATCCGCTGAGGTCTTTTCTTCCTTGCATTACTCTTCCTGGTGTCGTTTTTCTTGCATTGCTCTCCGCTGCGTATGTCTTCCATTTCTTCTCTCTAATGTTTTATTGGTTTTCTCTTATCTGTTCTGTTTTGCTGGTTGGGATAGCTTTGTTGAGGTGTGCAATTCTTCTTTGCGCTGCTCTTTTGGTGTGGAAGATTTGATACAGAAGGCAAAAGATGGAGGGTTGGATGTGGTTAAGACCGATGTTTTTTGGAAACAGAAGGCAAAAGATGGAGGGAGGGTTGGATGTGGTTAAGACCTATGTTTTTTGGAAACAGAAGGCAAAAGATGGAGGGTTGGATGTGGTTAAGACCGATGTTTTTTGGAACGTTCATGAGCCTCCCCAGGGAATGTATTGAAATTTATCTTCCATTTTAGTTAAGTGGAAGCTCAGTTCTTATATTCTTTCCCTCTTTGCTCATTCTCTCTGCTTTTCTTCTTTTTGTTTTTTTGAGGATTTCAGTTCAATTTTGAAGGAAGGTATGATCTAGTAGGATTTATCAAGACAATTCAGAACGCAGGACTCTATGCAAATCTTCGCATCGGACCATACGTTTGTGCAGAGTGGAACTTTGGGTAGCCATTTTCTCCTCTCTCTCTCTCGATCTTTGGATTTCAGTACAAATATGGTTTGATTTACTTTATTGCTTCATGTAGAGGCTTTCCTGTTTGGCTGAAATATATTCCAGGGATTAGCTTCAGGAAAGATAATGAACCTTTTAAGGTAGTTCTTGTTCTTAATTTCTCTTTGAATTCTGATATTTGTAAGAAAATGTTGGTCTGAGTTGCCCATTAGTGATGTTTTCAGAAAGCAATGCAAGGATTTACTAAGAAATGTGGGTCCGATGAAAAGCCACAACTTTTTTGAGTTCAAGGTGGCCCAATCATTCTCTCTCACGTACATAATTTTCTTCTTCCTGAGAATCAAATGGAAGCAATAACTGTTCATTCTTACTGAAATCTCTAGCTCTGTAAATGCAGATTGAGAATGAATATGGTGCTCAGAGTAAATTGCTAGGGAGTGTTGGTCAGAATTACATGAACTGGCATGCAAACATGGCTGTTGAATTAGGAACTGGAGTCCCATGGGTGATGTGTAAGGAAGAAGATGCACCAGATCCAGTGGTGAACTCCCTTTTTCCGTTAAATCTTCACTTCGATGAGTTACTTTTAATTGGCTTGAATCTGATAATTGAACAAACTCGATTTCATCGATTTATATCAAATATTTGACAACATTCTGTACATTTCTGAAAACGATCATTGTTTATCCCCCACACATACACGTTGTCTAGCCTAATCTACAGATGAAAAACATTTTCTTTCTGAATTTTCTTTTGTTTTTCCCATGAATATTCTTGATTTGTGAAAGTTTTTCTTTGACAGATAAATACATGTAATGGATTTTATTGTGATTCTTTCTCACCCAATAAACCTTACATGCCTAGTATGTGGACAGAGGCTTGGAGTGGGTGGTTCGTCAATTTGTATGCCTTTTCCTTTACCCAAGAAGAAAGCATGTGAAATCTTGTCGGCATTCAACTCGGCATCCTAGCCCTCTCACCATTGGTTATAACATTTTCACATGGATGAAACTTGACATGGCGGAGTTAAAAGAAGCTAGTCAATGTTTGTGTGATATTTTTGAAGTCCAAAAAGTATTATAAAATGACTTTGATGTAATATAGGAAAATTACCTATTATGACGACGAATTATACGATTTTTTTATGTGAAACCTTAAAGTATCAAATTTAACAATCCAAAGTTTAAACTAGCAAAAACCATAACAAAACAAACCCTACCGTCCGTCCGGTATCCATTTTGGCCATATATCGGACGGATAGAAAACAATAGAGTCCGTCCATTTTAAATTTTTTGCCATATACTGGACGGACATTTCAAAATCGAAACCGTCAGGTAAATATTACGGACGGACACTATAACACCCGGTTTTACGGGATTTGATTTATTCCAATATAAACGGCATTTTTGTAAATACGTCAAATTAAGTCCGTTTTGCGAACGGAAGGTTTTAATGGAGCCTTAATAATAAATTGGAATTTATGGTAAAATAAGGAAATTTGGAGAAAACGAATCATTAGTTAAATAACGAAAGTTGTGGGGGAATAAATTGAAAATCATAAGGAAGGGCAAATGAGTAATTTTGTAAACCAAATTTTAATAAAATCACAAAAACTCTCCCTCCCTCACACTTACACGATTTCTTCTCCAGCATTTCCCCTCCTTCACGCGACATTTCTCCCTCCCACGGCGTTTCCTCTCTTCCGGCGACGATTCTTCTTCTCCGGCAATCATTCTTCACGCTTTCTCTTCCAACTCCGACCGTAGGTGAGAATCTGTTGTTTAGGAGCCTTAGATTTCGATTTCTAGGGTTTAAAACTGTTAGGGTTCGTTAGGGTTTTTGTTGAAAACGTGAAATAGAGTTTGAAATCGATGGGTTTACCGTATTTATAGCTCTAATGGGCGTATTTATAGTTGTTGGTAAGAGTTAGTTAAATTAATGAGGGTTATTGAGGTTTTGAGTGGTTGGAAGTTATAAAAACTCCATTAATGGAGGTTTGGAAATTCACGAGCACGAGTTGCTCGATAAAATGCATCAATGAGGTGTTTTAAAGTAGGAGATTTTCTTTAGCTATGAGTTTATAATTTTCTAAACTCGATAGTTTAGAATTGATTTAAATGACGAATGTTGTGCATTGCCATAGGTGAACAACGCTCGTGGACGGAGCTTAAATTGCAACGGATGCGAGGTAAGTCTTTGTGATTTGTTTGGCCATCTTGGCCTACACCATAAGAATGTACGCTAAATCGAGGAATTGGAGATATATTGCATTCGGGTAATCAGATTGGGTAGTTAGGTTTAGGCTTAATTAAGTTGTTGATTATTTAAGTTTATTGTTTGTATGTTTCGATCTCGTTATGGCACAGCATATGTTCATGCATCATTGTTTTTCTAAAGGCATGAAAAGAATTTCTATGCATATTTTCATGAAAAGGAAAGGTTAACAAAAAGGTTAATAAATGTAACGATGGTCATGTTGGTGGCAGTGGTTCAGACATGGCTGTCAGATGAAGCATGTTTTCCCCCAGTTAGATACGAGGGGCTATCCAATCGCCGGATGTACCGCTCCTATCTAGCGAGAGTGAAGCCCCGGTGACATAAATGAAATGAATAGCAAAAAGGTAGGATGCATAATTTATGAACTGTACATGCATAGCATTCACATGCATTCACGTAGATTTACTGAGCCTCTAGCTCACATTTTATTTTCTATAGTGTAGGTGATTTTGAGACAAGTGAGCAGGTTGAAGAAGAATGCTCGCGGGAGTGTGCTGGCGCAGTCGGTGCTTAATTTGACCCGTGGGGACGTAGGTAAATGTTTTGGGAAAATTGATAGATAGGAATATAGGAAATTGTATAGTTGAACATTTTAGGATGCTTGGATCTGGCTAGATATTGTGTAATATTTTGTAATGTTTTTGATATTTTCAAACAGGGAAAAATGTTAAACTTTTAAACGGAACCACGCGGTTCATTTTTTTATGAAATTTGATTATGTTTAAATGTGTTTTGAGTCGGTTTCTGAGTGATTGGGGGGGGGGGAGTGAATTTTACGTGGGTGGAAGGTTGTTATGAAATGTTTAGAGGCAATTGATAAAAGAAAGATTGAGAAGTGTTTGAGTTAGATGTGCAGGGAATTGATGGGAGAAAGAAGAGAGGAGGCAGCTCTCTGGAAAATTGAATTCCAGAGAGCTTGCTGATCGATCGCCAGGGAGGGCGATCGATCGTCCCTCTTTGATTTTTTGGTCACGCTCTGGAAGAAATTCCAGAGCGTGTGCTGATCGTTCGCCTGTGAAGGGCGAATTGATAGGCTGGGTGGTCGCTGAAGGGCGATCGATCACCCATATGAGGGGCGATCGATCACCCCCCATGATTTTAACACAGCTGATCGATCGGCTGAATTGGTCGATCGATCGGCCATGCTTTTACAGGCAGAATGCCCTTTTTATCCCCGATTCCTTTGGTCGATGTATTAATATGTTTCTTTAATGTTTTTAATTAATTTGTCAAAGAAATTTCAACACTTATTTTAAGGTATTTTCTTTAAATGGTTTTAAAGACGTTTTAAATAGGTTTAGAGGTTTAAAAAGAATAATTTTTACGGAAAATTAAGGGTAAATGATTAGGGTCGTTACAGTTATGGTATCAGAGCCCCCGGGTTTTAAAAACGGTTCTGTAGACTGCACGACTGATTAGCCGCTACGCGGACATCCTTCCTCAACTGTAAGTACGTTTTACTTTATTTTTTTGCTTTTGTTTCTTAGGATTATTTGTTTTAACTTTTATAGGAGTTATAGAAAAATGGTTCGAGGAAGAGACGCCAGAGACGATGCCTTAGACAGGCTGACTGATTTGCTGGACCGTCAGGCTCAGCACATGGACAGGCAGGCACAACAAATAGAGAGTCTAGTGAATCGAGAAAATCAAAGCCCGGGATATAGTAATTCCGGACAACCACAGCATGAAAAGATTTCAAAAGCTACAACCTCCAATATTCAACGGACAATCTACAGACCCCTCTATCGCTTAGGAGTAGGTCGAACGATGGAGGACATGTTGGCGTATGCCAAAGTGGACAATGCTGAAAAGGTCGCGTGCGTCACTTTCCACCTGGCATTGGATGCCCGATCTTGGTGGGATTTTGTTAAGGCGACGACGGACGTGGCACTGATGAGGTGGGAACGGTTTAAGACCGTGTTCTTTGATTAATATTTCAGCCGTACTGTGAGGGCGGCAAAGAGAGCTGAGTTTACGCAGCTGAAGCAGACCAGTACAGTTGCGGAGTATATCAGGAAGTTTAAAGCTTTATCCCAGTTCGCACCGCGCCTGGTCAGCGATAATGAAGACAAAGTGCAACAATTTATGGACGGACTAAACAGGGAGATTCGGAAGAACATCATAGTATCGGGCATTTTAGATGTGCCCTACTAGGACATCGCGGCGAGAGCCCTGGAGTTCGAGGCTGCAGAGTTGACCTGCGTTAAGCCTAGAGAGCCTGCTAAAGGCTTCTTTCAGGAGATCCAGCCTCAGGTACGGAATCAGGGTTGGCAACCTAGAGGACAACAGCCACAGCAACAACAGCAAAGAGGCGTTAAAAGGCCTCATGAAGGTGGAAATGATCAAGGAAAAGGGAAGCGGGTTCAAGGGGCTACTCGGAAGCCTATTTGTCCTAAGTGCCAGAAGGAACATTTTGGCGAGTGTCGGATGGGTACCAACAACAGTTATAGATGCGGAGAGGTTGGCCATTATATCATGACCTGCCCGTTATTGGACTGAAATCAGCCAGGCAGAAATCAACAGGGCAGAGATCAGCGAAGAGTTATGCCGAGGATCTTCACATTTATTGAGCCTGGAGATGTCGACGACGAGGCTCAGCCATCTGTCATAGCAGGTACTATCTTAGTCATGAGTGTACCAGTATTTTCTTTGATAGATACGGGAGCTACGCACTCCTTCATTTTAACTGCTTGTATGATTAGATTGGGGCTAGTATCTGAGTTGGCTGAGTATGAGTATAGAGTGATGCTGCCTTCGGGAACTCTTATTGTGATGACCCGTATGTGTAAGTATGGTACGATGGCTGCACGAACCGGATCCCGGATGGCGGTACGTCCGCGCGGGTGAACCGGAAGGTGACGGGTCGTAAAAAGGGGGTCGTCACAATCCCACATCGCTTGGGGAAGTATGTGGAAATGAAACATATGTAAAGAGACCCTCCCAACATAGCAAGACGCGTTTTGGAGCACAATTGGCAACGGATCCCATAAGAACTCCGAAGTTAAAAGTGCTTCGGCGAGAGCAATTCCAGGTTGGGTGACCTTCTGGGAAGTTCTCGCCAAACAAAGCCGTGAGGGGAGGATATTGCGCTACGGCCCAATCCCCAGAGCGGACAATATCTTGCTGGGATAATGGGTCGTTATAAATGGTATCAGAGCCTGTACCCAACCGAAAATGTGGCCAACGAGGACGTTGGACCCCCGAGGGGGGTGATTGTGATGACCCGTATGTGTAAGTATGGTACGATGGCTGCACGAACCGGATCCCAGATGGCAGTACGTCCGCGCGGGTGAACCGGAAGGTGACGGGTCGTAAAAAGGGGGTCGTCACAATCCCACATCGCTTGGGGAAGTATGTGGAAATGAAACATATGTAAAGAGACCCTCCTAACATAGCAAGACGCGTTTTGGAGCACAATTGGCAACAGATCCCATAAGAACTCCGAAGTTAAAAGTGCTTTGGCGAGAGCAATTCCAGGTTGGGTGACCTTCTGGGAAGTTCTCGCCAAACAAAGCCGTGAGGGGAGGATATTGCGCTACGGTCCAATCCCCAGAGCAGACAATATCTTGCTGGGATAATGGGTCGTTATACTTATGGAGTCTGATCGTGTCTTCCAAGGCAATGTTGTCTCGGTGGGGATTAATACCCTCTATGATTGCCTGATAGTTATGAGCATAGAGCGGTACGATCTAATTCTGGGGATGGATTGGCTTTCACGTCACTTGCCACCATTGACTGTCGATCCAGGTTGGTAACTTTTCGGCCTCCGGATAAGGAAGAGTTCTCATATCAGGCATTAAATAGGTCAAGTGGGTCGCCTATTTCTTATTCTATAAAGGTTCAAGAGCAGTTTAAGTGCGAATGCTCTGTTTTTCTGACTACCGTGATTGATACTCGGTTGCTCAGCGAGGTAAAACTAGAGGACCTTCCAGTAGTTAGAGAATTCTCTGAGATCTTTCTCGATGATCTTCCTGGATTACCGCTGGACAGAGAGATTGAGTTTGTGATTGATGTGTATCCAGGCTCTGCGCCTATGTCAAAGAATCCTTACAGACTGGCACCTGCTGAATTAAAGGAGCTGAAGTCTCAGTTGGAAGAGTTGTTAGACAAGGGGTTCATTCGAACCAGTTTCTCTCCTTAGGGTGCGCCAGTTTTATTTGTCAAAAAGAAGAACGGAACTCTCCAAATGTGCGTCGATTATAGAGAGTTGAATAAGCTAACGGTGAAGAATAAGTATCCACTGCCCCGGATTGACGACCTGTTTGATCAACTGCAGGTGCCCGAGTGTTTTCGAGGATTGACCTCCGCTCGAGTTATTATCAGTTGAAGGTCCGGAGAGAAGATGTTCAGAAAACGGCCTTCCGAACAAAGTACGGACATTACGAATTTCTTGTGATGTCCTTTGGACTTACGAATGCTCCTGCAGCGTTTATGGACTTGATGAACCGTGTGTTTAAGGAGTATTTGGACAAGTTTGTCGTCGTCTTCATTGATGACATCTTGATTTATTCTGTAACGATCCCGTTTCCCAGCAAGATATTGTCCGCTCTGGGGATTGGGCCGTAGCACAATATCCTCCCTTCACGGCTTTGTTTGGCGAGAACTTCCCGGAAGGTCACCCAACCTGGGATTGCTCTCGCCGAAGCACTTTTAACTTCGGAGTTCTTATGGGATCCGTTGCCAATCGAGCTCCAAAACGCGTCTTGCTATCTTGGGAGGGTCTCTTTACATATGTTTTATTTCCATATACTTCCCCAAGCGATGTGGGATTGTGACGACCCCCTCTTTACGACCCGGGATTCGCCTATACTCGAGTCCGGGATTCGCCTACACTCGGCTTAGGTCCCGAGGTTTGCCCCGCAACCCGAGGTTTGCCCCGCAGTCGTACACATACGTTCACATTCGGGTCATCACAATCACCCCCCTCGGGGGCCCAACGTCCTCGTTGGCCACATTTCCGATTGGGTACAGGCTCTGATACCATTTGTAACGATTCCGTTTCCCAGCAAGATATTGTCCGCTCTGGGGATTGGGCCATAGCACCATATCCTCCCCTCACGGCTTTGTTTGGCGAGAACTTCCCGGAAGGTCACCCAACCTGGGATTGCTCTCGCCGAATCACTTTTAACTTCAGAGTTCTTATGGGATCCGTTGCCAATCGTGCTCCAAAACGCGTCTTGCTATCTTGGGAGGGTCTCTTTACATATGTTTCATTTCCACATACTTCCCCAAGCGATGTGGGATTGTGACGACCCCCTCTTTACGACCCGGGATTCGCCTATACTCGAGTCCGGGATTCGCCTACACTCGGCTTAGGTCCCGAGGTTTGCCCCGCAACCCAAGGTTTGCCCCGCAGTCGTACACATACGTTCACATTCGGGTCATCACATATTCAAAGACTGTAACACCCGGTTTCATTGAACCAATTTACTTAACCAACTTGTAGTGTACGTTTTATGGATAAAATTGGGAGAATTAGTGATTAGGTTAATAAATGACTAAGTAATGACATAATGGTAAATAGAGAATTATAGTGATAACCTATTTAAGGAAAGAGGTTTTGTGATTAATGCACTGTAGCCACAACTATTTTCCATACTTTCTCTCTCGGTATTCAGCTCAAGCTCAGCAGAGCTCTCCAGGCGATTCCCTCTCCGATTTTTCTCCAAACTAGGTGAGTCTACTTCGATTTCGTGTTACATTGTAACTAGTGATGGTAGAGAGAAGTATAAATGTGAGCTTTGGTGAATGCTGTAGGTGGGAGTTAATTTTGGTTTTGTGGTGAATCAGGAATGCACTATGTATAGAACTCCCGAACTAGATTCCTTAGATTTCTGGACAGATTAGAATGAGGTTTAGTAAAAATCTAATTGATATTCTGTTTATGACTTAGGTTAGTAAAACTTCCGAAGTAGTTTGAAACCGAGCATTTCCAGGAAGCCAGGTAAGTGGAGTATGCATGTGCCTTCGGGCCTACATCACAAAATAGTAGGATTATGTATGTTTGAATTTGTCTGTATGTCATGCATCATATTTTGAAAGAATACGAAATTGAATTTACATGTATTGGAATGGTAAGAAATGAACAGATTGCAACAGATAATGTAACGCCCCGAGTTTTCAAAATTCAATTCGTTACTCATAAACCCGAACATAACTAGACAATTTCGGACCAAATTTAAAACTTCGCTCGAAAGTCAAATTTGAACGTTTGTTAATAACATAAAAACTTGCAGCGGAAAATCTTTGAGCAAAGCGAAGTTAAGCAAAACTATAAACAGTGTTCGAATAATCAGTTAAAATATTAAGAATTAATTCTAACAAAAGAGATGAAGGCTTAAGCGTAAAATACTCAAAATTCGTAAAAAGTCCAACGTATCTGCCGCTACACAAGGTCAACGAAGAAGGGTAGGAATAAAACTGAAGGCTTCCACCGATGACGTCAGCCGGAAGAATCATTCTTCCAACTTCAGCCGATCGCAAAACGACGAGTTTTGCTGCTCGCATCTACCGATGACGTCAGCCGAAAGAATCATTCTTCCAACTTCAACCGATCACAAAAGACAAACTTGTTTTATACATATCTGCCGATGACGTCAGCCGGATGATTCTTCATCCAGCTTCTGCCGATCACTAAAGACAAAAGACTCTTACTCACATCATCTGGTAGAATAAACTTCATATACCGATCGCTAGACGACAAAATTTCCAATCTACATCTACCGATCACTAAACGACAACACTTCTACTACATCTTCCGATAGGTATATTACACGACATCCACCGATCACTAAACGAAAAACTTATTATACACATTTACCGATAACTTTTACTAAGGCATCATCCGATGGCTTTTACTGATGACATCTTCCGATAGACAACAGAACAACGACTCTACATCTGCCGATAGACATCATCTATCGATGGATCAAAAATACTCAACGAAAACATCATAGCAATAATTTCACTACAACAAAGAAAATTCCGACTACCAAAGAACCTGAGCATTTTACTAAAAACCTACTCCAAAATTTTGGTAAAACCACTATATATGCTCTTAACCGGAAAATCTCAAGAGGTATTCGAAAACATTAAAACTACTACTGTCATAAAAACTCAACATACTTAAATTGAAACATTGTCAACTAAACCTTCACAACTACTGACATCAGTTAAACCGCCCCATCAGCTGCCAGTTCGATGCATGAATGCACCCCTCCAACCTGCCTAGCTCTCAACAAACTCAGAGAACACATCTGCTGTCACTTCTTCACCTACATCACAAAACTCATCTATTAGCCTAATGCTAAGTAAGTAAAGCAGTAATGAAATGAAATGCTGAAACATAAATTCCTAAACATGCAGTTTCTACTTTCTCATCTCAGTTGCATATGCATTCGTTTTCTGATCTGATCCCCCGGTGAAATTAGGAGCTGGATCACTTCTTCCAAAGTCATACATCCTCTCTCTCGATTAAGGGGCAGATTAGTTCCCTTAACAACTGTTCAGATCCCCGTGTGAAATTGGGAGTTGGATCACTTCTTCCAAAGTATAAATCCCTTCATAAGTTAAGGGGTGGATTAGTTCCCTTAATAGCTTATCTGTTACAGTCTGTTCATTCCTTACCATGCCATTTCATGTAAAAATCATTTTCGCATACTTTCAAAATATGATGCATGACACAAAAACATTCAAACACACATAATCCTACTGTTTTGTGATGTAGGCCCGAAGGCACAAGCAAACTTTACTTACTTGGCTCCTAGAAATCGCTCGGCTGTAAGCTCTACTTTAGAAGTTCGTTCACCTAATATTCATAACAGTACATTAATCAAAACTTCACTAAACTGCACCCAAAAACCAAATCAGGAGTTTGAGGAAACCAGTTTAAAACTCTACTACCCGTGTATTCTCATTTATCGCCAAAACCCGAACCCACTCTTAATCACAGCATTCTCGAAACTACTCACATTGTACTCCCTTAGTTACCTAACTGCTAAAATACAAGAAGACGAGGAAAGCTTACCTAGGTTGAAGGAGAATCGGGCAACAGAATCGCCTAGAGAGCTCTGCTGCTTGAGCTGAAAACCCGAAGAGGAAAAGTATGAAATGGTGGCGGCTACAGTGCATTAAACCCAACCCTCTTTCCTTAAATAGGTTATCCACTTAAAATTTCTAATTACCCTTATGCCCTTGCCAAGTCATCTATTAGTTTAAAAGAATAGAGAATTAGTTTGATAAAACCGGGTGTTACAGATAAACTATTAAGGGAACTAATCCGCCCCTTAACTTATGAAGAGGGATGTATGACTTTGGGAAAATTGATCCGCATCCCAATGGAATTTAGGATCAGATCAGCTATTAAGGGAACTAATCCGCCCCTTAACTTATGAAGAGGATGTATGACTTTGGGAAAAATGATCCAACTCCCAATGGAACAAAGGGATTAGATCAGAGAAAGAACGTGAATGCAACTGAGATGTGAAAGTAGAAACTGCATGACTAGGATTTATGTTTTAACATATCATTTCATTATTGCTTTACTTACTTAGCATTAGACTAATAGATGAGTTTTGTGATGTAGGTGAGAAGCCAGAAGGTTCTGAAGGTGTGTTCTCTGAGAATGTTGAGGACTAGGCTGGATGGGAGAGCACTTCATGCCACTGTTTGGTTTTCTGATGAGGCGTTTAACTATTGTCTATTTATGAAGTTTCAGTGGATAGTGTCCTTGTGGAAGTATGTAGAGAGTTTTAATAACATTAATAGTTCTGATGTTTTTAAACAACTTTATAGTTTCTTGTTCTGAAGCATGAAAAGCTTGATTTGGTTTAGAGGTAGTTGCTTTGCTGGATATTTTTAGAAAAGTGTGGACTTATGTTGTTTCGAACGATTTTTAGGTAAAATGCTCAAGCTCTTTTGGTAGCCGGAGTTTCTTTGTTTATAGTGATGTTGAGTGTTTTGTCTATCGGTGGATGTTGAGTGTTTTGTCTATCGGTGGATGTTGAGTGTTTTGTCTATCGGTGGATGTTGAGTGTTTTGTCTATCGGTGGATGTTGAGTGTTTTGTCTATCGGTGGATGTTGAGTGTTTTGTCTATCGGTGGATGTTGAGTGTTTTGTCTATCGGTGGATGTTGAGTGTTTTGTCTATCGGTGGATGTTGAGTGTTTTGTCTATCGGTGGATGTTGAGTGTTTTGTCTATCGGTGGATGTTGAGTGTTTTGTCTATCGGTGGATGTTGAGTGTTTTGTCTATCGGTGGATGTTGAGTGTTTTGTCTATCGGTGGATGTTGAGTGTTTTGTCTATCGGTGGATGTTGAGTGTTTTGTCTATCGGTGGATGTTGAGTGTTTTGTCTATCGGTGGATGTTGAGTGTTTTGTCTATCGGTGGATGTTGAGTGTTTTGTCTATCGGTGGATGTTGAGTGTTTTGTCTATCGGTGGATGTTGATGAGTTTGTGATGTAGGTGAAGAAGCCTCAGAAGGTGTGTTCTCTGAGAATGTTGAGGACTAGGCTGGATGGGAGAGCACTTCAATGCCACGGTTTGGTGTTCTGATGAGGCTGTTTAACTATTGTCTATTTATGAAGTTTCAGTGGATAAGTGTCTTGTGGAAGTATGCAGAGAGTTTTAATAACATTAATAGTTCTGATGTTTTTAACAACTTTATAGTTTTCTTGTTCTGAGCATGAAAAGCTTGATTTGGTTTAGAGTAGTTGCTTTGCTGGATATTTTTAGAAAGTTGTGGACTTATGTTGTTTCGAACGATTTTAGTTGATGTTGAGTGTTTGTCTATTGGTGGATGTAATCCATCGGTGGATGTTGAGTGTTTGTCTATCGGTGGATGTTGAGTGTTTTGTCTATTGGTGGATGTAGTCCACCGGTGGATGTTGAGTTTTTGTCGTTTTGTGACCTGTGGATGTGAGCGTAGGAGTGAGTATTTGATTTTTGTCATTTTGTGACTGGTGGATGTGAGCGTAGGAGTGAGTATTTAATTTTTATCGTTTTGTGACCGGTGGATGTGAGCGTAGGAGTAAGTATTAGATTTTTTTGTCGTTTTGTGATCGGTGGATGCTGAGGGTTACTGTCGTTCAAAGGATTCGATCGATGGACGAGAGCGGTGGTTGTGGGTAGTCGACATGTCGTGCGACTGACACTGTTTAGCGGTGGATGCCTTCTATTTCCGCCTTTACCGCTGAGTCTATTTTATTTCTGCTTCTGCCGCGACACTGTTTAGAGGTGGATGCTCTTTTGTTTCTATTTCTATCGCTGGAACTGTTTAGCGGTGGACGTGTTCTATTTTATTTTGTTGTCTTTCAACCAATTGTCTTTAATATTTTAATTGAATTAGTAAATGTTGTTTTATACAAAAATTTTCCGCTACAAGTTTTTATGTTTAAGGATCAAATTTTGACCGTCGAGTGAAAGTTTAAGTTTTTCTCAGAATGTTATAGTGTGGTTATGTATTATGAGTAACGAATCGGGTTCAGAAAACCCAGGGCGTTACAAAGACAAAGGAAGAGCACGAGGAGCATTTGCAAATTGTTCTGAAGGTTTTTTGCCAACATTAATTGTATCCGAAGTTCTCTAAGTGCGAGTTTTGGCTTGATCGGATTAGTTTTCTTGACCATATCATATCTCAGGAGGGAATTTCGGTGGATCCGACAAAGATCGAAGTTG
This sequence comes from Begonia masoniana, assembly GCA_022432975.1. Classification (NCBI taxonomy): domain Eukaryota; kingdom Viridiplantae; phylum Streptophyta; class Magnoliopsida; order Cucurbitales; family Begoniaceae; genus Begonia; species Begonia masoniana. Next base: position 15,365,123 of record CM039509.1, read on the forward strand.
TCAGGGATTGGCCACAGACTAAAAATGTGCGAGAGGTACGTGGATTCCTCGGTTTGGCTGGATATTACAGGAAATTCATTGAGGGATTTTCAAAGATAGTAGTCCCTCTATCCCGATTGACGAGAAAGAATGAAAAGTTTGTATGGTCGCCTACTTGTGAAAAGAGCTTTGTGGAGCTGAAACAGAGATTGACTACAGCTCCAGTTCTGACACTACCAGTTGAGGGTGATAAGTTTAGTATTTACTGTGATGCCTCAAGAGTTGGACTGGGATGTGTATTGATGCAGGAAGGCAGGGTCATTGCTTATGCTTCTAGACAGTTGAAGCCATATGAGCAAAACTATCCGACACACGATCTTGAGCTTGCAGCAGTTGTTTTTGCATTAAAAATCTGGAGACACTATCTGTACGAGCAGCAGTGTGAGGTGTTCTCAGATCACAAGATCTTAAAGTATTTGTTTACGTAAAAAGAACTTAATATGCAACAGCGACGGTGGTTAGAGTTCGTTAAAGATTATAATTTTGAAATTAAATACCACCCAGGGAAGGCAAACAAAGTCGCTGATGCCTTGAGCAGAATGCCTATTGCGAGTCAGCCTTCGCTTGCAGCGATGTCGGTGACGTTGAGGTCTGAGATTGAAAAGTTCAATGTGGAGATTGTGGCAGAGTTGTCCAACATGTTCACCAACATTTCTCTTAGGCCGACGATTTTGGACAGGATACGAGAAACTCAATAGAAAGATTTGGAGTGTGAAAGGCATCGAATGAGCATGACATCTGAAGGTTCGTCTGATTTCAACCTGACAGATGAAGGAGTATTGAAATTTAGGCACAGGTGGTACGTGCCTAGCGATGATGAGCTGAAAAGAGAGATCTTAACCGAGGCACACTCCTCGGCATACTCAGTGCATCCAGGGAGCACCAAAATGTATAGAGACTTGAGACAACATTTCTGGTGGCCGAACATGAAGAGAGAGATTGCCACGTATGTGGAAACCTGCCTAGTTTGTCAACAGGTTAAGGCAGAACACCAAAGGCCAGCTGGAACTTTACAGCCATTACCGATTCCGGAGTGGAAATGGGAGCAAATCTCTATGGATTTCATTGTTGGACTCCCGAGAACGACGAAGGGGCACAACGGTATTTGGGTGATTGTGGACCGTTTGACAAAGACGGCCCACTTTCTATCAGTGAAGATGACCTATTCTATGGATCAGCTCGCCGAGCTGTATGTGCAGGAGATCGTTAGGTTACACGGAGTGCCTATTTCGATTGTCTCCGATAGAGATGCCAGGTTTACTTCAAAGTTCTGGAAGAAATTACATAAGGCGATGAGAACTCAGTTGAATTTTAGCACGGCGTTTCATCCTCAGACTGATGGGCAGACAGAAAGAACAAATCAGATTCTTGATGATATGCTTAGAGCTTGCGTGCTAGAGTTTCAGGGCTCGTGGAGCCGATATTTACCATTGATTGAGTTCTCATACAACAACAGCTTCAAGTCTACTATTAGCATCTGTAGCGACCCTTACCCGTATCCTAATTTTCCGTGTAATATTTTTTTTTTATCTTAAAGTTTAAGCGGAATTTAAATTGAAATCAAAATCGTTAACATTGTTTGGAAAATCGTCTAAAACAAATCTTAAAATCAATTAGAAAACTATCAAAGGAAAGAGAAAAACAATTAAAAGAAAACATAATTAAAACTTAAAAGGCAATCGGCTGAGGAAAGGAGGGCAAAAGGGACATTCGTCCCATGAAAACAAGGGCGATCGATCGCCCCTATACCAGGCGATCGATCGCTTGGGCAGAAAATTGAGGGGCGATCGATCGCCCTTCACTCCAGCGATCGATCACGACACACTCTGGATTTTTTTCCAGAGCGTGGCGACCAAGCTTGGCGATCGATCCCCTCCTTAGGCAATCGATCGCCAAGTCCTCTGGAAATTGATTTCCAGCGAACTTGCATCGCTTCTCTCTCTTTTCTTTCTTTCTTCCCCTGCATATACACACACCTTTACATCCAATTTCTTCCTCAATTACCACTAACACCCCATACACCTTCACAATATAATTTGACATCAAACCACCCGATACTCGTACATCCTCCATAATCTCACTCAAAACCGACTCGAGACGCATTTAAAACGAAATACGTTTTCACGAAAATGAACTGCGTGGATCCGTTTAAAAACTAAACATTTTCCCCTGTTAAAATCACCAAGCAGTTCCATAAAACTTAGATAAAAGCCTTAACAAAACGTTTTATAAAACAGTTTACCAAAACATCTATACATCATTCTATCAGCTAACCAGATCTAAACATCCTAATATGTTCAACTATACAATTTTACCTAACTATCGTGTTTCCAAAACATACACTTACTCCCCCACGGGTCAAAAAGCGCACCGACTGCCCAGCACACTCCCACAGGCCATCCTGCTTCAACTGCATCATTCATCGGGTGAAGGGATCTCGTCCTCATCTATGTCAAAATCACCTACACCATACAGACAACTATGAGCTAAAGGCTCAGCAAGTTTCGTAAATGTAAATGCATGCAGTGCAAATGAGTTTCAGAAATCATGCAACATTTTCTTATCTTTACATAGGTTGTCACCGAGATCTCAACCCGCTAAATGGAGAGGGCACATCCTGCGGTTGGACAACCCTTTCCACCTAGCGGAGGGGGGTACATGCTTGCAACACGCACAGCCATGCCTGAGCCCCACCTCGCATGACCATAAACATACATGAGTTCTTATTAGATGCAGTATTGTGACCGACCCTTCTCAGCCTTCACAATAGGTCAATAGCCCCCTTTCAGGCCACATCGCCATTTTCTTTAAAACATAGTGCGAAAATTCATTTTCTATGCATAATTGAAAACTGTGATGCATGGACAATTACGTGCTTAAAGTAAACATACATCATACGTACCATCGAGACAATAAAAGCAATTAAAAGCATACCCTATAAAAGAACTAATCCTAATTACCCAACCAAAGCATTTAAATAAACAATTCCACAATAACCCTCGACGCGACTTCGATATACGGTGTAGGCCAATCGGCCAGAGTAAGTCACGAGAACTTATCTCGCGCGTGGAACTTCTAGCTCCGTCCACGAGCGTTGTTCACCTAAGGCAATTCATAACAATCGTCATTAAAACCGGTCCTAGGAAATCAAATTCCAAGAATCAACGAAACTTCTAGCTAGAGGATATTTTCCCAAAATTCTAATCTAACTCATTCAGGCATTTTATCGAGCACATTGTGCTCAAAAGTTCTATACCTAGCTTCAATGGAATTTTTATATTAAATCTTTTGAATCAAACCTAACAATCTATTGATAACCAACAATACATCATCAATAGACATAATTTAAGTGAACCCATCGATTTCTAACATAAATTGATGACTTCACTCAAAACCCTAACTCGATAAACCTAACCGAATCCAACGTTTATCAAAATTAAACTCGTAGATACTAGAGTCTTACCTAGGGTTTGGATTCGTCGAAGAAAACGAAAGAAATCGGCGTGAGGAGCGATCATCAATGGCCGTTTGAAGGATCGGCGAAGGGAAGAAGGGAGAAAACTTCTTCTCTGGAAGTTGTTTTTGTGAAAAATGCCAAGGAAGAAGAAGGTTTTGTGTTTTTATAAAGTTGGCTTCTATAATTACAAGTTTGCCCCCAAGTCCATTTCTTTGATCGTTTCTTTATTTCGCCTATCGATCTGGTTTCTCCAAAATTTCTTTATTTCGCCATTAATTCTAACTTATTATTAGGGATTTATTAAAACTGTCCGTTTGCAAAACGGACCTCGTACACTATTTTTACGAAAACGTCTATTATATTACGAGAAACATAATTCTCATAATTTAACGTTACAACTCCTAAAATTATCGAAATTTTCTTAAAATCCATATAAATTATTAGGGTAGTAATAACGCTTTCCGTTCGCAAAACGGATTTAATTTGACATATTTACAAAAATACCATTATACATATATAATTACAAAAAATCCCAAAAAGTCGGGTATTACAACATGGCTCCGTATGAGGCGCTGTATGGTCGGAAATGCAGGTCTCTGTTATATTGGAATGAAGTAGGTGAGGCTAGCATAGTCGGCTTAGATATTTTGCAGCAAACAGCGGAGAAGATCGCTTTTATCAGACAACGTATAGAGATAGCACAAAGCCGCCAAAAGAGCTATGCTGACACCAGACGGAGAGAATTACAGTTTAAGGAAGGTGACGAAGTATACTTGAAGATTTCTCCTTTCAAAGGCGTTATGCGGTTCGGAAGGAGAGGTAAGTTGAACCCTCGTTTTGTTGGGCCCTTTCCTATTCTGAAGAGGATCGGGACTATAGCGTACAGGTTACAACTCCCAGCATCTATGGAAGGTATTCACGATGTATTTCACGTGTCCATGCTCAGAAAATACGTGCGTGATCCGTCACACGTCATAGAGACAAGGGAGATCGAGGTGCAACCAACACTGACCTATGTGGAAAGGCCAGTGCGGATTCTAGAGACCTCTATAAAGGTGTTGCGCAAAGGAAATTCCTCTAGTAAAGGTTTTGTAGGGGAATCATGATGTTGAGGAGGCTACTTGGGAGAGGCAGCAGAATATGATGTTGAAGTATCCTGAACTATTTGTGTAATCAAATTTTGAGGACAAAATTTAAATAAGGTGGATGAAATGTAACACCCGATTTTACGGGATTTGATTTATTCCAATATAAACGGTATTTTTGTAAATACGTCAAATTAAGTCTGTTTTGCGAACGGAAGGTTTTAATGGAGCCTTAATAATAAATTAGAATTTATGGTGAAATAAGGAAATTTGGAGAAAACGAATCGTTAGTTAAATAACGAAAGTTGTGGAGGAATAAATTGAAAATCATAAGGAAGGGCAAATGAGTAATTTCGTAAACCAAATTTTAATAAAATCACAAAAACTCTCCCTCCCTCACACTTACATGATTTCTTCTCCAGCATTTCCCCTCCTTCACGCGACATTTCTCCCTCCCACGGCGTTTCCTCTCTTCCGGCGACGATTCTTCTTCTCCGGCGATCATTCTTCACGCTTTCTCTTCCAACTCCGACCGTAGGTGAGAATCTGTTGTTTAGGAGCCTTAGATTTCGATTTCTAGGGTTTAAAACTGTTAGTCGTTAGGGTTTTTTGTTGAAAACGTGAAATAGAGTTTGAAATCGATGGGTTTATCATATTTATAGCTCTAATGGGCGTATTTATAGTTGTTGGTAAGAGTTAGTTGAATTAATGAGGGTTATTGAGGTTTTGAGTGGTTGGAAGTTATAAAAACTCCATTAATGGAGCTTTGGAAATTCACGAGCACCAGTTGCTCGATAAAATGCATCAATGAAGTGTTTTAGAGTAGGAGATTTTCTTTAGCTAGGAGTTTGTAATTTTCTAAACTCGATAGTTTATAATTGATTTAAATGACGAATGTTGTGCATTGTCATAGGTGAACAACGCTCGTGGACGGAGCTTAAATTGCAACGGATGCGAGGTAAGTCTTTGTGATTTATTTGGCCATCTTAGCCTACACCATAAGAATGTACGTTAAATCGAGGAATTGGAGATATATTGCATTCAGGTAATCAGATTGGGTAGTTAGGTTTAGACTTAATTAAGTTGTTGATTGTTTAAGTTTATTGTTTGTATGTTTCGATCTCGTTATGGCACAGCATATGTTCATGCATCATTGTTTTTCTAAAGGCATGAAAAGAATTTCTATGCATATTTTCATGAAAAGGAGATATATTGCATTCGGGTAGGGGGGGGGGGGGGGGGGGGGGGGGGGGGGGGGGGGGGGGGGGGGGGGGGGGGGGGGGGGGGGGGGGGGGGGGGGGGGGGGGGGGGGGGGGGGGGGGGGGGGGGGGGGGGGGGGGGGGGGGGGGGGGGGGGGGGGGGGGGGGGGGGGGGGGGGGGGGGGGGGGGGGGGGGGGGGGGGGGGGGGGGGGGGGGGGGGGGGGGGGGGGGGGGGGGGGGGGGGGGGGGGGGGGGGGGGGGGGGGGGGGGGGGGGGGGGGGGGGGGGGGGGGGGGGGGGGGGGGGGGGGGGGGGGGGGGGGGGGGGGGGGGGGGGGGGGGGGGGGGGGGGGGGGGGGGGGGGGGGGGGGGGGGGGGGGGGGGGGGGGGGGGGGGGGGGGGGGGGGGGGGGGGGGGGGGGGGGGGGGGGGGGGGGGGGGGGGGGGGGGGGGGGGGGGGGGGGGGGGGGGGGGGGGGGGGGGGGGGGGGGGGGGGGGGGGGGGGGGGGGGGGGGGGGGGGGGGGGGGTGCGGGAGTGTGCTAGCGCAGTCGTGCTTAATTTGACCCGTGGGGACGTAGGTAAATGTTTTGGGAAAATTGATAGATAGGAATATAGGAAATTGTATAGTTGAACATTTTAGGTTGCTTGGATGTGGGCTAGATATTGGGTAGTATTTTGTAATGTTTTGATATTTCAAACAGGGAAAAATGTTAAACTTTTAAACGGAACCACGTGGTTCATTTTTTTTTACGAATTTGATTATGTTTAATTGTGTTTTGGGTCGGTTTCTAAGTGATTTGGGGGGGGGGGAGAGTGAATTTTACGTGGGTGGAAGGTTGTTATGAAATGTTTAGAAGCAATAGATGAAAGAAAGATTGAAAAGTGTTTGTGTTAGATGTGCAGGGAATTAATGGGAGAAAGAAGAGAGGAGGCGGCTCTCTGGAAAAATGAATTCCAGAGAGCTTGCCGATCGATCGCAAGGGAGGGCAATCGATCGGCCCTTTTTGATTTTTTGGTCACGCTCTGGAAGAAATTCCAGAGCGTGTGCCAATCGTTCGCTTGTGAAGGGCGAACCGATCGGCTGGGTGGTCGCCGAAGGGCGATCGATCACCCATATGAGGGGCGATCGATCGCCCCCCATGATTTTAACACAGCCGATCGATCGGCTGAATTGGCCGAATGATCGGCCATGCTTTTACGGGCAGAATGCCCTTTTTACCCCCGATTCCTTTGGCCGATGTATTAATATGTTTCTTTAATGTTTTTAATTAATTTTTCAAAGAAATTTCAACACTTATTTTAAGGTATTTTCTTTAAATGGTTTTAAAGACGTTTTAAGTAGGTTTAAAGGTTTAAAAAGAAAAAATTTTACGGGAAATTAAGGGTAAAGGATTAGGGTCGTTATAGTGACACATGAAAAGTTCGTCCGTCCGTACATAAGTTTTGCCATGGCAGTCGACGCGCGGATCAGACGTACTCAGTATTAAGAGTCCGTCTGGTATTCTGTATGTCCGTTCGTTATTTTTAATGTGTTTTATAAACGGACGGACATTCTAAATTATGGTGAAAACGGACGGACGTTTAAATACAGAGTCTGTCTGTTCTCACAATTTATATCGAACCAGAGTCTGAAATCTGACATTTTACCTCGGTAAAAAATGATTTTCTCTCAACCCTCTTGCAAAATTTTTGCAGATTTGCGACCAAAAAACGCTTCAGGTAATAGCTTTCTCCATTCTTATTGATTTAGTTTAATTTTTTTCGTAAATAACTCAGATTTTGTAAACTGTCTGTCTTCTAGCCTGTATAACAGACGGACGCACTGAAAGATCGTCCATCCGTTCTCCATTTTTACTAAATTGAGATTGTTTTTCTCTGATATTCTTTATTTATTATGATTGTTATTGTTGTATTGTTCAATTGATAAGCTAAAATTGAGCTTCAATTTGGATTTATCTTATCGACAAAACTATTTTTTATTCAATTGATAGGCTATTGTTTATCTTGAATAAAACTTTCGATTTTTTTTGCAGATAATCGTTGTAAATGGCTGAAAGATTGGTTGATGCAGATGAGCCTGCGAATATAGAGTGGTATATGGAGGAGCACTGTCTCATATACGGTGATATTCATTCATTTGATCACTTAGAGGGTGATGGAGAAATACAGGTATATTCAATCTCGCAAACATTAAACGATGAGCTTCGTGAACTGTTTAATTCGGATGATGACGAGGCACAAAACATACAAGTAAGGGCAGAAAATTCGGGTGATTTTACTGTGGGTAGACGATATAGTTTTTTAAAGGCCCTTAGAACGAAGTACGAGATTATGCTTTGAAAAAAGAATTTGATATCAAATTTGTTAAAAGTGAGAAGCAGAGACTCACAGCAAAATGTCAAGGAGTAGATTGTAATTGACATCTGCATGTTTCGGTCATGCAAAATGAGTTGACCTTCCAAATAAAGTCCTACCGTAATGATTACAACTGTGTAAGGACACTTGATAATCAACACGCTTCGGCAAAGTGGTTGGCAATGTATTATTCAGATAGGTTTAAAAGTCATCATAACTGGCCCATTCCTAATATTATCAAGACAGTGAGGAAGGAACATAAGGTGAACATTAAGCCAAGTCTTGCGAGAAGAGGAAGAAGTGAAATTAAAGAACTTAATTACAGGAGGGGGAAGAACAATTCAAACTACAGCGTTCGTACTCAGAAGAAATATTCAGATCAAATCCAGATAGTATAGTGAAAATATATGGTTACGTGGTGGGTGAAGGGCGAGATAAGAAGATGATATTTGAAAGAATGTACATATGTATGGCTGCTTGTGTGGCAGGTTTGCTGAAATAGAGCAGACCTATTATATGTTTAGATAGATGTCATCTGAAGGGCTCCTGCCTCGGCCAATTACTCACGGCCACAAGTATTGATGGCAACAATGGCGTATCTCATTGTCGTTGCCAACGTGGAGACAGAATGCAAGGACTCGTGGATGTGATTTTTGGAGTTATTGCAGGACGATTTAGACATTGACCGTGGACGAGGATGGACATTTGTGTCGAATCGACAAAAGGTATATATTATTATTATTCGGACATTGTAGTTATATTGTTTTATGCTAAGTCTGTTTTTCTTTAAAATTTCAGGGGTTGTTGGCTGCTGTGGACGACGCATTTGGTTTAGCCGAACACTGTTTCTGCCAAAGACATTTGTATGCAAACTTCAAAGAATGATTTCGGGCATAGCGTATAGAGATGCGATGTGGAATGCAGCAAGGGCAATCACAAGGGAATATTTTGAGATAGCAATGAGGAAAGTGTATGAGCTCAACAATGATGCCCACGCATGGCTAAATCAAGCTTTCACAATCTGCTCGAAACAGCGAGTGAGGGCCGAGAATAGGTTAAATTCCCACGTTCACAGTTTCTTCAATAAACAACCAAATGAGCTGAAATTTCAATGCGATATGGCCTATGAATGATTAAAACACCCTTAAAATTTCAATGTCTAAATCGTGGAAGAAGAAGAGATAAGATGGTAGGGGCGTCGTTGGTCCGATGAAGTGATAAGTATACACTTCTTGAGTTTTGTAATTCTTCTTGATGAAGAATACTTCACCTTGTCAAAAGGTGAGAATTTTATATGCTTTTGTTTGAAGTTCTACCTATGGAAAAAGTAGAAATAAGAGTTCTCCAAAGTACTCACAACTTTAAAAGACAATTGCACAATACTCTCACGGATATCACTCACCGTGTGGGCACCGAAATTATTGTTAAGGAATGACGGATCCATGGCACATCAAACTTCAACTTTTATACTTTAGTGAACGTGTAAAGGGTGACGCTTTGATAAAGAGTCGTGTAAGGTTTTGGATTTACACCTGGAAGTTCAATCTAGTAAACTCGAGGAGTTGAGTTGGCAAAGGATCTTCAAGAAGAAGTCTTAAAGCGCGGACATAGACAAAGTTAGTTGAACTGAGTTAACAAATTTATTTGCACTCTCTTATCTCTTTCTTTTAATTAGTTGTTTGTAATATTTGTTGAGCTTAGAATCACCAAATTAATTGAGAAATATAATCTATTTTTACACGTGAAAACTAATATTATATTCAATCATGAAAAAGTTTAATAACTTAATTCATGTCTAAATCGTGGCAGAAGAAGAGATATGATGGTAGGGGCGTCGTTGGTCTGATGAAGTGATAAGTATACACTTCTCGAGTTTTGTAATTCTTCTTAATGAAGAATACTCCAACTTGTCAAAAGGTGAGAGTTTTATATTCTTTTGCTTGAATTTCTACCTATGGAAAAAGTAGAGAAAACAGTAGAAATAAGAGTTCTCCAAAGTACTCACAACTTTGGAAGACAATTGCACAATACTCTCACGGATATCACTCACTGTGTGGGCACTGAAATTATTGTTGAGGAATGACGAATTCGTGGCACATCAAACTTCAACTTTTATACTTTGGTGAACGTGTAAAGGGTGACGCTTTGATAAAGAGTCATGTAAGGCTTTGAATTTACACCTGGAAGTTCAATCCAGTAAACTCGAGGAGTTGAGTTGGGAAAGAATCTTCAAAAAGAAGTCTTAAAGCGCGGACGTAGACAAGGTTAGTTGAACTGCATTAACAAATTTATTTTCACTCTCTTATCTCTTTCTTTTAATTAGTTGTTTGTAACATTTGTTGAGCTTAGAATCACAAAATTAATTGAGAAATATAATCTATTTTTACAAGTGAAAACTAATATTATATTCAATCTTGAAAAAGTTTAACAACTTAATTCAATGTCTAAATCGTGGCAGAAGAAGAGATATGATGGTAGGGGCGTCGTCAGTCCGATGAAATGATAAGTATACACTTCACGAGTTTTGTAATTCTTCTTAATGAAGAATACTCCAACTTGTCAAAAGGTGAGAGTTTTATATTCTTTTGCTTGAATTTCTACCTATGGAAAAAGTAGGTAAAAAAGTAAAAATAAGAGTTCTCCAAAGTACTGACAACTTTGGAAGACAATTGCACAATACTCTCACAGATATCACTCACCGTGTGGGCAATGAAAAAGTTTAACAACTTAATTCAATGTCTAAATCGTGGCAGAAGAAGAGATATGATGGTAGGGGCGTCGTTGGTTGATGAAGTGATAAGTATGCACTTCTCGAGTTTTGTAATTCTTCTTAATGAAGAATACTCCAACTTGTCAAAAGGTGAGAGTTTATATTCTTTTGCTTGAATTTCTACCTATGGAAAAAGTAGGTAAAAAAGTAAAAATAAGAGTTCTCCAAAGTACTGACAACTTGGAAGACAATTGCACAATACTCTCACGGATATCACTCACGTGTGGGCACCGAAATTATTGTTGATGAATGACGGATCTGTGGCACATCAAGCTTCAACTTTATATTTTGGTGAACGAGTAAAGGATGAACACCCTGAGAAAGAGTCGTGTAAGGCTTTGGATTTACACTTGGAAGTTCAATCTAGTAAACTCAAGGAGTTGAATGGAAAGAATCTTCAAGAAGAGCCTTAAAGTGCGAACGTAGAGAAGGTTAGTTGAACTGCATTAACAAATTTATTTTCACTCTCTTATCTCTTTCTTTTAATTAGTTGTTTGTAACATTTGTTGAGCTTAGAATCACAAAATTAATTGAGAAATATAATCTATTTTTACAAGTGAAAACTAATATTATATTCAATCTTGAAAAAGTTTAACAACTTAATTCAATGTCTAAATCGTGGCAGAAGAAGAGATATGATGGTAGGGGCGTCGTCAGTCCGATGAAATGATAAGTATACACTTCACGAGTTTTGTAATTCTTCTTAATGAAGAATACTCCAACTTGTCAAAAGGTGAGAGTTTTATATTCTTTTGCTTGAATTTCTACCTATGGAAAAAGTAGGTAAAAAAGTAAAAATAAGAGTTCTCCAAAGTACTGACAACTTTGGAAGACAATTGCACAATACTCTCACAGATATCACTCACCGTGTGGGCACCGAAATTATTGTTGATGAATGACGGATCTGTGGCACATCAAGCTTCAACTTTTATATTTTGGTGAACGAGTAAAGGATGACACCCTGAGAAAGAGTCGTGTAAGGCTTTGGATTTACACTTGGAAGTTCAATCTAGTAAACTCAAGGAGTTGAATTGGGAAAGAATCTTCAAGAAGAAGCCTTAAAGTGCGAACGTAGAGAAGGTTAGTTGAACTAAGTTAACAAATTTATTTGCACTCTCTTGTCCCTTTCTTTTAATTAGTTGTTTGTAGTATTTGTTGAGTTTAGAATCACCAAATTAATTGAAAAATATAATCTATTTTCACACGTGAAAACTAATATTATATTCAATCATGAAAAAGTTAAATAACTTAATTCAATGTCTAAATCGTGGCAGAAGAAGAGATAAGATGGTAGGGGCGTCATTGGTTTGATGAAGTGATAAGTATGCACTTCTCGAGTTTTGTAATTTTTCGTGATGAAGAATTGTTAGTGATTTTCTACACTTTCATGCAAGTGCACGTGTCGCTAACAAAGTAATAAGTAAGTAAAGTATCGATTCCAAGAGGATATTCTCAATTGAATTAATTTCTATAAAAATCTTATAAAAATATTAAAATGATAGATGAAAATAATTAGAAATAAACTCTAAATAACGATGTAACAAAATAAAATAAGATAAATGAGATAAAATCAATAAAATGAAGTCTTGGCTAGGATCGATTTCTTCGTTACGATAGTTTTACTACTGATGCTTTGGTAATGCTCTGCAGCATTGTCTATGAACAGCAAGAACGAAATGATTTTAGGATTCTTTCGAATTGCCTAGGTAAATTCAATTTAGAATTTCTCTCGACCTTGAAGGAATTTAACTAACATTGAATTTCCTAATTGCCCTATTCTTATTGTCAATCAAATTAATGCTAACTATGTTGTAACAATTTAATTCGATTAATTATTCGTGCATCTTAGAATTTATATTTATCTTTCGATACAACATAAACATGAATCATCAACCTATCTATCGATATGATCTGAATTAAGTAAGGAATATCACAAATAATTGTTCAATAAACAATTACATAAACAAACCGAGATCGTAGAAAATTCGTAACAAATACTCTCGTCCTAACCAAGAAGAAAAGTTTAGCTACTAGACATAACTAAATAAAACTTAGAAATAATATTGTTCATAAACAATAAAAATAAGAGAAGAAGAAAAAGATCAAGAATCGTCGTCAGTCGTCTTCTCCAGATCCAGAGCTCCCTTCTATCCCAAATAGCACTTTCTGGAAAAATCCCCCTCTTTTTGTTCTTCTTTCTTTTTTAAATTCAGCAGCAAGATCCGCCTCTCTCCAATCTGTTCCCTTGATCAACAATTTATTGTTATGACAGAATCTTCTTGATTTGCTATTCTCTGTCATCCGAATCCATTTGTCGTCCATTTACGTTTTCGTTCAGTCTGCATTTGTTGTCCACGCTTTCCATCGTCTAGTCTTTCATTCGTCCACGCTTTCTTTTTCTCAGTCGTCCATGCTTTGCATTTGTCCACGCTTCTTTGTCTTTTAGTGCTGTCCATCGTCCACGCTTTATTTGTCATCCACGATTTGGCGTGTGTTTTTGTCTTGTAGTGCTTTTTGTCTTTTAGCTTCTGTCACTTCTCCCAATCATCCACTTGCTCTTTTTGGCCCAGTAGCCCATTTTCTCTATTGTCGTCCATTTTCTTTTATCGTCCACGGTAATTATCCATTTTCTCTGTCGTCCACAGTTTGACCATTCTTTATGCATGCTAGGTTTCTTTTCTTCTTTTTTGTCGTCCACTCTACATCCATCGTCCATTTGCACTGTTGTTGTCTATTTTTCTTTTGTCGTTCATAGTTTACCGTGTTTTTCCTCATTGACTCGCCTTCTTTTACCTTTATCTCATTTAATTTGTTTTGATTTGTTCACTTGATTTTAACCAGTTTTTCCTCTATAAATCCGCAGCCAAATAATACCAATTTCTTTTTCCCATATTCAGCGCAACAAATTTTTTATTTTCCGTGATTTGTTTTCTCTTTCTTCATAAGTCTTCCGCATATGGAGTTGATCTTCCCGCTATTTATTTTGCATTCAAAAACGAAAATCTGAAATTCAAATTATAGAGAAAAAATTTGCTCAAAATAGAAAATATGTACTGAATATATTAAATTAAATTAAGGTATTAATTCTGCAGCATCTTATAGCAATTATAGTAAATTTCATCAATTTCTTCTTACATTCACTCAAATCATATAAGTTTTATCAATTAAATATATTATAAAATAACTCTAATTTAAGAGTTATCAAGAATACTCCAACTTGTCAAAAGGTGAGAGTTTTATATTCTTTGCTTCAATTTCTACCTATGGAAAAAGTAGAGAAAATAGTAGAAATAAGAGTTCTCTATAGTACTTACAACTTTGAAAGACAATTGCACAATACTCTCACGGATATCACTCACCGTGTAGGCACCGAAATTATTGTTGAGGAATGACTGATTCGTGGCACATCAAACTTCAACTCTTATACTTAGGTGAATGTGTAAAGGGTGACGCTTTGAGAAAGAGTCATGTAAGGATTTTGATTTACACCTGGAAGTTCAATCTAGTAAAGTTGAGGAGTTGAATTAGGAAAGAATCTTCAAGAAGAAGTCTTAAAGCGCGGACGTAGATAATGTTAGTTGAACTGCGTTAACAAATTTATTTGCACTCTCTTATCTCTTTCTTTCTATTAGTTGTTTGTAATATTTGTTGAGCTTCGAATCACAAAATTAATTGAGAAATATAATCTATTTTTACACGTGAAAACTAATATTATATTCAATAATGAAAATAGTTTAATAACTATACATGGTTTCCCATTTGAGCATTTTTTCAGGCACTCTTCATCAATTTGTGTTGAACGTTCCTCTAAGCTCTTGTGTGTGGCTTTCTCTGCAAAAAAAAAAAAAGAAAGAAAGAAAAAAAGAAAAAAAGAACATATGATAATTTTTTAACCTCTTTTATTGTGACCTATTGATAGGTTTGTGTGACACATCACACAAATAGATGTATACTAGAATCTATCTTGATATATGCAATTAGGGGTTAGGATGATTGCACGCATTGGTTATATATTACATAGTTATTAGTACATCCACACAGATAAATGAGATATTATTCTACCTAGAAGTCAATGCAATTGAATTGAGTAATTTCACTTGATGTAGTATTTGGATTGGTGTTAAATAGTAAACGATGAGATTAGGAGGAGATAATGCAATAACATAGTTTCACTTGATACCATGAGATGAAATTGCACTTAGGACAGGTGTGCATGACTCACGTACTAGAACCATACATGTGATTATGTAGCGAATATGGCTAGAGAAAGCGTACTAAGAAAAATTACCAGGACATATTGTAAACGTTATTCGACACATATTACAAACGAGTAATGTACGTATTAACCTTAACTTTACACTATAATATCACATTGTGATGTATCACCTCTGTGCGATATTAAAGTGTAAGATTAAAGTGATACGCAATATAAACCGATCAACCCTGCTCCAGGATTTTAAATCTCAAAGAGTAAGACAATGGAAAAAATTGAGATTTTATTGCATTGAACATGAGGTTTTTCATGGGTCAAAGACATGTAGATTAATGGAGAAAAAAGCCCACAACTATTGAAGATGGTCTTTCTTCCACACTTCCCTTCCTCCCCAAAAAGAACAAACAGAAACTCTAAAACAAAAACGGAGGAAAAAAAGGCCAAAACTAAGCCAATCTGATAGATAAAGCATACATGGTCATTGAAAATGAAAAGGGTACTAAAAAATACAATGCTTTTTTTTTTTTTAAATCTTTTTCAAGGTTGTAACTCCTGATTTTAAATATGGGAAATTTTGAATCTAATGTGTAAATGAAAATATATTGCAAATATGTCGGCATTGATTTTTTGACAAATTACTTTATGGTAATAATATTTTATTTCATTATTTTCCAAGTTAATAATTTATTTCTTGGTAATCAATAAATAATCTATTCAGATTATTGGGTGAATGATTATTGGAAATCAAGATTATTGGTAAAAATAAAAAATAAGGAATCTTAAAGTTCAAGGAAAGTATTTGATATTCTAGAGGCACTTGTTAGAAAACTTTCTTTTGGTAAGCTGAATTGATAAAGATTTGTTGAATTATTCTAGGCTTCGAATCTCATTAATTCAGGGAAACTTTCCTAAGCCTTTGGATTCATATCCAAGTAGTTGGCGGAACTTTCCTAAAATATCACACGATGTGTCACTCAACCAATTTGTTGAGATTTGGTTTCTTATTCCTTGCGGCATTAAATCTGTTTTGGTAACTGAATTAAATCGAAGATATGACAATTACCAATCATATTTAAGCTTTCGTTTTTGCGGAAGCAACTGACGGATTTTTGATTATTCTTGAGAGAAGTTTTCTCCGTTTTTCAAGCCGTCGTTTTTCTTTCTTTCCTACGCTTCTGCGTATGGGTTTATGATTATTATACACACTCTACTTATACTGTGGATTTCATCGGTTATACGAGTGTGTTGATTTATTGCGTCTGAAAACAACGACTTGGTGTTCCAGACGGTGTCATAGGAGGCAATCTTCATTATTCTTCATTGAAGCTCAGTCTCGGGAAGAGACTGTATTGGAACTCGGGAGGAGTTCTGTTTATCGATAAAGGGAGCTTGTCATTTTGATCGTGGGCAATGAGATCTTGTCATAACATGGATTCCGGGAGGAGTCATCTACAACAAGGGGATCTTGTTGCTTTCTAGATCTCGGGAAAGATCGACATTAAGTCGAGGGGAGCTCGCAAAAACAGTTTCAT
This sequence comes from Begonia masoniana, assembly GCA_022432975.1. Classification (NCBI taxonomy): domain Eukaryota; kingdom Viridiplantae; phylum Streptophyta; class Magnoliopsida; order Cucurbitales; family Begoniaceae; genus Begonia; species Begonia masoniana. The sequence goes on from CM039509.1 coordinate 15,381,772, forward strand.
TCGGGAAGTTAGGAAGAGGCGGCGACAAAGATAAGAGAGAGTCTTTATTTGTATAAGTCTGATTGTCTTGTAACTTTGTGAACTCGTGAAATGTTTTTATATCTGGGCGTGGCCCCGCAGACGTAGGCGAATTGCCGAACTATGTTACCAACCTCCTGTCTCATTTATTTTCGCATATTTATATTGTTCATCATTACATTAATTATCGGTGTTACACGAAACACTCTGTGTGACATCGCATAACTGATTTTAATCTTTCATAATGTTTGATTTTCCTTATGCTATATTTGAGTCTAACGAACAAGTAGATTGCAAGCGAGATGAATTAAAATGAGCATCATGAAAACAATGAGAAAAGACAATTTATAGGCAAAAGTGAGCTTTTATTATCCGATAGCAATTTGAATAATTTGGGTAAGGCGTCAACTTGCAGTGTCATGCCTCCCCCGTCAAAGAGTAATCCACTCCATCTCCGCGTTTCCAAAATAGAAAAAAATGAAATTACATTTGAGTTGCATAAATAGAAACTAATTTATTCTTGTAGCATGTTCGAGGTGGCAGTCATGGATAACATGTCTTAGAAAATTCCAGACTCTGACACACAATATAGTCAGTTGTGTACTTATCTTATGTGGGTTGTAGATCACTAGATTGTATTTTTCTTGAACTATATCTAGTGGCTAATTTTCAGCTGCTAACTTTGTGTATGTAATACAAAGAAGTAGATGGATTATTTTAGTATGATATGAATTCCATCATCCTGTATTTATATGGATGTTTCAAGTTTTTCGCCTATGTAATCCCACTAAGGGAATTTGTTTCACAAGCAGCACCGTAGATACTTGTTCTGGTGATTCCCATCGAGGAGAGATCATTTGTCATGACCCGGCATTCTAGAGTATTGTATTCGACTCATAATTTAGAGTTGGCAAACATAATCTTGTTATGGAGATTTGGATGATTAGACCATATTGAACTACTATTTAATTATCACACTATTATTTCTTGTTGTTTTTTTGTCGGGTTTTCAAAGTTTTGCACATGTTTTGGGCTAGTTTTAAAGTATGGGTCGGTTTTCTGGGATTTTGGGTCGAGTTTTATTCGATTTCAGGTCAAATATTTGACTTGCAATTCGGTTTCATTTTCACGATTCTTGAAAATTTAGAACCAGAACCGGGACTGGACCGCACAGTTTTTCCCACCCCTAACAGTGTGTGCATGACTTATTGACATGTTGCATTTTACGTAACAAAAAAAATCAAAAATTTCATCCTAAGCATGACGTGTCAGTTTTTCAACCAAAAAAAAAATATTTAAGCAACCATTTGCTAATCATCCTACGTTTAGAAAGTTTAATGACTTTACACTTTAATTTTAAAGTACAGTACATATTGGGAAAGCAAGCTTGTCTAGCCATGAGGACGTACTCACCTTGGCATTGTCGACTTGGACAAGGCCAAGACGATATATGCTTTTCTTAGCTGAGATTCATTTAGCAAAAACAAGATGTAGTATAAATTTTAACTATTAAGAGTTTTGAAATTCAGAAAATTTCACAAAATATTTACCCCCTTGGTTGTGTACGTTAATATTTTTTTAAAATTTTTATCTTTTTTTTTTTTTTTTTTATACTTGGAGCGTTCAATGCACGGGGTCGAGACAATCAATCTGTGAGAGATGAATACCTTGTGAAATATAAGAGAGCTTTTAAAGACTAACGAAGAGAATGTTAGAGGAGCTTTGTCGTGTATGGTGAGAGACGGTTCGAGAAATTACACCTTAAAATTGTAGTTTGGTTTAGCTCTACCAAGAAAGATTACCTAGACAAATACAGCTTAACTATCATGTAATCTGCGATATTAGAGTGCGCATTTAGGATTACACAATATGAACACATCTACAGTACTGCAGGGGTTTAAATCTAAAAAAATGAGATTTTATTGAACATGATGTTTTTTCATGGGTCAAAAAGAGTTGCAGGCACTCATCTTCCAGAATAAATGGAGAATAGAAAACCAATAACTACTGAAGATTGTAATTCAACGCATCCCTTGATCCCCAAAAGGAAGAAACAGAAACTCCAAAACAAAAATGGTGAAAGAAGAGTGCCAAAACTAAGACAATCTGATAGATAAAGCATCCCTAGTCATTGAAAAATGAAAAGGGTACTTAAAAAAGACAATCTTGATCAAGATCAAACCCTTTCAAGGTTTTATCTGATGATCTCCACCCTGCTGATCTGAAATCTGGGAAATTTTCAATCTAATGGCTTCAAATTCAGCATTTTCTCTCTCTTCCTTTGTCAACCATGAGATAAGGCAGCAATCAATGAAATCTTTTGGGTCACCCTTAAATATTCGGGCATGCCCAAATCGAGTAACTCCAGCTAAATTGGAGTCAGTCGGCTCTTCGGCATAACGATCTAGTACATCTCTAATGGCACTGCACCAAATTGGCCGAGCGGCCCGGAGAAAATCATGTATGGCCACAACCGGAAGATTTACACTTCCTAACCCAGACTCACCACTTCCACCTTTTCCATGAAAATCAGACCCCCCAATCTTCAAAAGTTCAAAAGTATCAGCCATCTCATTGTAGGCTGCAGTTTTACAACAATGAGTCAGTCCAAATTCTCCAACCAACCATAAATTAAAACTAGTTTTTGGGTTAATTGATTCAGTCCAATAATTAAATAAATGAAATAATAAGCAATTGGTTACAAGCACCAGATAGTTTTCCGTCGCTCCTATACACTTCCAATCCATGGAGGCCAGCTTCTTTCAATCGTCTGATAATAGACATGGGATTTTTCAACGCCCAAGGATGAGCCAGCACAGCTAATCCTCGGGTTTTACATATAAATCGCACAGCTTCTTCAGCTGGTGGCTCACTTCCACTGAAAAATGATTCCATCAGAATCAGTCTTGTCGAAAGTAGACAAGAGAACATCTCTCTCTAACACACGCACAAAAACACAGGAATCAATGGATCAAAAGCACCTTCAAAATAGCAAATAAGTAGCGACTATTTTTAAGACCAAAAAGCGTGTCTAAATCTTTTAAATTTTCAATTAAAAAGAAACCTGAAACTAATAATAAAGAAGCACAAGAAACAACAAGATGAGAAATTTACGTGGAGTAAGCAGGTCCTCCATCAAAAAGATAACGAGCAAATGCTTGTTTTAGATTTTCCACGTAACCTGCTTCGAGCATCGCTCTGGCCACGTGCAGTCTCCCAGGAGCAACACCTTTGCCTGCAATCCTAGTAACATGATCCCAGTTAAGAGGCAATTTCAGCTTGTTCAGTTTCAACACCATGTTTTGGGCACGGAGGTAACGACCGTCCCTAATATTTTCCAGAAACTTGTCCACTTCATCGTACTTTGTTGGCCCACAGGAGCTGTAATAGGCAAGGATGTGCACAGGTTCCTCCAAATCAGACTCTCCGCTGTGAATCAGTGTAGTAAAAATCAAAGGGTTAAGAAGTTGGTCACAAGAAAAGAAAATTTCTCATCACAAAATCAAAGAAATTTGGAACAAGATCAACAACTTTCAGTTTTTTTTTTGAAACCATCAATAATAAAAAAGAAAGTTCATATAAAAAAAAGGTACAGCTCAAAACTACTCTAAGCTCCCATTTAAAAAAAAAAAATACATTTTAGGATTTAAAAATAAATATTAATTTGAATAACTTCGTCCCGATAAAGAAAAAGTGCAATGGTTACCCAAGAGCATAACACATGTCAAAAGATCACCTGGAGGAAAACGTTGTACTGATTTCAACACCTGGAATTATCTTGATACCGTATTTGCGAGCTGATTCTAAAGCCTCAGGGATGCCAGACATTGTGTCATGATCTGTCAGGGCAAGAACTTTCACCTGCATCAGAGCGCTTTAGTCATTAAATAGCAGCCAAAAAAGAAAAAAGCCAAAATTTATCTTGGTTGGGAGGAGCATAAAACAGATATGAGAGCTACCCAACAATCGCATTAGTGTAAGGATGGAGAGAGTGTCAAAATCTAGAGAGAGGTAAAATAGTTTTGGTCATGCTGAACTAGCTTATAAAACGATTCGCTTTTTCTAATTTATGCAATCTTTAAACGAGTAATACAAGCAGATGTTCAATCAGAGTTTACAGAGTTAGTGACTAATTAATTACCCACAACTCTCCAATTTTTATCTTTCAAACCTCCTTAGACTCGATTGATATGTCAAAAATATTCTCTTAGTGAATAAACCATTTGGACATAAACAAAAAAGTCATGGAAGGAAGTGACAGACTCTCGAATATTAGTTTTTGCTCATCAAGAAACCATCAAAGCAGAACAAGAAGAGAATTCTAAAATTCATAAAAATGGCACTAAAGCATCTCTCTAGTTCAACAGCTAGAAGTAAGATTTTTATTTTTCTTGACGTAAGCCAAATTGACACAGTCCGGCAATTATTTTAGAAACTGCATTGAAAGGGTTAGTCACATTGCAAAAATAATCGAAGGGGCTAGTAGAAGATCATCATTATTTTCAATAAAATCATGAACACAGAACTTGGAGACCATAACAAATGAAAAAAAATAGCTCCTAAAAAACATGAGCAACCAAACGGAGGTAAAAAGGAACAACGTACGAAATTGGAACTATAAGCCTCTTTTTAACAACAAAGTCCAAGAGTTTTGAAAAAGTCATGTAAGAGGTCAGATTTGATAGCTTCTGGTGAGCCTCAAATTAGACTTGTTCAACCAATTAAGCTTCATAGACGAAGCTCTTCAGCGTGAATTATCCATGGAGTTTCCTAATGGGTTTCAAAATCCATATTTATCAGTTTATCAGTTTTTAATCAACGTCCTAAGAGAGGCAATACTTCTTTTCATGCACACTAGAAAACCTGCAGAAGATTAGGACGGTATCTCACTTTCAATAATTTATCCAACCCCATCAATCAAAATTTGGAGATACCAAGATATTGATTCTGTCAGCATTAACAGACTTAAGAAGTAAAGCTAGTAATTTTCGCACGGGAATACACTGAAACATTCTCTAAACTAATTTGACAAGCTCAGAATAGAAGAATTGAAAAGGTAGATAGATCAAAATCTAAAATGAATAATATTAATGAAGGTTAAGATGGTTACTGTTTCATCCATTATTTTGTTACTTATTAATAGCAATAATGAATAAGGTCGAGGCTTAACAAAAGAATACACAGGAGAAAAAGACAAATTCAGAGAACTCAGAACGAAGCACGAATTCTAACAGAAACGAAAAACCATTTCAGCTTACTTTTCAACATCACGGAGAGAAAAAAGAAATAACAGAGAGTTTAATTCCTTAACAGTATCGAAACCCGCTTCGAGGATTCATAGAAAACATTGAAAATGATAGAAAGAAAACGTAGAAACTCACCCCATTCGCATGAGCCCTCTCGACTAGCTTGGAAGGAGAGAGAAATCCATCGCTGCACTTGGAATGCGAATGCAATTCGAAAACCACATTACTCCCGCCTCTTCCAAAACTCTTCTGAATCCCAAAATCATCCTGCAATGAAGAAGGCTGATCCAAGAACACCCATTCGCTCACAGATTTAAAAGCAAGAGCTTGTTCGACACTCATCTTCTTCTTGCTCCCACCGCGTTTCTTTTTCTTCCTCTTCTTCTCCTTACTCTTCTTGGAGTTATCCTTACTATTATTTCCGCTACAATTAGAAATGGTACTCGGGCTAAGCAAATAACTTTCTCCCACCATAACTACGAGGATTGAGCCTTTCTTCTTATCCCACAAAACAAAAAAAACAGAGGTTTGCAGGAGGAAAGGGTTCGATTTTGGATTATAGGATCAGGGGTAGAGCCTACATTTCTGAGGTGAAACGGCTATGGGAGTGGATGCAGTCTGCAGAATAGGTAGATGAGGGGAGGAAGATGCGTAGGGAGGAGATGGTTCGTCCTGCCAACCTTTTGAAAAAGGCAAAAACCTTCCGTGTTCATACCCGCAGATGTTTCTTCTCTTTTACTCTCTCTCTCCCTTTTTATCCTCTCTTTTCTTCTTTTACTTTTCTTTTTCTATCTCAATTAAAACATGAGTTTTGAATTAGCTAAATAAATAATATTCAACCGTTAATATTGATGGCAACGATGTACTATATCCCGTTCCAGTTGCCAACATAAAATCGGAGTGCAGAGACTCATGGACGTTGTTTTTACAAATATTGAAGTAAGACCTAGACACTCAAGATGGATACAGAAGGACAATTGTGTCAGATCGACAAAAGGTATCGCATCTGCTATTGTTTATTGTATTGCTTATTTAGTGGTGTAATTGTACTATGTAAGGAAGTTCTGTCTAAGAGACTAATTTTAAGTGAAACCGTTTGTGACTTCTCTAACCTTTCCTAGGAACTTACTTGAAAAGGTAATTATCTTTATGACATTGTCTAGTACAGTATTTTTTGGGAATTATCCTGATTAGTACTATCGACGTTTTACAGCGGTATTATTATTATTATTGTTCCCATCAATCTTATTATTTTTCCAACACAAATATTGAGGCGTTGTGATCGTCATATTGTTTTATGTTAACTCTATTTTTCTTTCTAATATCAGGGTTTGGTGTTTGCTGTGAAAGATGAATTAAGTTTAGCCGAACACCGCTACTGCCTCTAGCATATGTACACAAACTTCAAAAACCAATTTTGGGGTAGAGAGTACGGAGATGCAATGTGGAATGCAGTCAGGGTAACCACAAATTATCATTTCGAGATAGAAATGAGAAAATTGCATCAGATTAACCTGGATGACCACGCATGGCTTCGACGAATAAAGCCTAGCTATTGGGATAGTCATGCATTTTCCTCAATTCCCAAGTGCGAAATGAGCTTGAATAAATTATGCGAGTCATTCAATACAGTTCTATTGGCGGTCAGGGACAAACCAATCATGACCATGTTCGAGATGATCCAGAAGTGCTTGGTGACTCGGTTAGTGAAAAAGTATGAGAAGTTGGCCTCCTAAACGGATCTCTTGTGTCCACAAATAAAAAAGAAGCTTGGGAAGGTAAAACATGCGACTCGAAATTGGATCCCTATATTTGCGAGAGCTGGACAATTTGAGGTCAGCAACGAACAATACATTTTCGACATGAATGTTGTTGTATGCAATTGTACCAAATGAGAGCTTACTGAAATCACGTGTGTTCATTCTATTCCGTGCATACATTTTATAAGAGTAGTGCCGAAAAAATTACGTGCATCCATACTATCATCGGGCAACTTACCTGTAGATGTACTCAAACCATATTTAGCCCCTTAGCGGCCAATAAATGTGGCCACCTAATACGATATGACCCTGCAAAACCAATGTTAATGCAAGAACAATCGATGCAGGTTGGTGCTCTAGGTTCAATTCTGAGAACACCACAAAAGAAATAGCAAAATATAGGCAAATGAACTCCAATTGCTATGAAATTTTAATGGAATCTTACTTGGTGAGTGACAACATCATAAATTTTTAGGTAAAAATATGCTAAAACACAAAAGATATGCACGAACTGCAGTGACTGGTCCGATAGGCAACTTTAGAGCACCTACGGATCATGAAACCTCTCCAAGGAAAGGAATACTCCAGCACACTAGGCTATGGTTTCTCACCTTTCTAGTGCTTTGCAACCTCTAAAAGGATGGAGAGAAAAATATGAATAATGGTCTCCAAGTAACCAAGGGACTTGGAGAACAATAGGGACTCAACCCCAAGGAGTCGCGACCCTTCTTGTTTTGAGGAGCAATTTAGGTTATTTTATTGATAAAAAACTAAGTACAATGTTCTGAGAAGATGATTAAATATGACCAAGGGTGGTAAAAGATTTTAGCTTGAAAATAAAAAGAAATTTGTCGTTGGTTGATCTCAGTCGTGTGTGCACGTGCTCCTCCTTTTTTTAGTCGTTGAGATGAGATCCTTGTAAGGTAACTTATTTTGAGTCCATGTGGTGGGGAGCCGTGGAAATTCAAAAGTGCAAGGTATTTATGTGGGTTCATCCTCACATGTGGATCAGGCCTTCAAATGGACACATCTGCTTTGAAGGTTTGAGTCTGTGCGCCATCTTCTTCAATGAGGGTCGGGCCTTCTCTTATGCACCCTTGATGATTGATGCTTGGTCCATTCAATTGGAAGGTTTGCAAGCACGTGCCCATTTTATTTAATGCGGGTTGGGCCTCCTCTTGTGCGCCATCCAATAGTAATGCTCGGTTATGTTGTCAAAGCCACGCGCGCTCTTCATATCTCCATGTGTGTTAAGCCTTGACCACCCGAACTAACATAAATGTCTATCTATGTATGCATGCAACAATTAAAAAGCTAATGTTTTGCCCAAAACTTTAAAAAGGCTAATGTTTTCCAAATTAAAACAAAATGCAAATTTGCTTGATTACATAAGATTGTTCATGGGAAGACAAATTCTCTCTTGATCTTGAGTTGCTCCGACAAGTAGTTCCCATGATAGCACATGCATCGATTTGTCCATGTCCAAAGAGGTTGGCTCCCACCCCAAGCATGAAAAGAGGTCTTCACCTACAAAACAAACAAACTTGTCAGTAAAAAGAGTGATGGTCAATTGTTCCTTGGTTAGGGATCGGGTTAACGGCCTTTGAGGTATATCACCACCCGTCGGAGGTGTGGCCCCAATACTTCCGCCTATAAGACAGCGTCATCCAGGTAGGCCGAAGAAAACAATAGCGCGAGATGCCGATGAGCTGCCAAGTTTGACAATTAGTAAGAAGAACTCAACGATGTCGTGTCATATATGTCGGCGACTGGGGCATAATAGTCGCATTTGTCCTAACAGAGGATTATTTTCGGACGCTGCTTCTGGTTCCACTTTCCAAGATACATTTAAGTGGTTCCACACATTTGACGGGACACAGGTACTTTTCAACATATTTCGCTCATAACTAACATTCTTTTGTTTTACTATAATTTTCATTATGTGCAGAAATCTTCGGCACTTAGTTGCAATAGAAATTAATGAATGTTCGGGATGTAATTTATGGATTTATTTTAATTTTTAATGTAAACCCAATGTGTAATGTGTAATATATGAATTTATTTTAACACTTAATTTATTATTAGTGTAATGTGTAATATATGAATTTATTTTAATACTTAATTTATTATTAGTGTAATGTGTAACATATGGATTTATTATAATTTGTAATGTATATTGTATGGATTTATTTTAAGGTTTAATTTATTATTATTGTAATGTGTAATATATGAATTTATTTTAATTTTTAATTTATACACTTGTATGATTTATTATAATTGTTTTAAGTCTATTTTATAAAATAATTAACTAAAATTACAATAAATCGTTCAAATGTTAAAAAATGACAAAAATTTCAAGATTATCTTCTCATGATATGGTGAATATGTGGTAAAATTTTCAAGTAAATTCAATATTATTTGGCATTTTAAAAAAATAAATTTATACAATTTATCGTTTGAGGTTTAAATTAGTTATTACCCTATATTATAATATGTAATTTAGTGAGATAAAATTAAAAAAAATGGGCAGAGCTTCGTTTGTTTTATGACTCCTCTATCGCTATCTTCAAACAATTCATACATATTCAAATCATAATTGTATACCCAACAGACATATTCAGATAATTATTATGTCCAACCATCTAGTAAAAGCGTTTAGTAAAGTACAACTACACATGAAGTATGGTACAAACAGAAAGTACAGTACATAAAATTAAAAATAAAACATAAACTACACTACGGTGGTGGGACATGGTTGTCAGTATCAGCCATCCAACGCGAGACGTTGACACTCAGCACCATCTGTGACAACCTAACCTCAACTATTCTATTCGTGAGGAATTCCATTCTCTGGTGTAACACCCAAAATAACGACCAGGTAATTTCCTTAACCGTTTTAACGGTCGTGTTTAATTAATTTTTCCTGGTTTAGAATTTTATGCCGAGCTTAATTAATTACATGTGGATTTAAGCTAGGTTGAGTGGCAAAGTTGTAATAATGGAGATTTGAGACCGGTATTTAAAGAAAATGGAAAGGGTTCAAACTTCATTTAAACCATTGTAGCCGACATCTTCTACTCTCGGCGATTTCTTCTTTCCCAACCTCTTGCTCTCTGCTTTCAGCATACTCTCTTCGACGATCGATTTTCTCTGCCACTATTCGTCTACTTTGTGCATGAGGTATGCATTAGGCAATGTAGCTATCTGCTAGTTTATTTACCCAGTTTTCTACTCGACATTGGAGTTTTGGATTTTCCAATGGCCGACTAATAATAAGAACATTTGAAATCTGGAAGTGGTAATGTCTTTCTGAATCGATTTTTAGACACTAAACAACCAACCCTGAGTTATCGCTAATCGAATCTGTCTGTTTTGGGTTTTGGATTTCTAACTGCACAGAGGACTATACTAGGGATTCGGGAGTGACTTCAACTATTAGATCCTAGGGTGACTTGTGATTAGGACTAATAGAATTTTGTTTTAACTACTGCAATGTGAATGTTTTATGTGAAGAAGTTTGAAGAGAAAGGAGCTCAAATCGCTAAGGAGACCAGGTAAGTGAATGTATAGGATTTCCGGCCAATAGGGCCCTACATCACAAGGATGCTAGATAGTAACTGATATGACGATTAGAGGTTATTATGCTACAGTCTAGTACTTATGTTGACGTTTAGTTTAATGGTAAGTTTTCATACTGGATGAATGTTCTATTCTGTAGCTTGAATGAGTTAAGAATTTCCATGTTCATGCATTATCAATGTTTTATGCACATGAAAATATTTTAAAAGTATGTTTTCTCATGAACAAGATAAGATGATAAAATCCCTGCAACGTGGTTGAGTGAGGGTTGGGGGCGGTTCAGCGTATATCACAGTCCAAAGAAGGACATATGAATACGACCCGTAGTAGGGACCATGATCAAACTCACTGTCGAACCCCCTTTACCGGCACAAATCCTCTCTCATTCCACACAACTTAAATGATGAATATGAACAATGATTATGAATAATGATTACGAATGATGAATATGAACAATGATTATGAACAATGATTACGAATGATGAATACGAACAATGATTATGAACAATGATTACGAACGATGAATATGATTCATGATTATGGACGATGATTATGAACAAGAAAAGACTTATGACCATGTATTTCTCCGAAATATGCATTCATGCATTCATGTTATTGTTGCATTCCTTACTAAGCATTAGGCTTATTGTTGAACCTTATGATGTAGGTGAAGAGTTAATAGGTGAGGATTCCCAATCCCAAGAGAACGTTTAAAGCTGGTTGCTGGAGGATGCTCAGTGTGACAGTGCAAGGCTGGATAGGCGATTAAGTTCCCTGGTTATGCTCATAGTAAGTCAGAAAAGTTTATGATAAGCAAATGACTAAGTAGAACAGAATTTCTTATAACAATGAGATTCGGATTTGAATGGTTTGACTTTAGAGTCTGAATACGACTTTAAGGATTATTGAATGGTTTGTGTTACTTAAGTCTTCCGCTATGCGTATTTTGGATGAGTTTATGATCCTTACTCTTTGAGGTTTATAGTTACTAAGTTAAGAATCGGGTGAATTGTGATATGTTCTATCGAATGAAGATGTTTGATGATTATAGTGTTTTACTGCCGTATGATAGAAGCTGGATGAGGCAATCATCCGGCTGACGTCATCGGCGGATGTCAAATGATGGAAGTTGAACGATTGAGTCTTCCGGGTGACGTCACTGGAAGAAGTAGTATGACGTCACCGGAAGATGTAGTATGTTTCCTCGCCCGATGACGTAAATGTTAATTTGTCGTCTAGCGTTCGGTGGATGAAGTGTATTTCTTCACCGGATGCTGGGAATGTTATTTTGTCGTCTAGCGTCCGGTGGATGAAATGTATTTGAGTCACCGGAAGATGAAGATGTTATTTTGTCGTCTAGTGATCGGCAGATGTAGAGTATTTTCTTGTCGTTTAATGTTCAGGTAATGTTTTAAATCGGTCACGTGAGGCACACATGTCCACCGGTCGATGTAGGGTAAATATGAACATCTAGTGGAGAATGTTCGGGACCGGGCGATGTCTTTAATTAGGCACGTGCAATGCCCGTGACCACCGGTAGATGTCTATTGCTGGTTGAGATCAGATGTGTCGCGTGGCGGACACGTGATCATCGGTCGATGTGAGTCTATAACTTTATCGGTAGATGCAAATCAAGAGATGTTTGAAAAAAAAAAAAAAAAGAGAGAGAAAACAAAGAGGGAATAATATTAACACTAATAATGAACAAGGTGTATGGAAGTAAGAATCAAATGATTAAGAGATTAAGTAATGAATTGTGTGGCGATTCCTCCACTGGGGTCGTTACATCTGGTCCCTCCTAGCCCACCTCTCCTCCATCCTCTGCTCCATCATGGGCAACCTCTGGTCCATTCTATCCCGCCACTCCTTCATCCTCTGCTCCATCATGGCCAACCTCTGGTCCATCCTCTCCCTTCCAATAGCATCTTAGGGGGCCTCCTGGGGGGACAATGGCACCGTCATGACGTCCTCCATAGGAACATCGCCTGCTTATGTGGAGTCCCTCTGATCAGACTCTAACAACCAAGTCCCGTTGACTTCGACTAGGAACATCCGAGTCAAATGAAGCCTATCAAATACATTGGTGGATCTTAGTGTTCTCATGGGATCTCTCGGTGGTAGCTGAATCCCAACTCACTCGACGATCTTATGAATTAATGTGTACGTAAAATTGTTGTTGGATGCCCAACCTATCTCAAGCATATGACTTAAAATAAGGTACCTAAGGTCGAACCTTCTACCGCTGTATAGTTTCTCTATCACATACAGATCCATGCAACTCACTAGATCTCTATGTCCATCGCGAGGTAAAATGGTGTGGGTTATCATATTGTGAATAATCCGAGCTTTGTGGTACAAGTCCTTCGATCTTGGCTTCCCGAACCCGACGATGTTGGAATTGTAGTAAATTGTCCTGAGGACCTCGAGTTCCTCTGCCGATCTGAAAAATTCACAGTCTTGATGGACGTGGTAGTATCTGTCCACGTCCATCCCTCATGCAGAAAACCTGATCATTTCATTAATTACGTCTGGAGTGACAACTATCTCTGTACCAATTACGTCGTCTTCAGCGTCCCAAACCTCCTAGTAGCGTTCAAGTTTGCATAAAACAAGAGAACAATTCTCTCGCAGCTATCGCCTTTCAATCCATACACTTATTCTAGGGCGATTCTTTCGAATATCTTCTGGATCTCCAACGACTCCTAACCTTTAAGATTTACGTTCTTCCCATAAATCATTGATTGGCTCGACATACCCTGCTCAAACTGCTCTTGAAAAAATTGGTTTCAAAATTCATTCGACAAATACCTAGTTGCAGCTCGAGGCGCTTGTGATAGACCTGCTTATGACGGGGCAACATTTCGTTTGAAGACAATTTTGTGGGGGACCATTTTTTGTGGAATTTGGCAAAAAAATATCAAGAAAAAGGCTATGATTTTAAGATTTTATTCTATTTAGGGCTCAGTTTTCTCGGATTTATGGATAATATTGGTCGAAACTAATTAGGGATAGAGAAATCAATGCAAAAGGGCTCAAATTTTGAGATTTCGGTCGATTTTGCGCTGGGTTTTCTCAGATTTATGGATAATATTAGTCGAAACTAATTAAGGATAGAGAAATCAATGCAAAATGGTCGGATTTTGGCGTGAAATAGTCAGATTTTAGGGTTGAAAATCGGGTGGGCGAGAGAGTTTCTGAAGTTTGGGGGAGGGGGAGCAATTTCTTTTATATAGTCTAGAATCAATCCCTCGTTTTGAGCCCTAATTTTAAAATAGGGGGCTGTTTCCAGAAAATGGTCCCCTGTTTTCAAGAACAATTGTAAAACGGGGGACCGTTTCTTTAAAAACGGCCCCCGTTTTATCCATTGTTGTTGGCAATAACAAACAATGGGGGGCCCGATTCTAGAAATGGATCTCCATTTTAAATCCACGTGCACCGCACGTGTAAAGGGGGTCACCACCCTCACATCAACCCTCCGTTTCCTACGTGGCAAAACGGGGGCCTGGTAAATTAAATCGGCCCCTCATTTTAAGCAAAAAATGAAAATAGATTTTGATTTGTTAGGTTTTCGATAGTTTGAGATTTAGCTTGGTAAATTTGATACTTTATGGGGTGTTTTAAAAAAACTTCATAGTTTGGTGTTTAAATTAGTTATTACCCTTATCGAAATGTTTTCAAAAACTAATTAAATTTATATTCCGATTTATAGGAATCCATGATGGCATTTTTTAGCAGTTCTGTGATATAACAGGATTAAGATAAATTCAACCTAGTAGGCATTTTTGTAACAGAAATTCCAAGGAAATAAGATAAAGAGCCTAAGTCACGAACGACGAATGCTGAACTTAGATAAGTGAGAAAGTGATCCAAGAGGGAATGAGAGTTACCAGTGAGAATGATGTTGTCAACGTAGACCAACATAATTAGAATTGAGAAGTTTTTCCTCTAAATGAACAGAGAAGTATCGGATCTGGATGCTGAGAAACCCCAAGTTAAAAGAGCATTGTATAATTTTGTGTACCAGGGCCTAGGAGACTGCTTGAGACCATAGAAAGCTTTCTTTAACAAACAAACAACAAAGGGATGAAAAGGATCCACAAAACCTAGTGGTTGCTGCATGTAAACAGTGTCTATGAGATCATCATGGAGGAATGCATTATTAATATGAAGTTGCCGAATCGCCCAACCAAAAGAGATGGCCAATGATAGAGTAGTGCAAATTGTGGTGGGTTTAACAACGGGCTGAAAGTTTGGTGATAGTCAATGCCCTCTGTCTGATCATATCCTTTTGCCACTAATAAGGCCTTATAGCGGCTGACGGAGCCATTAGAATTTAGCTTGAGTTTGAAGACCCACTTACAGCCAATAACTTTAGCACCCTGTGGTAGGGAAACTGTGATGACCCGAATGTGTACGTATCAGCACGAATGTGGGGCAAACCTCGGGTTGCAGGGTAAACCTCGATGCTAAGCCGAGTGTAGGTAAATTTCAGACTCGAGTATAGGCGAATCCTGGGTCATAAAAAGGGGGTCGTCACAATCTCACATCGCTAGAGGAGGTATATGACAATGAAACATATGTAAGGAAACTCTTCTCAGATAGTATGACGTGTTTTGGAGCACAATTGGCAACAGATCTCATAAGAACTCTAAAGTTAAAAATGTTCCGGTGAGAGCAATACCATGTTGGGTGACCGACAAGGAAGTCCTCGCCAAACAAATCTGTGAGGGGATAATATTGGGTTACGACCCAATCTCCAGAGCGAACAATATCTTAATAAGAAAAAAGGGTCGTTATAAATGGTATTAGAGCATGTACCCAACCAGAAATATGGCCAACAAAGACGTTGGGCCACCGAGAGGGGTTATTGTGATGACCCGAATGTATACGTATGGGCACGACTGCGGGGCAAACCTTGAGACCTAAACCGAGTGTAGGCAAATCCCACACTAGAGTATAGGCAAATCTCGAGTTATAAAAAGGGGGTCGTCACAATCCTACATCACTTGGAGAGGTATATAGAAATGGAACATATGTAAGGAAACCCTTCCAAGATAGTAAGATGCATTTTGGAGCACAATTAGCAACGGATCCTATAAAACTCCGAAGTTAAAAGTACTCCGGTGAGAGCAGTAGCATGTTGGGTGACCGACTAAGAAGTCCTCGCCAAACAAGTTTGTGAGGGGGAGATATTGGGGCACGGCCAAATCCCCAGAGTGGACAATATCTTACTGGGAAAATGGGTCGTTATAGAAACAAACTTCCAAGTATTGTTCCAAGTATTGTTCTTGTGAAGAGCCGAGAGTTCATTGTGAATAGGGGCCATCCAAAGGGGATATTTTGAAGCTTGGAGAAAGGTTGTGGGTTCGACAGATGATTCAGCAGATAGTGCCCTTAGTTTGAAGATGCCAACCTAGGACTGAGTCCTCATAGGATGATCATTTGTAGTAGTTATAGGTCTGCTCACATTAGTAGTGTGTTCGGGTAATAGAGAAGAGGAGGGAGTTTGAACGAGAGGAGTTGAGGTGGGAGATAAGGTGGAAGATAGGGTGTTTGTGTGGGGAGAGGATAAAGGTTGGGAGACATTTGACAACCAAGAAGATAGGGTGTTTGATCACGAGTGAATGATGTCATTTTTCTTACTTTGAAAATTCATAAGTTATAATTCAACACTAGCTAACAGTGATTGGGATGGGTCATGATGGGCTCACTACGCAAAAACTAACATCTAACATCTAATGTTCATTGCATCCCAAGCCACCTTAACTTTGCCTTTTTTGTCATCACCTATTCCTTTAAAAGATAAAAACAATATTTGTGAGATATAAAGCCCATAAGTCAGAGTCAACACTCTAAAAGCGAGTGATCTTCTCCCATTTAGTCCTAACCAAAAACACCAGTATGCAAAAACCTAGATAAAATTTGTATCTCTTGTTAGGATTAGACGCCCTAATCCACCTGTAACGAATGATTCAGAAATACGAAAAAGAAATAACACACAGATTTATAGTGATTCACTCTCGTCGCAAGAGCTACGTCCACTGGCCGCTGACAGATTTCACTAAGATGAAAAACCGAAGTTACAACAGTTGTTCCTTACCCTCTCAGACACTCAGGAATCTGTGATGCATTCAATAACCTAAACATGCCTTTATATAATAGACGATTTATGGTTACAGAATAACAGGGTAATTATTTGACCATAATACCCCTAAACCTAATTAGACTCCATAACTCAACAATCTCCCACTTGGAGACTAATCTCATCATCTCTCCATCTTCAGCGGCATCAATCCCATATCTCATTCAAGAAGTCCAACTGAAGTTGCGCACAACTTCAGCTTCTCACTTGTCACAGCTTTCGTCAACATGTCAGCTGGATTCCGACTCCCTGGGATCTTCTCAAGCGCTAATATTCCATCTTCTAAAGCAGATCTGATAAAGTGATAGCGTACCTGTATATGCTTTGTCTTGCCATGATAAACTGGATTATTTGCCAAATGAATGGCACTCTGGCTGTCACAATGCAATACACTCCCATCGTAGTTTTGGCCTAACTCGCGTAGAAAAGGCTGTAACCACATCATCTCCTTTGGTGCTTCTGTCACTGCAATATACTCAGCTTCACAACTAGAAAGAGCGACGACATCTTGAAGTCTCGAAACCCAACTGATTGCGGTACCACCAAGTGTAGACATACCCAGTCCTGCTCTTACTACTGTCAATATCACCACCATTATCAGCATCAACATATCCATCTAGACCCAAGTCTGATTTTCGAAAACATAAAGCAAACTTTGAACTTCCCTTCAAGTATCGCAAAATCCATTTTACGGCTTCCAAATGTTTCCTTCCTGGATTACTCATAAACCTGCTGACAACTCCCACTGCATGTGCAATATCTGGTCGTGTGCAAACCATCGCGTACATAAGACTACCAACGGCTGAGGCATATGGAACTTTGGCCATGTAGTTCCTCTCTTCCTCGGTCGAGGGTGACTGATCTTTGGATAGTTTGAAATGACTAGCCAATTGTGTAGTGACTGGCTTCGCATCCTGCATTTGGAACCTGCTAAGAACCTTCTTCACATAGTCTTCTTGTGAGAGTTTGAGAACATCCTTATCCCTGAATATCCTCATCCCAAGGATTTGTTTTGCAGCACCCAAATCCTTCATTGCAAACTCTGTAGATAACTTCCTCTTCAGCTCGTCAATCTCATGCAAGCTTGCTCCAGCAATCAACATATCATCAATATAAAAGAGCAGAATAATATAGGAATTATCAAATCTTTTGATGTAGCAGCAGTGATCGGCTTCACATCTCACAAAACTGTTATTCTTCATGAAACTATCGAATCTCTTGTACCACTGCCTTGGAGCCTGTTTTCAAACCGTACAAACTCTTCTGAAGCTTACATACAAGTTCCTTTTTTTCCTCTCATCTCAAAGCCCTGTGGCTGATGCATGTATATCTCTTCATCTAAACTGCCGTGAAGGAAAGCAGTTTTCACATCCATCTGCTGCAGATGAAGATCTTCTTTCACAACCAAACTCAAAATTGATCTGATCGTCGTCAGCTTCACCACTGGTGAGAAAATATTGGTGTAGTCAATGCCTTCTTTCTGCTGAAAACCCTTGACAACCAATCTGGCTTTATATCTCTTGCTTCCATCAGGTTCTTCTTTAATCCGGTAAACCCACTTGTTATGCAGTGCTGTCTTCCCCTTCGGCAACTTGGTCAATGTCCAAGTTTCATTTGATTTCAGTGAGTCCATTTCATCTTTCATGGCTGCCTCCCACTCAATCAAATCATCAGACTGTTCTGCTTCCTCATAACATCCCGGTTCACCTCTGTCAGTAAGCAAAATGTAATTGAGAGACGGGGATCATCTCTGAGTTGGTTTGCTGATTCGGGATGATCTTCTTGGTTCTGGAATCGACGTTTGCAGATTTACCTCTAGAGCCACATTCTCATCAACTTCTTCTTCAACAATACCCCGATTTTCTTCAACAGTCGGACTATTATCAGCTGAAAAATCTCCGAAATTGACCGCAGTAGACTCTTTCAATACAGAACTCCCACTGTCTGAAGTGTTACCAATAACATCTTTGTAAAGAACCTGTTCGTTGAAGATGACGTTCCTGCTGCGAATGATCTTCCGATTTTGATTATCCCAGAAACGATAACCAAACTCGGTGTCACCAAAACCAATAAGAAAACACTTATTAGATTTCGAATCAAGTTTACTTCTATCAGAATCATCAATATGAACATATGATAAGCAACCAAAAACTTTCAGAAAAGAAAAGTTTACCTTTTTACCGCTCCATGCTTCTTCTGGAATTTTGTAATCTAGAGGTACAGAGGGTCCTCTATTTATCAGGTAGGCTGCTGTGCTGACTACATCTGCCCAAAAGCATTTAGGCAGTTCGGCGTGCAATCTCATACTCCTTGCACGTTCATTCAGCGTTCTGGTCATCCTTTCAGCTACTCCGTTCTCTTGAGGCGTTCGAGGAATGGTCTTCTGCATCTTGATCCCATTCATAGCACAATACTCGCTGAACTCTGCATTGATGTACTCGCCTCCGTTGTCAGACCTCAAACACTTCACTTTCAGATTCGTTTCATTCTCAACCAAAGCCTTCCACTTCTTGAAAACACTAAATACATCAGACTTGTTCTTCATGAAGTAGGCCCAAACCTTTCTTGTGGAATCATCTATGAACGTCATGTAGTAGTGTGATCCACCAAGAGAAGAAATGGGTGCGGGTCCCCACACATAAGTGTGCACTAATTCCAGTTTTTTCTGCTTTAGCTCCTTGCCAACCTTTAGAAAACTGACACGTTTCTGCTTCCCAAACATGCAACTTTCACATAACTGATGCTCAACAGACTTCAGCTCTGGAATCTGACCATTCTTGACAAGAATCTTCATTCCTTTCTCGCTCATGTGGCCCAACCTGCAATGCCACAACTCTGTATCCTTTGAACTATCAACAATGGCAACTGTGTCTCTGCATGTAGAAGTCATGTATAAGGTTCCTGTTTTCTGACCTCGAGCGACGACCATCGCTCCTTTAGTTACCTTCCACGCATTAGTTCTGAAACTAACATGGGTCTCACTATCAAGCTGCCCCACTGAAATCAAATTACGCATCAAACCCGGAACATGTCTTACTTTATTGATACTCCAAACAGACCCGTTTGTCGTCTTCAATTTGATGTCCCCGATGCCCACAATATCCAATGGCTCACCATCTACAAGATAGACTTTCCCATGATTTCCAGCTACATAATTTTCCATTAGTTCTTTGTGAGCCGTGGTATGAAAGGATGCTCCCGAGTCCAAGACCCATGAGTCTATCTGGCTATCGACTGAAAGAATCAATGTATCAGTGACCTCTTCTGTTACTGTATTTGCTCCATCACCTGTTTCAGTACCGTTCTTCTTCGGAGCTCTGCAATCCTTTTTCATGTGACCCTACTTGCCACAATTCCAGCACTCAAATTTTTTTCCAGATTTAGAGTGACCCCTTCCATTTCTCGAATTGGATCTGGATCTGCCCCTACCCCAGTTGGAGTTTTTGTTATTATTTCTTCCTCTGTTTTCAACATTAAGAGCTGAGTGTTTGGATGTTTCTCCAGAATCAATTCTTCGAACTTCCTCGGCAAGAATGCGATCCCTCACATCAGTAAATACCAATTTTGCACTGCCGACTGAATTGCTGACTGCTGCCCTCATGGGCTCCCAGCTATTCGGAAGGGACGCTAATAGAATTAGGGCACGAACCTCATCCCCAAAATCAATATTCACATATAGTAATTGATTCACGACAGTATTAAATTCATTTAGATGTGCAGCTACAGAAGTACCTTCATCCATTTTCAGATTAAACAATTTTTTCATCAAATGCACCTTGTTGTTCGCAGAGGGTTTCTCGTATATATCAGATAGAGCCTTCATCAGACTCGCTGTAGTTGTCTCCTTCGCCATGTTGTGAGCAACGCTTTGAGTCAGCGTCAATCTGACAACTCCCAAAACTTTTCTGTCAAGGCGATTCCATTCAACATCGTCCATCTTTTGTGGTTTTGCACTCAATGGAAGTTCAAGATCTTTCCCGTATAAATAGTCTTCAATTTGCATTCTCCAGAATGCAAAATCTGTCCCATCGAATTTTTTAATATTGTGACTGGTACTTTCATCGCCTGCCATTAAAAATCTCCCTTTTGAAAATAGAATGAATCTGCCCCGAAAAATCAGAACCAATATACTCGCCTCAAAAATTCAGAATAAATCCTCCCAAATATTCTGTACCAGAAAAACGACCCAATTCAGAAATTTTTCAAAATCAACATTGTTGAAACTAATCTTCAAACAAAAAATTCAAAGAAAACTCCTATGAGCAGACAAAAACGGCGGCAAACAGAAACTCCTCTCCGCGCGGCGCTGCCTGTTCTGATCGGAGCTCGGAGGTCGACGACGGAAAGCTAGGCTCGGAGAGGCGGCGTCGGTGGTGGCAGAACGGCGGACTTCAGACAGCGCACGCTTCGCGTGGGCAGCTTCGCTGCTCGGGAATCAGGCGGGTTGCTCGGGTCTGCGTCGGAGCTGCTCCGATCTGAGTCGGTGGTTTCTGTTTGGCGCTCGGAGGTCGACGACGGCGCGGTCTGGCGCGATCAGGGGCGGCGGCGATGCTCGGAGTTCTTCTTCGCGAGCTTCGAGCTTCTCTGGTTCTTCGCGCGAGCAAAGAATAGAGCACTGCTCTTTTTTTTTTTTTTGTTTTTCTCTTTTGTTTCCCACGGCAGAAAAACAAAAGAAAACAAAACAAAACTTTTTCTTTTTCTCCAAAAA
Source organism: Begonia masoniana (assembly GCA_022432975.1). Lineage (NCBI taxonomy): Eukaryota > Viridiplantae > Streptophyta > Magnoliopsida > Cucurbitales > Begoniaceae > Begonia > Begonia masoniana. Next base: position 15,403,225 of record CM039509.1, read on the forward strand.
TTGAAATTTCACTTAACGAAATTACGAACCTCTCAAATCGATCGATACCCTTCGAATAATCAAACCCTGATTTTCTGAAAACCACTTCAACCTCGAAGCTTCGATACCAGTTGTTAGGATTAGACGCCCTAATCCACCTGTAATGAACAATTCAGAAATACGAAAAAGAAATAACACACAGATTTATAGTGGTTCACTCTCGTCGCAAGAGCTACGTCCACTGGCCCCTGACAGATTTCACTAAGATGAAAAACCGGAGTTACAACAATTGTTCATCACCCTCTCAGACACTCTGGAATCTGTGATGCATTCAATAACCTAAACACGCCTTTATCTAATAGACGATTTAGGGTTACAGAATAACAGGGTAATTATTTGACCATAATACCCCTAAACCTAATTAGACTCCATAACTCAACATCTCTAACATCTTAGTATAAAATGAATACTAATGAAACTGTGTGTTGTCATACAATGCACGCTTATTGTAGGATCAAAAGGATCAAGTGCAAAACAAAGCTTCAAGTATGAAAAAAGTACAAAAAAAAGCTTTAAGTATGAGAAGTGCAAAATAAAGCTTTGCGGGGGACCGATCACCCCCCGCGGAGGGTGCAGCGGGTACCCGCCCCATTGAGGCGGGTACTGTAACGCCCGACATTTCGGCCAGGTGATTTTCTGACCATTCTCATTGTTACCCTTTATTTAACCTTTATGATTAAATTTAATGTTGAGGCAAATTCATTACAAGTTGAGTAAAACTAGGTTGAGTGGCAATTTTGTAATAAAGACTGAAGGATTAGGTATAAATAGAAAATGGAAACCTTAAATCTCATTTAAACCTCACTGCAGCCGACATTTCCTCTCGGCGACTCCATTCTTCTCTGGAGCCTTTTTCCTCCCCAGCAACTGGTTTTTCAGCCTCCACTCTGATAACCCGCATTCTAGGTAAGATTTTGACAATGTAGATGCCGGGTAGTCATTTAGAACTCTGTTTTCAGTTGAACTTGTACTTTCGGGCTCTTCAATGGCTGAGTCAGTTGGTTATCGTTCTTTATCTTCATTTGGTAATGTCACCCTTAAATCGATTCTGGACCTTTTATATAACCGACCCCGTTTAATCGATAGCTATATCTAGCTGTTTCGGTTTTGGATTTCAGACTGCACAGAGAACCTTAGCTGCTAGATTCTAGGATGACTTTCGATTAGAACTTTTAGGACTTGATTTTAACTACTATAATGTGGAATGTTTTAGGTGAAGAAGTTGAAGAGAAAGTGATTCAAGTTGCTAAGGATCCAGGTAAGTGAATGTATTAAGTTTCCGGCCAATAGGGCCCTACATCAAAGGATTAAGTTAGATTTAGTGAACATTGTCTGCTATATGTTTGATGAAATGTCGATGGATATGGTTCTGTTATTCTCATGTACTCCCCTGTCTTAGTTCGATGATTAAGTGCATTTATGTTATGCATCATGTTTTACTTCTCAAGCATATGAAAATGTTTTGAAATATGTTTTCTCATGAATAAGGTAAGAAGATAAAACTTATGCAACGTGGTTAAGTGAGGGTTGGGGGTGGTTCGGCGTATGTCACAGTCCGCAGTAGGACATATGAATACGACCCGCAGTAGGGACCATGATCAAACTCACTGTCGAACCCCCTTTACCGGCACAAATCCTCCCTTAAACCACATAATGTAATGAAGAATATGAATGATGAAAGGAATGATGAATATGAGCATGTCTACGAATGATGATTATGAACAATGAATACGAGATACGATTATGAATGATGATTAAGATAAATACATGAAAAGAAAAGACTTATGAGCATGTTTTTCTCCAAGTTATGCATTCATGAACTCATAATAGTTTGCATTCCTTACTAAGCCTTAGGCTTACAGTTACACCTTATGATGTAGGTGAAGAAATATCAGGTGAGGAATTCAAAGTTGATGAAAATGTCTAAGCTCGGTTGCTGGAGGTGATCAGTGTGAAATCTGTGGCTGGATGGCGAATGAGGAATTCTGGTTAAAGCTCGTATAAGTTTTAATGAAGTTTTTAAGAAGCCAAGTCAAGTAGGTTCGGATTATTTAACAATTTGGGATTTTAGAAACTGCCTGTCTTAATTTCAGAGTCCGAAGATATAGCTATAGTTATTAAATGAACTATTTTAATTAAGTCTTCCGCTGTGTGAGTTTGAATGAGTTCATGATTTATTCTGATGAGCTTTGGCCATTAAGATTTAAGTTATGAGGTTTACATTTATCTAGATAGAAGTCTAAAATAAAAAGGGGGATGTCTGATGCCGAGGGATGATGGAGGAAATGAGTCTGTCTTCCGGAGGACGTCATCGGAAGAGGAAAAGTATTTGTCTTCCGGCTGACGTCATCGGCAGGAGGGTTGTGATGGGAGTCGGGTAAGTTTGACTTCCGGAGGACGTCATCGGAAGAGGAAAAGTATTTGTCTTCCGGCTGACGTCATCGGCAGGAGAGTTGTGATGGGAGTCGGGTAAGTTTGACTTCCGGAGAACGTCATCGGAAGAGGAAGAGTATTTGTCTTCCGGCTGACGTCACCGGCAGATAAGGGGTATTTGCCATCGGCAGATGAGAGCCTCGCTTATGGTTCTCTCATCGGCAGACATGGGACGTATCATCGGCAGATGGTGAGTTAATCTGTCGGAAGATGTAGTTGTCTTAAGCCATCGGCAGATGACGACAATGTCTGTTATCTGGCGATCGGTATGAGTAGTGAGTTAAGTTACCGGAAGATGTGATGCCACGTCATCGGCAGATATAGAGTATTTGCCATCGGCAGATGTAGGTGGCTTCCGTTGTATAATTGAACGGTGTTTTAATTGGTCACACGAGTTGCACGTGACTGTCGGCAGATGCAAATATGTGTGCCTGCCGATAGATGTTTAATGAATCATGTGAGATGCACGTGCTGACCGGTAGAACAACTAGATGTTTGTCGTTTAGCGATCGGCAGGAGTGAAAGCTAAACGCGGTTATTCAGCGAATTTAAGTTAAGATGAGATATGATATAAGTCTGAGAAAAAAAAAAGTATACTACGATTACAGTGGTATAAAAGTACGGATAAGTTTAAAGGAAAGTCATGACACGTGACGATCCTCCTCGGGTCGTTACAATTATGGTATCAAAGCTAAACCAGGTTCTAAAATCGGTTCTGTAGACTGCCTTCCAGCACAGATTGCCACCTGAGTACTCTCCAACAACTGTAAGTGTTTACGATTCTAGTGATGTCATTATGTTAAGATGTGTTTCTATTATTGTTTAGGAATCTCAAGATGGTAAGAGGTCAACAGAGGGAAGACAACGTGGATAGTACCACCGTTGCTCAGCTAATAGAATTAGTTAATCGCCAATCACGACAAATAGAGCAACTAGTGATTACTAGAGAAGAGCTTGGGAACTCCAGCTCTAATGTAACTCATGATCATGGGGGTGAGCGCTTCCACAGGCTCAGACCCCCGACATTCAATGGCCAAGTTTCTGACCTTATTTATGCTGAGGAATGGATCCGAAAAGTAGAGGACATGTTTAAGTATGCGAAAGTTGATGAAGGAGATAGAGTCACCTATGCTGTCTATCATTTGGAGCTGAATGCAAGGCATTGGTGGGATTCTCTTCAGAGCACTGTTAATGCAGAGACTATGACTTGGGATATGTTTAAGACTGCCTTCTTTGACAAGTACTTCAATAGGACCGTTCAGGCCAGCAAGAAGAAAGAATTCATGAACCTGCGGCAAACTGGCTCTGTGACGGATTATATATGCAAATTCGATGCTTTGTCACGGTTTGCTCCCCGACTGGTTGAGAATGATGAAGACAAGATTTACCAATTTGTTCAAGGACTGAAGCCGAGTTTGTATGTGAAGGTAAAGACTTCTGGGATTCACAATATACCTTATGGCGAAGTGACGGCTAAGGCCCTGGAATTGGAGGAGGCTGAGATGACAGCTTATGCACAGCGTGAACAGCCAAGGAAGTTCACTAAGGAGACTCAACCACCACCACGGCAGAACAAGGGATGGCAACCCCAGCAGAACAGAAACCAGCAACAACAACAACAGGGCATAAAGAGACCCTTCAATCCAAACGATGATCAAGGAAAAGGAAAACGACCATTAGCCCCTCTATGCTCCAACTGCCAGAAGAATCACCATGGTGAGTGCAAGCTGCACTCTGGCCGTTGCTATAGATGTGACAAGGTTGGACACATAGCCAGAGACTGCCCGATGCCATCAGACCCGAATCGAATCAGAGTTGCACCAAGAGTCTATGCTATGATGGAGGATGAAGATGCTGAACCACACACGGTCATATCAGGTACCATTATGGTTTGTGGTTTTTCTGCTTATACACTTATTGATACGGGAGCCACACACTCATTCATAGCAACCCTGTTTGTGTGTAAACATAAGTTAGAACTTTCGCCAGTTGATAAACCGTATAGAGTTATGTTACCATCAGGGAAGTCTTTACATTCTGAGCAAATGTTGAAGGGTGATGTTTTGTCCTTAGGAGATAAGGAGCTATATGTAGAACTGATTATGATTGACATGAAAGGATATGAGATTATTTTAGGAATGGATTGGTTATTTAGGCATTATGCCACGATTAGTTGTAGGTCTGGCCTAGTTGATTTTCGACCCCCAAATGGAGATCGGTATACCTTCCAAGCTATTCCAAAGATGAGTAAGATACCAATCATATCCTCACTAGTGACTCAACGGTTACTGAAGAGTGGTTGCTTGAGTTACCTAGCTAACATAATGGATGTCCGAGTAAAGAATAAAGTGGAATTACAAGGTATTCCTACCGTACGAGAGTTTCCTGAAGCATTCTTGGACGACTTACCGGGACTACCACCCGATAGAGAGATAGAATTTGTGATTGATACATACCCCGAGGCATTACCTGTGTCTAAGAACCCTTATCGAATGGCACCTGTTGAGTTGAAAGAATTAAAGGTCCAACTACAGGAATTAGTTGACAAGGGATTTATACGTTCTAGTAGTTCTCCCTGGGGCGCACCTGTCCTTTTCGTTAAGAAGAAAGATGGTTATCTTAGAATGTGTATAGACTACAGAGAACTAAATAAGCTGACAGTCAAGAATAAATATCCTTTACCCCGGATTGATGACCTGTTTGACCAACTACAAGGAGCTAAGGTATTCTCAAAGATTGACTTACGTTCGGGTTATTACCAACTGAAAGTTAAGGAAGGAGATATACCAAAGACAGCCTTCAGAACCCGCTACGGACACTATGAATTTCTTGTAATGTCATTTGGACTGACTAACGCGCCTGCAGCTTTCATGGACTTGATGAACCGAGTGTTTCGTGAGTACCTGGATAAGTTTGTGATTGTGTTTATAGATGACATTTTAGTATACTCACAGACTGAAGCCGACCATGCTGAACATTTGAGAATAGTGTTATCAACCTTAAAACAACAACAACTCTATGCCAAACTGTCCAAATGTGAATTTTGGCTGGATAAAGTCAACTTTTTAGGTCATGTCATTTCTGCTGAGGGCATATCAGTAGACCCAACTAAGGTTCAGGCCGTTAAGGACTGGCCGCAGCCAAAGAATGTCAGTGAAGTTCGAAGTTTCCTTGGTCTGGCTGGCTACTATAGAAAGTTCATTAAAGGATTCTCTATGATAGCTAAACCTTTGACCAATTTAACCAAGAAGGACCTCAAGTACTTTTGGACCGAAGCTTGTGAAGACAGCTTCCAATCATTGAAACAGAAGTTAACGACAGCCCCGCTATTAACTCTCCCAACTGAAGAAGGAAAATTTAGTGTTTATTGTGACGCATCCAAGATTGGTTTGGGATGTGTTTTGATGCAAGAAGGTAAAGTTGTGGCGTATGCCTCTAGGCAGCTAAAAGGTTATGAACAGAATTACCCCACTCATGATTTAGAGCTAGCTGCAGTTGTTTTTGCTTTAAAAATTTGGAGGCACTATTTGTATGGACAGCAGTGCGATGTGTTTTCTGACCACAAGAGTTTAAAGTATCTTTTCACCCAAAAGGAATTAAACATGAGACAAAGACGTTGGTTAGAATTTGTTAAGGACTATGACTTTGAAATCAAGTACCACCCGGGTAAGGCTAATGCTGTAGCCGATGCCTTGAGCAGGATGTCAAAGACAATGCAACCCGCAGTGTCAGTTTTGTCCGCACCCTTGAGGACTGAAGTTCAGAAGTTTGAATTGGAACTAGTTCCAGAGTTGTCAGCCTTACTAGCCGATGTTACTATTAGACCAACTATCATAGAAAGAATTAAGGAGGCACAACAGAAAGATTCAAAGGAAAATAGTAGTATGGTGTGTAAGCAGAAGGATGTCTCCTCGGAGTTCAGTCTTACCAAGGATGGTATTCTGATGTTTAGGAATAGGTGGTATATTCCGGATGATAAGGAATTACGTAAGTCGATTTTGGCCGAGGCTCACTCGTCTTCCTTTTCTGTACATCCTGGTAGTACTAAGATGTATCGAGATTTAAGATTACATTATTGGTGGCCGAATATGAAGAGGGATGTTGCCATGTGTGTAGAGTCATGCTTAGTATGTCAGCAAGTTAAAGCAGAGCACCAACGACCAGGAGGTACCCTTCAACCTCTACCTATTCCCGAATGGAAATGGGAACACATAGCTATGGATTTCATTGTAGGATTACCTAAGTCAACTAAGGGACATGATAGTATTTGGGTAGTGATTGATAGACTGTCGAAATCGGCTCATTTCTTACCTGTCAAGACAACCTACACGATGGATCAACTTGCTAACCTTTATGTCCAAGAAATTATCAGGTTGCATGGGATTCCCGTATCCATAGTCTCTGATCGTGACCCTAGATTCACCTCCCGATTCTGGAAAAGTTTACAAGGTACCTTAGGCACAAAGTTATCCTTCAGCACCGCTTTTCACCCGCAGACAGATGGACAATCCGAGAGAACCATTCAGATACTCGAGGATATGTTAAGGGCATGTGTTCTAGACTTTCAGGCATCTTGGAGTAGACACCTACCTCTGATTGAGTTTTCTTACAACAACAGTTATCAGTCCACAATTGGTATGGCACCCTATGAAGCTTTGTATGGTAGGAAATGCAGGTCACCCTTGTACTGGGATGAAGTTGGTGAAGCGAAGCTATTGGGCCCTGAGATTCTACAACAGATGTCAGATAAGATTACGGTCATTAGGAAAAGGATGTTAACTGCACAAAGTCGACAGAAGAGTTATGCGGACCAAAGAAGAAGAGATCTTGAGTTTTCTGTTGGTGATGAAGTTTTCCTGAAGATTTCACCATTTAGAGGAGTCTTAAGATTTGGTAAGAAGGGAAAGCTTAATCCACGATTCGTTGGACCATTCCCTGTCTTAGCAAGAATTGGCAGTACAGCCTATAGGTTACTTTTGCCTCCATCTTTGGAAAAGGTTCACAATGTCTTTCATGTGTCTATGCTAAGGAAATGCATACGTGATCCGACTCAAGTTGTTAAACCAATGGAAATTGAAGTTGAGCCTAATTTGGTGTATGAAGAGAAACCAGTACAAATTTTGGATTCTGCAGTGAAGACTCTAAGGAATAAGGAAATCTTGTTGGTTAAGGTTTTGTGGAAGAATCATGGTATTGAAGAAGCTACATGGGAACTGCAGCAGGATATGTTGGACAAGTATCCAGAACTCTTTGCTTGACCAATTTTCGGGGACGAAAATTTTGTTTAAGGAGGGGTGGATGTAACGCCCGACATTTCGGCCAGGTGATTTTCTGACCATTCTCATTGTTACCCTTTATTTAACCTTTATGATTAAATTTAATGTTGAGGCAAATTCATTACAAGTTGAGTAAAACTAGGTTGAGTGGCAATTTTGTAATAAAGACTGAAGGATTAGGTATAAATAGAAAATGGAAACCTTAAATCTCATTTAAACCTCACTGCAGCCGACATTTCCTCTCGGCGACTCCCTTCTTCTCTGGAGCCTTTTTCCTCCCCAGCAACTGGTTTTTCAGCCTCCACTCCGATAACCCGCATTCTAGGTAAGATTTTGACAATGTAGATGCCGGGTAGTCATTTAGAACTCTGTTTTCAGTTGAACTTGTACTTTCGGGCTCTTCAATGGCTGAGTCAGTTGGTTATCGTTCTTTATCTTCATTTGGTAATGTCACCCTTAAATCGATTCTGGACCTTTTATATAACCGACCCCGTTTAATCGATAGCTATATCTAGCTGTTTCGGTTTTGGATTTCAGACTGCACAGAGAACCTTAGCTGCTAGATTCTAGGATGACTTTCGATTAGAACTTTTAGGACTTGATTTTAACTACTATAATGTGGAATGTTTTAGGTGAAGAAGTTGAAGAGAAAGTGATTCAAGTTGCTAAGGATCCAGGTAAGTGAATGTATTAAGTTTCCGGCCAATAGGGCCCTACATCAAAGGATTAAGTTAGATTTAGTGAACATTGTCTGCTATATGTTTGATGAAATGTCGATGGATATGGTTCTGTTATTCTCATGTACTCCCCTGTCTTAGTTTGATGATTAAGTGCATTTATGTTATGCATCATGTTTTACTTCTCAAGCATATGAAAATGTTTTGAAATATGTTTTCTCATGAATAAGGTAAGAAGATAAAACTTATGCAACGTGGTTAAGTGAGGGTTGGGGGTGGTTCGGCGTATGTCACAGTCCGCAGTAGGACATATGAATACGACCCGTAGTAGGGACCATGATCAAACTCACTGTCGAACCCCCTTTACCGGCACAAATCCTCCCTTAAACCACATAATGTAATGAAGAATATGAATGATGAAAGGAATGATGAATATGAGCATGTCTACGAATGATGATTATGAACAATGAATACGAGATACGATTATGAATGATGATTAAGATAAATACATGAAAAGAAAAGACTTATGAGCATGTTTTTCTCCAAGTTATGCATTCATGAACTCATAATAGTTTGCATTCCTTACTAAGCCTTAGGCTTACAGTTACACCTTATGATGTAGGTGAAGAAATATCAGGTGAGGAATTCAAAGTTGATGAAAATGTCTAAACTCGGTTGCTGGAGGTGATCAGTGTGAAATCTGTGGCTGGATGGCGAATGAGGAATTCTGGTTAAAGCTCGTATAAGTTTTAATGAAGTTTTTAAGAAGCCAAGTCAAGTAGGTTCGGATTATTTAACAATTTGGGATTTTAGAAACTGCCTGTCTTAATTTCAGAGTCCGAAGATATAGCTATAGTTATTAAATGAACTATTTTAATTAAGTCTTCCGCTGTGTGAGTTTGAATGAGTTCATGATTTATTCTGATGAGCTTTGGCCATTAAGATTTAAGTTATGAGGTTTACATTTATCTAGATAGAAGTCTAAAATAAAAAGGGGGATGTCTGATGCCGAGGGATGATGGAGGAAATGAGTCTGTCTTCCGGAGGACGTCATCGGAAGAGGAAAAGTATTTGTCTTCCGGCTGACGTCATCGGCAGGAGGGTTGTGATGGGAGTCGGGTAAGTTTGACTTCCGGAGGACGTCATCGGAAGAGGAAAAGTATTTGTCTTCCGGCTGACGTCATCGGCAGGAGAGTTGTGATGGGAGTCGGGTAAGTTTGACTTCCGGAGAACGTCATCGGAAGAGGAAGAGTATTTGTCTTCCGGCTGACGTCACCGGCAGATAAGGGGTATTTGCCATCGGCAGATGAGAGCCTCGCTTATGGTTCTCTCATCGGCAGACATGGGACGTATCATCGGCAGATGGTGAGTTAATCTGTCGGAAGATGTAGTTGTCTTAAGCCATCGGCAGATGACGACAATGTCTGTTATCTGGCGATCGGTATGAGTAGTGAGTTAAGTTACCGGAAGATGTGATGCCACGTCATCGGCAGATATAGAGTATTTGCCATCGGCAGATGTAGGTGGCTTCCGTTGTATAATTGAACGGTGTTTTAATTGGTCACACGAGTTGCACGTGACTGTCGGCAGATGCAAATATGTGTGCCTGCCGATAGATGTTTAATGAATCATGTGAGATGCACGTGCTGACCGGTAGAACAACTAGATGTTTGTCGTTTAGCGATCGGCAGGAGTGAAAGCTAAACGCGGTTATTCAGCGAATTTAAGTTAAGATGAGATATGATATAAGTCTGAGAAAAAAAAAAGTATACTACGATTACAGAGGTATAAAAGTACGGATAAGTTTAAAGGAAAGTCATGACACGTGACGATCCTCCTCGGGTCGTTACAGGTACCCGCTGCTTTGAGGTGGTTAACCGCTGAGACTGCTGCTTTTACAGATCAAAGTATATTTCAATTTTTTATCAGAGAAGCGATCTCCAGTGCTGGTAAGAAGAAAGAACAGGGCCAGTTATGGGGGAAATCATATTACTCTCTTCCTCCTCCATCTTCCACATCGGACCCTGGTAGTAATCCAGCCATGAAAGAGAAGGTTTTGTCGGAGGACAAGCAAAACTGTAGTTTTCTGACTCTTCTATGTCCTTCCAAATATCATCCATGGAGTACCCATTGATCTCATCCGCCAATTCTTCGTCCTTTTCTTGGCTCTTTTTTTCCTTCAGAGCTGAGAATTGAAGAGATCCAACGTTGCAATTGCTTTCTTCTCCAGTTTTCGGAAATGACTGAAGATTCTGGGCATGATTGTTTGAAGGTGATGAATCAGAGTCGGAGAAGATGATGATGGAGACAAGACGACCGCCATTTTCTTCTCTTGAGCTGTTTTCCTCACGTGAGTTCTTTATTTCACAGATCAAAGTATATTTTAGCAGTGAAAAAAAGTGAAATATACTTTGATACGTGAAAGCGCGGCTTGGCGGTTAACCGCTTCAAAGCAGCGGGTACCCGCATAATGTGGAGGGTCTGCGGTTACCCGCGTGACCCCCCGCGTTATGTGGGTACCCGCCTCAATGGGGCGGGTACCCGCTGCACCCTCTGCGGGGGGTGATCGGTCCCCCGCAGAACTTTATTTTGCACTTCTCATACTTAAAGTTTTTTTTTTTTTGCACTTTTCCCATACTTGAAGCTTTTTTTTTACACTTAATCCAAGATCAAAATAACCTAAGAGGTGTAAATTAATTTATTAAATTTTTTCGTGATTAAAAATAATATTATTTTGTACGCATAAAATAATTTATATTTCTCTATTAATTAAGTGATCTTAAAATCAAAAGTTATTTTAAGTATAAAGTTAAGAGAGAAGGATAATAGAATGCAAACAAATTTGTTAACGTAGTTTGGTCAACCTTGCCTACGTTCACACTTCAAGCCTCTTCCTTGAAGATTCTTTCTCAACTCAACTCCTCAAGTTTACTTGATTGAACCTTTGAGCATTAATCCGAAACTTTACATGTGACTCTTTTTAAATGCATTTTCCTTTACTTGTTCACCACAATATAAGGATGAGAGTTTGAATCGAATACAAACAATATCAAATATTCTCTACAAATGAAATCTCAAGTTAGTCATGGAAGAAAGTGATGAAAGATGAAGACTCAAAATCTTAAGTGAATTTGGCGGCACTCCGCTAATTTTCAAATTCATTGTGTTGGATAAAGCTGCCCTCTTCTATTTATAAAAACCTTCAAAAAAATAGTGTATCGGTCAATGCCTTTACTTACCCGGTCAACACCTTGGTGACTGCTGCATGCATTTTCAAAAAAATTGAATAACTCCGTTGACACTGTTGTAGACCGCACAGGTCGACACTTCGTTAAATTGGTGGACACTTTGAGCTCTTTGGAATTTCTTCAACATTCGTGCGGTCGACACTTTGATAGAGGGATCGACACTTTGAGCTTTCAGTAATTTCTTCAATATTCGTGCGGTCAACATTTTGATGGAGAGGTCGACACTTTGACTCTTCGTAATTTCTTCAATGTCTTATGGTCGATACTTTGATAATCCATTGATACTTGTTGCTCTCGGATTAAAAATTGTTTCTTCATATATATGTTATGCATAACCTTTTTACTTTCATCATGCAAGTCCTATGAATCCAATTCATTACTGAAATGACTTAAACAAACACGCTAGCATAACAAAATATCTACAATCAATGGTATTTCTAAACAAGATAAATATGCAACCTTTATGCGTAGATAATCAACAAAACAATCTTAGAATAGTTTAACCAATTTAGCATACTCATTATCAAGACAAAAATTAAGTTTAATTATTTTTAACCTAACACTTATGACTTATACATAAGACTATATCATGTTCATACAAACCATGTAATGCTCAATAAATATTCATTATCCTAAACCACACCACACACGCACTCAACGTTGACATGTTTTTTCTTATATGCTACAACACTATGAATTTTATTTCTTCCACAGGTTTTGGCCTTTCCACTTAAGGGACGCACATAATTTCTCTCTCTGTTTTTTTTTTTTTGCTTCACAACATACTCGTTATTATTATCACACACAAATAATTCATTTTTTCAATTTTATAAAAATTTCACTTGAATACATTACTTTTGTATAGAAATATATATTTAAATAATTTATAAATAATTACATATATATATTTTAAGTTATTCAAATTATAATTATTTATTGTAGTTTATTTTGCTAATACTTATTTATTTTATGTTATTCAAATTATAATTGTTTATTTCTTTTAGTTTATTTAAAAAAATAAAAATAAAATTGAAAAAATGGACAGAGTTTCGTTTGTTTTATGATTCCTTCGTATCTATCTTCAAACAATTACTGCATATTCAAATCACATATATATACCTAACAACTAGATCCAGTACAAATATAAAATAAATGGTACTACAGAAAAAAAATAAATTAAACTAAAATGACAAACATATACTAAATAACTAACAGCCATATCCACCATATAGCATAAACTAAATGACAAGCATAAAGTAAAGTGCATTAAAATACATACATGAAATAAAGTTACAAACTAAAATTAAAAGTACATTAACTAAACTACGGTAAGGGTGGGACATCGTCCTCATCGCCGTCTTCACACCAACGCTCGAAGGAGTTTGCGATCCGTATCTCGGCCAATCTGAGCTTATTCATAATCTCCTCCATCCTGTCCCACATCTATTCCATCCTATTCCACTTATACTTCCACCTCTGCTTCATCCTGTCAAGCCCCTGCTCCCACGTACTAGCCTTTAGGGTGTACAATGGTGGCGCGGTGGCAGTGTTAGTGGCGTCCTCGGTGGCAGTTGCGTCCTCCATCGGAATATCTTGAGATGTGGAGGCTCCGAGATCTCCCTTGAGCATCCAAGACCTCTCGACTTCAACTAGGCCCATCTGAGTGAAATAGGTCATGTCAAATACATCGACAGATCTGTGTGATCTCATCTGCTCTCCACTGGGCAGATAAAGCTGATATCGCTGGACGACCTTCCAAATCAAAGTCCCGTACGACAAATTCTTATTCTTTGTTCGCCCGACCTCATTCATGTGACATGCAATCATGTATCCTGGGTCGAACATCGTGCCACTGTAGAACTTCTCCATGACAAATATATTCATCTAGTTGACGAGATCTCTATGACCATTCTTCGATAGGAGGGTGTTGCTGATCAGGTTGTGAAGAACCCGAGCTTTGATGTTCAGATTCTTCGATCTCGGCTTCACGAACACTATAATGCCCGAATTGCAGTGGAATTGCCCAAGGAACTCTAGTCCCTTTGCTGTTATGGCAAAATCACACTCTCGGGAAGCGTGATAGTATCTCTCCGTGTCTTCTGCAGCAAATCTGAGCAATTCGTTGATAAGAGTTAGAGATACCAAAATATTTGTACCGAACAGGTACATCTTCAAGCAGCCCGACCTCCCGGTACTACCCAAGTTCGCATAAAATAAGCGAACAATTCTGTCGTAGCTGTCGTCCCTCATGTCGTACACCCTGCCCAAGGAGATGACGTCAAATATCTCATTGATCTCCAAAGACTCCCAACCACTAAAGTTGGTAGTCTTCCCATAAATAATTGAGCGGATTCTCCTATCCCGCTCAAACTGCTCTTGACACCCCTAGTTACGAAATTTCATGGATAAATAATCAGGGGCGGTTGTGGCACTTGATCCGGTGCCTGGTTTGATGTGTCACCTTCTGCCATCCGGGGAGCCTACATATTTTTGGGAGGGCCACTTTCGGGTTCGAGGGTTTTTTTTTGGATTTTTGAGTTTTTGGGATTTTTGGTGAGAAAACATAGTGAATTTGGGGACTTTCAGCGCGAAAAAACCCTTGGTTTTGGGATTTTCGCGAAAAAATTGAGCGTTTTTGGTGATTTTCAGCTTGGGCTTAGGGGTTTGGCTCGGTTTTGGGATTTCCTTGAAGGTTTTTTGCATATTTGGGCGAAAAACGGTCGGATATGAGAATTTCGGCAGCAAAATGCTCAGATCTGAGGATTTGGACGAGAGAAAAATCAGTTATCTGAAAAAAAATTGTCCAAATGGGAGGTTGTCAGCTTTTATCCTAACGCATATCGGTCCCCAGTTTGAGGGTGAACGTCTGCGTGTTCTTATAACGGTGACCGTTCTAGCGGGGGTCTCCACCCCCAAACTCACCCCCCGTGTGGAGAATGGGGGCCCGCTGTTGGAGAGCGATCCCTCGTTCTCCATGTGAGTTGCACGAGGATAACGCCCTGACATAACGGTGTTAGAACGGTCCCTCGTTCTTTGCGTAAAATGCAAAATTAGGGGTTATCGGTCGACCACTAGAAATTTTTTGATAGTTTAAGGTTTATTTGTTATGATTAATACTTTGAGGTTTTTTTTTAATAATACTATATTTCGAGGGTTAAAATGATTTTTTTTCAACTCCAGAATATGGAGATGGAATTGCATAAAATCATTGCATGCGCTGTCATGAACGTGAAACTAAGCTTTAAATGACATTGTTGGGTAGCTTGAAAGATAAATCAATGGGAGTAAGAAGTTTCCAACCAATATTTCTTGTTAATCTAAAACGATTATTGCGCTTATACTGACATTCGACCGAAAAAAAAAAAAAGTTTAAAAATTAAAAGAAAATCTGAAAATCTTGTTAAATAATTCTCTGTCAAACATTTATGTGAATGAACACCGCATTTGTACAAAACTCGTAATCTGTCATTCTAAGTACATAAATGACGTAATAACAGCATGGAACACCTTTTTCTCGTTAGTTTTCCATTATTTTTTCTGATTTATATTATCATTTTAAAGTAGTCAGATTCAATTAAAATAATCTGAAAAAAATAAAAGGTCTAAATTTGAACAGGCATTAAATGCTGTTGGTACATCCCAAAATCCTTTCGGGTATTATATATCTATAAAAGTACAACTCAAAATCCTCTCGATATCTACTTTTATCTGAAAAGTTACTCTATTTTTCGAGATTTGGAATATTAATTGAGTTATCCGTGTTTGAATTTAAATTGAGACGATCTTAAAAGAACGAATAAATAAAGTTTTGGGATTGGGACGTTTGGTGGTCAGAGGGTTAGAGTCAAAGGTTAAGAGTGAACAATCTATCGACTAGAAGAAAGGACGATATAGAAGGGATGCTCTTCCACGACAAGCAGGATCAATCGATTCAGATCTATGTGGAAATTAAAACTGTAAAAGCAAAACTCGAACTCAAAGTTGACCGGAAAACTTAGACTATCGACAACTCACGAGATTATGGGAAAACTATAGATTAAAGTTTTACCAATACCAAAACTAACCCATCAAAATGGACTCTCAAGGGTTTCTTATTACAATCTCTTTCATGCATTTGGTTGTTAGTCATCATCATAATGCATTCTATTTGGATCCCTTTATTTTCTTTTAGCGGATGCCCTTGGTATTCCTAGCTTAGTCTCATCTAGCTCTTAGTGTACACCCCTCTAGTTCCAAAATTTTAACAGGGCGATGAATCTCTGTATATATATTCTGAGTAATTTTTTGCATTTAATTATAATTAATTATCTCGTGGATTTTAAATTTGGCAAGCAATCATCCTATAAATTGGATAATATTTTTGTCAAGTGGTCAAAGCTAGAAAAAAATGAAAATTTATCTCAGTATGTAATTCTAAAACAGTATTAAATAAAATTACCAATCAGAGTTTAAGAATTTAATTTGATACATGTAACATATAATATTATATATATTAAATATTAAAAATAAAAAATAAAAAATGGCAGTAGCCTCTTCTTTTTCAGCAAAGAGAACTGAGGGGCAGAGAGAGACGTCATGTGAGAAGGGGAGAACTTGAGTTGTGTTTGAGTTGACGTCCTAATCTTTGCTCTAAATCAACGGTATTCGAGGTACGTGTAATAGTTTAGGATTTGAAATTCAAATTTAAATTCAAAATTTCCCAAATCAAACTTAATATTGGATTTCTTCTCTAAAAAAAAGATAAAAATCAAGGTAAAATCGGATATCAACATTCACTCCTCTAAAAATCTGATAATGTTACAGCTCAGCGAATCCAAATTAAACTCGGATTTTAGGGGAACCAGTAGTCAGGCTCTCCTCTAGAAATTCGAAGAGGAACAGATGACAGCTCTGAAAATCTTAGCTGAACAGTTTACAGCTCAAAAAATCTAAGCTGAACTCGGATTTCTCAAAGGAGCGGGGTGCAAGCCTTGGCTATAAATAGAGAGGCTCGGTGAAGAATGAAATCACACCAGCTCTCTCTCCCTCTCGAGTTTAGAGACTCTTACCTCTATCTCCGACCACCACTCGACTTCCAAACGTCGCGAAACTCTTATGACTGGAGAGATTCGGGCATCTCTCCAGCAAACCCTCTTCGACGCAACGAGTATTCTCCAACTCGAAGAAATCTATTCGGTGTGCCGTAGCTCCAACCAAGAAGAGAAACACTCTCTATCTCTTTTTCAACCGAGGATGGAGCGCAAAGGAAATCGCGAAAAAGAAGGAAGGAGAAAGAAAGGTTCAGTTTTCTTTAAAACTGAATCGGTTCACTTAGGGGTGGTCCAACTGAACCGATCCAGCGATCCAGAACCGGCCCAACCAAGCTAGATCTGGTCCAACTGAACCAGATCAGATCCAACTGAAATAACCCGACCCAATTGACCCGAATCGATCCAAGAATAAACCGGTAAGGAAGTTCTGCCTAAATTCTTGTGAAATAAATTTATTAAAGTGAGAAATTAATATCGAGTATTTTGTTTAGGCAGGAAGATTTCGAAAGTCATCATAATCGATCCAATTCAACCCTATTCGACTTAGGAGCATACATAAGGAATTTCTGCCTAAATTCTTCTAAAATATTATTTAATTAAGTGAGATTTTAATACCAATATTTTATTTAGGCAGGATATTATTTGAAATACCAGAAAAATCTTGATAATCCTACCCTCTCAGAATCCAAGTAAGTGAAAATACCATGTTTTCAATGTTTTGGCTACGACCCTATATCACTAAATCTATGTTATTTTCTTATAATTATTTTATTACACGATTCCGATATTTGACCACGCATGTTTAGACATTGACACAGATTTGTATAAAGATAAAATTGGTAGGACATTTTATATGTGTATGAATATGATGGAATTGACAAAACTTATATGATAGTAAAACTTGAACGACAATGGGATGACTAAACTTGAACGAAAATGAGATGGCTACGCCTGAACGACAATAAGATAGCTATGTTTGAACGAAAATGAGATGTCTAAGATTGAACGACAATGAGATGACTAAATCTGAACGAAGGTTGAAAAATGAGTTTCAACCAGTATGTAACTGTTAAACTAGGTTTCGGTAAAAGTTAATGTTAATTTTGCAATTGCACATGTTTTTGCTTACTGAGTTATTATCATAGTTTGTATAATTTTGTGATGTAGATGAGTTTTTATCTGAGAAAAAAATGACTGTGATCGAGAACCTTCTAGAAACAAGCGAGCATACAGAAGAAGACAATGTTTGAGGAATGAATTTAAATTAGTATGTTTCAAGTTTGCGGGAATATTTCGTAAATTATTTCGGTGGAAATTTTGAATGATTTATGTTGACTTCATCATTGATAAAATTTTATAAATGTTTTTAATTATGCATTTATTTCAAATTTCTGACAAAGTGATTTAATGTTAAAGCTTCCGCGCATTTAATATTTCAATTATTTAAATAGACTTTTAACATTCTGAAATTTATGTTATTACGAGCGAATTTAAACCTAAATCAATTTGAAAAAAATTCTTAGGATTTTCAAATCAGAATTTTAAAATTGGGAATTTAGTTAGGGCATTACAGTACGTGAATTTCTAATCATTTCTCGTTACTTTTTCGGTTAATTTTCGTAAATTTCTTTGAAATTCGATTTCGAGAATGAAAACTAAAAATTGGTGGTTAAATGTATGCGGTCGCTTTTGTGTTTAGAAGGTCTGGTTGTGGCTTTGGAATTGATTTTATTGAAAATCAAGTCTCTTCTTCTTCCTAACTAAGAAGCTTGAAGTAATATAGCATTTTCAACTTATACCTTAAAATTTTAATTTGATTAAATTGACACATCAACAGTGACATCTTCACCGTTGACGTCTATATGTTCTGTTAAAGATGGTTAAACTCCGTCAATAAACTTGCTTCCACCGTGAAGCATCAATGGCAATGACATAGAGAGGTTTTTTACTTGGCAGATGTTACATTTAGGTAGCTTTGTGGAGAGACATTGGAGACGAAGCTTCTGGTGCTTGCTCGCAAAACATCGAATTGGATTTTCATTCTTCTCTTTTTTGGTTATTTTATTTTTATCCCCAATTTCAAATTTCCCCTCACTTCTCTGAGATTTTTTAACTTATTATCTAATATCAGGCGAATATGAAGATAAAATTGAAAACACTAGCCCTTTCCGAGAGCAATCTAAACAAAATTTCAAAAATAAAAACAAAAATTAGGCAAGAAATGATGAAAATGAAGAACAAACTAAGAAAAGAAGGATCACAAGGACGCTACCAATGCATAGAAGGATTAAGGAAATGGATTTTCAGAAGAAAATCAAAGAAATAAGTAGAAGTAGGGAGAAGGATTTATGGCCACCAATTAATCGGAGATATTTAATGGCTGCCCCAATCCCATTTCTGTCATTCTTTCTTGGCCACCAGATTCGACTTTGACTTTGAGGATCAATCTTCGTTTTACAGTAAAGAAAAGAGATTGTTATAAACTACGTATTTATTGGGCTCTTTTTTTAGAAGGGTTATTCACCTCCCTTCTCTTGCATTTTCTTCCTTTCAGTATTCCTTTTTTTCTTATGTATAAAAAAAAAACTTTTTAGTTCTTATTAATAGCCATCCAAGAGGTAAGTTTCGAGCTAATTGGAGAGCCTAGGCAAGGAGATCCACTTTCGCTTTTCTTAATTAATTGTTGGTAATGTCCTTGGGAAGATGTTGGAGAGAGTAAAAAGTCTCAATTTAATTGAAAGATTCAAAGCGAGTCATGACACCGTACACATATGATCTTCAACTTGTGATTATACTATTCTTTTCTATGTTAATGATGAAAATAAGATACAAAATTTAATTGATGTTGTGAAAATCAATGGTTTATTATTCGATCCCAGATTAAATCATTCGCTGATGAAGACAAGATGGATAGATTTGCTTCCTTATATAACACAGAGCAAGCACATAGTAGTCCTTGTGAGCTAATTTTTAGAAGAGATATGACCTCTTTAGAGTTATGTGATCTTTCCTATCTTCCTGCTACTATTTCCTTTTTTTCCCTTGGGGAGAATGTCATTGACTCTTGAAAATAGACTATAGAACCCTGTGGTGCTTTTCTTCAAAATCCTTCTGACAACTCACATACACATCTCTTGTCAAATTTTTTACGTGAATCAAGGTACAATTAACTTTAAAGTCAAAGTTAAAGAATCATGTCAAGATATTAGAGACTCAATGGTAAAATTAAGAATAAAAAAAAAATACATGAAGCCTTACATTGATTAATTTTAGAAATCCAAGAGAAAAATTTTTTTTAACAAGAGTTGAAATTAATAAATTTGTTAAATATTAAATAAGATACTTGGAGAAAAGGAAGACCGAAAATACTTGAAAAATGCCTAAATATTTAGTAGCAAGTGAGATGAAAGCATAACAACAAAACAAGCATATGCAAAATTTATACAGAGCTCCCTTTTATCTATCAAATTGGCAAACACTTATTTCCTAATTCTTGAAGGAAGGTGAGCACGAATATAGGAAGAAGAGCCATGAAATTCATCAATCAAACTGGTCCAAGTTTTCCTTTATTATGTAGCCAATTTTTTTTTTATTTGGTTACCTAATTTGTCTTTGTTTTAGTCTCGTTTCCTTTTAATAATTTGTTAAGTTTCCTAATGTTTAGATATTTTGTGATGACCCGAATGTATAGGTATGAGTAAGACTGCGAGATGGATCCCGGACTCGAGTGTAGGCGAATCCTGGGTAGTAAAAGAGGGGGTCGTCACAATCCCACATCGCTTGGGGAATAGAAATGAAACATATGTAAGGAAACCCTTCCAAAGATAGTAAGACGCGTTTTGGAGCATAATTGACAACGGATCCCATAAGAACTCCAAAGTTAAAAGTGATTCGGCGAGAGTAGTACCAGGTTGGGTGACCGACTGGGATGTCTTTGCCAAACAAAGCCGTGAGGGGAGGATATTGGACTACGGCCCAATCCCCAGAGCGGACAATATCTTATTAGGAAAAGAGGTCGTTATATATTTCCTAATTACTTTCTTATTACATTAATATATTTTGTAGCCTATTTAAAAACATAAACCCTACTACATTATAAATCAATATACAAGATTTTGAGTTAATCTGTGAGAATTTTCTCTTTGTTTCTTTGTAAAGAATTATATTTTCTTCAAGTCAAAACTCGAAAGATCAACTTGATAGCTTTGGTTTTAACAACGAGTTTGTGTTAGCAAAAGAAAAAACGTAAAGAGCAAAGGTTGGAGAAGATGTAAATTTCCATTCAACTAAACATGCATTTATAGGCTTACAAAAGAAACCACCATAGAATACTAATAGTTCAAAAACTTAAATATCACAAAATGCTCATAACTCATAAACCCACAAAGAAACTCCCAAATTAAACACTATCAGTTATACAACCAAAAGCCACACACACAACTTAAATGCCATAAATAAAGTTTAATATCAAAACTTTTTATTTTCTCAACACCTCCCCTTAAACTTGATTTGTCACACCAAACAAACTCCTCATTTTGATGAACGTCTTCAACTTGAGGGGCTTTGTGAAAATGTCTGCCACTTGGTCTAGTGTCTTGACATATTTGAGTTCCACTTCTTTCTTCATAACGCAATCCCGAATGTAATGATATCGGGTATCAATGTGCTTGTTTCTCCCATGAAACACCGGATTTTTAGCTAAGGCAATGGCCGATTTGTTGTCAACAAAAATCTCCATTGGACCTTTCATTTGAAACTTCAATTCTTTTACTAGGTTTCTTAGCCAAATTGCATGACATACACATGAAGTTGCCACGACGTACTCCGCCTCGCATGTTGATAATGTGACTATGGGTTGCTTTTTTGACATTCATGTGAACGCCGTTTCACCAATAAAAAACACAAACCCCGTAGTGCTCTTCTTGTAACGACCTTTACCCGTATCCTAATTTTACCGTATATATTTTTTTTCTTTTCTTTTTCTTTTATAACTAATAAACTTTAAACCTAACGTTTAAGCGGAAAACTATTTGAAAACCTTTTAATAAAACGTATTTAAGAAAAAAAAAACAATAAAACAATTATTATTATTTTTATTTTTATTTATTATATTATTTTTTTTAGTCTGGTACTATTCAAGTGAACAGTAACTTACTGTTCACATGAACAGCGATTGATCGCACCTTTTTGGACGATCAATCGCCTAGCTCTCTGGAATTTTCCAGAGAGCTTGCTTCTCTTACCCTGCACATTTTTTTCCTATACTTCTCCTTCAATTTTTCTCCATTCCTCTTTCAACTTTCAATACAATTTATCCTATCAAAACACTTCAACATCAATTTACTTTCTAAAACATTTAACCTAAAATCACTCATTCACATCCTTCATTTTACCCATTACTAGAAATACGATTCAAAACGTTTAAAGCGAAGTAAATTTTCTGAAAACGAATCGCGTGGTTCCGTTTGAAAACTAACAAATTCCTAAGAAATTTAAAACCAACAAGCAATCCAAGCGAACTTTTAACAGGCTTAACAAACAGTTTATAAAATAGGTTTCTAAAACATCAAAACATAAACTTATCAACTAGTCAGAACCAAACTTTACAATCTTCCTACGTTTCTATCTATCCAACCCTCAAAACGTTTACTTACATCCCCATGGGTCAAAATCGTACCAACTGCGCCAGCGCACTCCCACGGTCATCCTTCTTCAACCAGCGTGATCATCTAAAGGAGGAACGTCTTCCTCACCTGTTTCGGGTTCACCTACACCATAGAGACACCTATGAGAATAAATCTCAGTAAATTCTACGTAAGTGACAATGCATGAACATGTATATGCAATTTTCATAACTTTCGTGCATTCATTCATTTATCAGTTCGTGTTAGTCGTCACATTTCAGTCGTCTCATTTTAGTCGTCTCATGTCAGTCGCTTATTCGTCATCAGTTCGTGTTAGTCGTCACATTTCAGTCGTCTCATTTTAGTCGTCTCATGTCAGTCGTCTTATTCGTCTCATTTCATTTCATTTCATTTTAGTCGTCTCATATCGTTTCACTTTCTTTCATGAACTTTATGCATAAATCCAGTTTCTCATGACATTTTGTAAAACAATGATGCATGAGCAATTTATCGCATAACATAAACATACAACGTGAGTACCATCAAAACAATATAAACACAACCTATAAAAGAACTAACCCTAAACTACCTAACCAAAGCATATAAACAAACAAGACTCCATAATCCTCAACGCAGCATCGACGTATGATGTAGGCCAATCGGCCATAGTAAGTCACAAGAACTTACCTGTCGTCCTTAGCGCACCGAGCTCCGTTTGCGGACTTTGTTCACCTAGAACATTTCACAACGTCCTTTGTTAAAATCAAGCCTAAACCATGAAATTTCGTAAACTAACGAACTCCTAACTAAAGGAAACTTCCTAAAATTTCTAATAAACTTCTCTCGGGTATTTCGTCGAACATCTTGCGCTCCACATTCATAAATCTCCATTAATGGCTTTTCTTCAAACTCCAACAACCAAAATCCTTAATAATTTATCAAATCAACTATAATAACAATAAATATATCACTAATTAACAACCTAACTCATTCCTAACCCAAAACGACAATTTCAAGAAAAGCCCAATTGAAACTCTAACCGAAATCAACTCCAAAAATGACAAACCAGATAGGGGAAGAAAATCGGAAGAGAAATCGCCGGAAAAAGGAAGAACGATTGAAGGAAGAGAAATGGTGAGGGAGGAATCGCCAAGAAAGGAGAGCAAATGCTCTATGGAAACTTACGTGAAAATTGGCTAAGGAGAAGAAGAGGGCATTGTGTTTTTATAAAAAATAGGTTTCCTTAATTACAAGTTTGTCACTCATACAATTATCCACCTAATTCGTTATTTCGCCTATCGGTTTGGATTCCCTGAAATTTCCTTATTCCTCCAAAAATCCATATTAATCACTAAGGTTCTAACGAAACTTCCCGTTTGCAAAACGGACATGACTTACTATTTTTACGAATTAAAACGCTATAGGGTTATAAACGGAACTTTGGCGTTATACCATCGATTTGAATTCCCAAAATCTCCTTATTTTTCCTAAAATCTCTATAAATCATAAGGATCCTAATAAAGCTCTCCGTTCATAAGACGAGCTTAGTTTGCTATATTTATTAAAATACCATATATTACGAGAAATACCAAAATCTCGTAAAATCGGCGTTGCATCTTCAAAAATTCCCTCGTCTCTCCAGATACTCCAATTTATTTATAGTTCCAATAAAACTTCTCATTTGCAAAACGGGCTTAATTTGGCATATTTACGAAAATGTCATTGCATAGCTAAAAATCTAAAACCTGAAAAAGAACCGGACGTTACATTCCATCCACCTTAATTGAAATTTTGTCCTCAAAATTTGATTTAATTTATCATTCTTGACATTAACGCCTCATGCTTTGCGGCCTTATTTCGCACTTTTTTGAGTTCCTTCCCTTTATCTCTCAAAATTCTAATTTCTTATTTAAAAACTTTGATTCTATCTGTACCTGGGATCTCTCTCTGTGGTTCTAAAACAAAACTTTTATAATCAATTGATAAAACATTAACCTCATAACTGTATTTCTTACTTCCAATTGTCCTAAACACGTCTTTGCTTACGCATGGAGTCTTACCAAATTCCCAAGTTCCCAATAGAATGATCTCTAACTGGGTATTTGACATTTAACGACTCATGTATGCTTTGGTCTATATTTAATCATTCGGACATTAAACTCCCTAACCCATTAATTTGGCCTTACGTTCAGGCTTTCTCAATCGAAACTCATTTCAAGTCCTCAATTTCTACCGACCCCTGGGCTGTAATCCTATTTCTACATAAATTCATCGGCTCTATCCGTAGTCAGGATGCATGCCAACTCAGATTTCTATGTTTTCACTAATAATGATCACTCATAACTATTTCATCGATAGTATCCAAGTTGTACACTTTCTTGAACACCTCACCGGTCTTAAATAACTATTCCTATGTGGGCTTCTCAACTAAAACTCCATTCTCTATATTTCGCAAATCATCCCATCAATGAGATCCTAAGTCACATTAATGAGCTTCCTCATTATGTCCTAACTAAAATTCTTATACTATTTATAATATGCTTATTTGTCTACCTTAAATCTCCATTAACTTCGAGTACAGTAAAGTACATAAGTCTCACCATGGATTTGCTCTAAACTATTCCTTCTAACCTTAAGTCACTTGGGTATCCATTGGTCCCGACTGGTCAAACACGAGTCGAACCTCTGAAAATTATCATTTTACTTAAGTTTACTTAAATGGTTTATATGAAAATCATCATTCTCTTTGTTCTAACTTCAAATCTCAATCTCTCATTGAATCCAACAATCTCCTTCACCTATCTCTAATATTGCACGAGGATTACCTTGACGTTACTGAATGACCTTACCATCTTTCGTTCCTCCTAGTCGGTTCTGACTATTCTACTTTGTTCCTTTGCAACGATTTATCCCACGATCTTCTTGTTAGCAAACTTGTTGTAGATAAGTTTACATCCTTAATTCATATCTCCTCAAATTCTAAAATCTTACCCTTTTGGTTTTCTAATAATTTAGAACATCTCTTCGCTAATGTTAACTTTCCTAGTTCCTCTAACACTAACGTTTCTACTTCCACTCTGGAGTAAGTCTCATGTTTGTGGTTCTTAACTTAAACCGCACCAACTATAGACTCGCTCTAGTTGAATCTCCAACATGACTTTTAACTTAAAGTGCTAGATTTTTCCTCTCATTGGTTAAGTTCTTTCTAACTCTTATGTTTTGCTTCCTAACTTCTAATCAAGCAACACCGAATATCTGACGTGTCTATTACTCGTCGATCCTTCTTAATTTCTCTAAGTCTCCTTCCCCATATAGTATGTCGATCGTAATCTTTTTGTGAATTAGTAATTGTCCTTCACTAATTAGTCTTCTTCGGCGATACTTATCTCCTGGAGATCGGCCAAATTTGTAATCCGAGTCTTACCCTTTGTATAACCTTGACTATTTATTGCCTTAAGATTCGTTAGCCTCCCAACTCCGATTAGATCACTTACTTTCTTCGTTGCTATTTGTCAATACGGACATTCCTACGCAATACCCAGCTCTTACACTCACGACTTTATATTGATCTCTTACCTCCCTAACAGAAGTAATTCACGCTTCCCGTACCCTTTCAATAATTTACCTAAATCGAATTTCTAAATATAACTTTCGTCTAAATACTTTCTTCTTCACATGGATCTAAGAGATACGAGTCTCTACTACGTTATCTTATTCACTAAAATGTACTAATTGTACTTTGGCGATCTATGGTATTCCTCAATAAATCTTATATCTAAACTTCCCACTTCTCTCCGAAGTGTCATATTCTAAAACTCTGAGGGTTTATCAATCAAGGTCTATTTTCTATCTATCGCACGATTATTGCCTTCAAATCTTCACTCTATACTATGTCTCTATCCTAATGTCCTTCATTTCATTAACCTTTAAGATAAAACCATACCTGGAACAACTGGAGGTCTGGCCTCACTACCAACGTCACCAGGCTCAATGAAGGCAAATACTCTCTGGGCAATCCTCTTCTGATCGGTAACCGTTCTTGGACAATTATGGGCGTAGTGGCCCACCTCGCCACATCTAAAACATCGGTCCGTCCCCAATCTACAAGTGCCAAAATGGGCCTTCTGGCACTTCTGGCATACGGGCCTCTCAGTAGATTCCTGGATTTGCTTACCTCTTCCCTAGTCGCCCCTTTCGTCATAAGGCCTCTAAACGCCTCTTTGTTGCCGTTGTTGTTGCCCTCCTGGCTGCCAGCCCTCGTTCTAAGGTCGAGGCTGGATCTCATGAAAAAACCCTCTTGCTGGCTCCCTCAGTTTGACGTAAGTTGGTTCAACGGCCTCAATCTCTAGAGCTCTTGCCACAATCTCTGTATAGGGCACATTCCGCACCCCTGATATGATGACATTTTTTCGGATTTCTTGACCTAGCCCTCACATAAACTGACGCACCTTGTCCTCATTGACACTGACTTGACGTGGCGCGAATCGTGACAATGCCTCAAACTCCTCACATACTCGGCAATCGAACCAACTTGCCGCAGCTGCATAAATTCAACCATCTTCGCCTCTCGTACTGTATGACTGAAGTACTTGTCATAAAATATCATTTTGAAGCGCTCCCAACTCATAACTGTCACGTCGGTGGTTGCCTTGATAGAATCCCACCAGAATCGGGCATCCAGCGCTAAGTGGTAGCTAACCAATGCAACCTTCTCTCCATCCTCAATGCTTGCATAGGCCAGCATGTCTTCCATAGTTCGAATCCACTCCTCGGCTGAAGAGGGATCCGTAGATTGCCCGTTGAATATCGGAGGTTGGAGCTTCTGGAACCTCTCCATACTGCTATTGTTTGGAACGATTATATCTAGGCTATCTGGTTCACACGGTGTACTAGGCTCTCAATTTGCTGCGATTGCCTGTCCATATGTCGGGCCTGACGATCCAATAAATCCGTCAGTCTATCTAGGGCTTCGTCCCTGGCGTTTCTACCTCGGACCATTTTATAATTCCTATAAAGATTAAAACAAATAATCCTAAGAAATTAAAATCACAGAAAGCATTTAAACGTACTTACAGTTGAGGAAGCATGTCCGTGTAGTGGCTTGCGCAGTCGAGCAGTCTACAGAACCGATTTTAAAACCCGGGAGCTCTAATTCCATAACTGTAACGACCCTTACCCGTATCCTAATTTTACCGTATATATATATATATTTTTTTTTCTTTTTCTTTTATAACTAATAAAATTTAAACCTAACGTTTAAGCGGAAAACTATTTGAAAACCTTTTAATAAAACGTATTTAAAAAAAAACAATAAAACAATTATTTTTATTTTTTATTTTTATTTATTATATTATTTTTTTTATTCTGGTACTATTCACGTGAACAGTACCACTGTTCACGTGAACAGCGATTGATCGCCCCTTTTTGGGCGATCAATCGCCCAGTTCTCTGGAATTTTCCAGAGAGCTTGCTTCTCTTACCCTGCACATTTTTTTCCTATACTTCTCCTTCAATTTTTCTCCATTCCTCCTTCAACTTTCAATACAATTTATCCTATCAAAACACTTCAACATCAATTTACTTTCTAAAACATTTAACCTAAAATCATTCATTCACATCCTTCATTTTACCCATTACTATAAATACGATTCAAAACGTTTAAAGCGAAGTAAATTGCCTGAAAATGAATCGCGTGGTTCTGTTTGAAAACTAACAAATTCCTAAGAAATTTAAAACCAACAAGCAATCTAAGCGAACTTTCAACAGGCTTAACAAACAGTTTATAAAATAGGTTTCCAAAACATCAAAACATAAACTTATCAACTAGTCAGAACCAAACATCCTAAAATGTTCTATCTTTACAATCTTCCTACGTTTCTATCTATCCAACCCTCAAAACGTTTACTTACATCCCCACGGGTCAAAATCGCACTAACTGCGCCAGTGCACTCCCACAGTCATCCTTCTTCAACCAGCGTGATCATCTAATGGAGGAACGTCTTCCTCACCTGTTTCGGGTTCACCTACACCAGAGACACATATGAGAATAAATCTCAGTAAATTCTACGTAAGTGACAATGCATGAACATGTATATGCAATTTTCATAACTTTCGTGCATTTATTTTATTTATCAGTTCGTGTTAGTCGTCACATTTTAGTCGTCTCATTTCAGTCGTCTTAGTCGTCTCATGTCAGTCGTCTTATTCGTCTCATTTCATTTCATTTCATTATAGTCGTCTCATATCGTTTCACTTTCTTTCATGAACTTTATGCATAAATCCGTTTTTCATGACATTTTGTAAAACAATGATGCATGAACAATTTATCGCATAACATAAACATACAACGTGAGTACCATCAAAACAATACAAACACAACCTATAAAAGAACTAACCCTAAACTACTCAACCAAAACATATAAACAAACAAGACTCCATAATCCTCAACGTAGCATCGACGTATGGTGTAGGCCAATCAGCCACAGTAAGTCACAAGAACTTACCTGTCGTCCTTAGCGCACCGAGCTCCGTCTGCGGGCTTTGTTCACCTAGAACATTTCACAACGTCTTTTGTTAAAATCGAGCCTAAACCATAAAATTTTGTAAACTAACGAATTCCTAACTAAAGGAAACTTCCTAAAATTTCTAATAAACTTCTCTCGGGCATTTCGTCGAACATCTTACGCTCTATATTCATAAATCTCCATTAATGGCTTTTCTTCAAACTCCAACAACCAAAATCCTTAATAATTTATCAAATCAACTATAATAACAATAAATATATCACCAATTAACAACCTAACTCATTCCTAACCTAAAACGACAATTTCAAGAAAAGCCCAATTGAAACCCTAACTGAAATCAACTCCGAAAATGACAAACCAATGTGCCTAGAGCTTGGAGCTTACTTGGAACGTCGATAGGGGAAGAAAACCAGAAGAGAAATCGCCGGAAAAAGGAAGAACGATCGAAGGAAGAGAAATGGTGAGGGAGGAATCGCCAAGAAGGGAGAGCAAATGCTCTTTGGAAACTCACGTGAAAAATGGCTAAGGAGAAGAAGAGGGCATTGTGTTTTTATAAAAAATAGGTTTCCTTAATTACAAGTTTGCCACTCATACAATTATCCACCTATGTCGTTATTTCGCCTATCGGTTTGGATTCCCTGAAATTTCTTTATTCCTCCAAAAATCCATATTAATCACTAGGGTTCTAACGAAACTTTCCGTTTACAAAACGGACATGATTTACTATTTTTACGAATTAAAACGCTATAGGGTTATAAACGGAACTTTGGCGTTATACCATCGATTTGAATTCCCAAAATTCCCTTATTTTTCCTAAAATCCCTATAAATCATAAGGATCCTAATAAAGCTCTTCATTCATAAAACGGGCTTAATTTGCTATATTTACTAAAATACCCTATATTACGAGAAATACCAAAATCTCGTAAAATTGGCGTTGCACCTTCAAAAATTCCCTCGTTTCTCCAGATACTCCAATTTATTTATAGAGTTCCAATAAAACTTTCCATTTGTAAAATGGGTTTAATTTGACATATTTACGAAAATGTCATTGCATAGCTAAAAATCTAAAACCCGAAAAAGAACCGGGCGTTACACTTCTGATCATCCAAGTCACCACTCCAATCACTATACAATAACCAATAATTTAAAAATTTCTAGAAGAGACATAGGAAAGGCCATACCCAATCGTCCCTTTGATGTGGCGAAGTATCCGCTTTGCCATTTTGCAATGCGTTGTTGCCGGCTCCACCATAAATCGACTGATGATTCAAACAGAATAAAGAATATCCGGTCTTGTGCATGTCAAGTATCTCAAACTTCCAACCAAGCTTTTGAAATATGTAGAATCTACCTTCTCTCCTCTATCTTGCTTGGTGATTTTGACTCCACATTCCATCGGTGTTCCAACCGGATTAGCATGATCCATGTTGAACCTTTTGGGCACTTCTTTAGCATAGCCCTCTTAGGATATAAAAATCTCATCTTCACCTTGTTTGACCTCGATCCCAAGATAGTAACTCATGAGACCAATATCTGTCATTTCAAACTCCTTTGTCATCTCCCTTTTGAACTCATCAAACATGCTAGGGTTGTTTCCGGTGAATACTAAATCATCAACATATAAATAAATGATTAATATGCTTTCACCTTGCATTTTGATGTAGAGGGCATGCTCATTAGGATACTTCATAGACTTCTTCTCTTGAAAGTACACGTCAATCTTCGAATTCCATGCTCTAGGTGCTTGCTTCAAACCGTAAAGAGCTTTCTTCAATCTAAGCATTTTGTCTTCTTCACCCTTGACTTCATAACCCAACGACTGCTCCACATAGACCTCCTCCTCAAGAATTCCGTTCAAGAATGCCGATTTGACATCCATTTGATGTATCTTCCAATGATTATGGGCTGCCAAAGCAATAATCAAACGAGTTTCAAGGCAAACAACGGGGGCAAATACCTCATCATAGTCGATGCCACGTCGTTGACTACACCCTTTCACCACTAGTCTCACCTTGTGTCTCTCAGCATCACCATTGGTCTTTCTCTTTGTCTTGTATACCCACTTTACTCCAATCGGTTTGTGCCCTTTTGGAAGATTGGTCAACTCTCATGTGTTGTTTTTTTCTATCTCTCAAATCTTTTCATCTATTGCATCCTTCCATTTTTTGTTTGCAATAGCTTCTTGGAAACTAATGGGCTCACAATCACCAATAAGACAATAGAGTACTATGTCATTTTGATTTTCATTTACCTCATTAAGTTCTTGTAGACTTCGAGTTTCTCTTGGGCCAATTTCGTTCTCCGAATCACTGGAAAATGCCTCTATTCCGATGGACGATGCATTGTCTGGCGCTAAGCCTTCAGATGACGACGGAACGGTAGACCGGAGTGACGCTGGAATGGGCAAAACTTCACCCATTTCATCCCTGGTTGGCTCATTTTCATCGTCTCCTTCAAAGTATGGAAGGAAATCATACACCTCCTTTTGTGTATTCCAATCCCAAGAAGCTTCCTCATCAAAAACAACATCACGACTAATATTTACCTTCCCATTCAAAGGATTGTAGAGGCAATAACCCTTTGAACTTGCGTCATAGGCAATGAAGATTAGCTTCTCGCTTCGATCGTCGAGCTTGGTCCTTTTTTCTTCCGACACATGAGCATATGCAATATTCCCAAACACCTTGAAGTGACCAATTCTGAGCTTTCTTCCGCTCCATGCTTCTTGAGGCGTCTTGTCAAGTACTCTTTTGGTTGGTGCTCGGTTTGTCAAATAGACTGCATAAGCTACGGCCTCCGCCCAAAATTCCCTCGGCATCTTCTTGGTCTTTAACATGCTTCTTGCCATGTTCAAAATTGTCCGATTCTTCCTCTCTGCCACGCCATTTTGTTGTGGTGTCCTTGGCACCGTTAAGGGACGTCGGATGCCTTTTTCATCACAAAACTGTTTGAACTCATTTGATGTGAATTCAGCACCTCGATCGGTTCTCATGGCCTTGATCGTAAGGTTGCTTTCATTGTCCACATGTACCTTAAATCTCTTGAAGATTGCAAATACTTCTGATTTTTCATTGGCATGGATGAGTTCTAGAGACTTCTTAGCTCTTGTCATAGACTCCTTCGGAAAACTACTTCGATGATGTTTTCCGAGTAAGCACCCTTCACACACTTGGTTTGGATTGTGAATATGCGGTAAACCCCGCACCATCTTCTTCTTCGATAAGTCTTCTAGACTTCCAAAATAGAGGTGCCCGTACCGTATATGCCATAGCCAAGAGAGATCCTCATAACACGTCTTCAAGCATTTTGGAACATCATTACATACATTCAAAGGAAATATTTGGTTTTTGGTCATGGAGACTTTAGCGACAAGTCTCTCATGATTATCTCTCAAATACAAACAATTATTTTTCATTTGAATTTCAAAACCTCTCTCTAATAATTTTCCTACACTAAATATATACTTTTTTACTTTGGGAATGTAATAAACATTTGTGATATATCGATTTTCTCCATTTTTTGACCGAATGAGAATTTTACCTATTCCTTTGATGGCAGGCAAAGAATTGTCTCCAAAAGCAATATTGTCTTTCGCCATCTCATTCAACTCCGCAAACATCTTGCGGTTCCCACCCATGTGATTTGAGGCTCCCGTGTCAAGATACCACTTGCTATCTTGACTCTCTTCTTCTTCTTTTGAAGCCATGAATAAGGTCTCGTTCTCCTCCGCATAATTGGACTCCCCTTGATGGGCGTTGGAAGTGTCGGCGGTTGACCGGTCCTTTTGCTTTCGGTCAGTCGGCTCTGAGTAACACTCATCCGCATAATGTCTATATTTATTACAATTATAACATTTTACCTGAGATTTATCTCTCCCGGACCTTCCACCACGTCTTCCATGACCTTGGCCTCCTCTTCCTCTTGAAGATTCACGCGAGGTTTGAGAAACGTCGATGTTGGCTTCACCTCTTCCACCATGACCTCGACCACCGTGACCTCTTCCACGTCCACGATTGTTCTCTTCCTTGAGTTTGAGTTGGAGAAGTTGTTCTACGGTCTCCTTTTGCTCCATCTTTCTTTTCTTTTTCTCCTCATAGGCTTGCAACGAGCCTATGAATTGTTCAATCGAGATGTTCTCAAGATCCTTTGTCTCCTCGATTGTCGTGGCGATGATCTCAAACTTTGTATTTAGCCTCCGTAGAACCTTCTCCATGACACGAACATCAGCAATTTCTTCACCGTTCCGTCTCAATTGGTTGACAATGGTCATTACTTTTGTGTATTATTCCGCTATCATCTCCGTCTCCTTTATCTGTAATGATTCAAACTCGCCACGTAAAGTTTGCAACTGTACCTTTTTCACACTATCGGCTCCTCTATGAGTCGATTGGAGCTTGTGCCACGCCGCTTTGACGTCTCAACATTGGCGATGATCTCAAACGTGTCTTCGTCCACCGATTGGTACAAGATATAGAGGGCCTTTTTGGCCTTCTTTCTTGTCTCCTTTAACGCGTCCTTTTGCGCTTGATCGACTGTAGCTTCCGGCTCTTGAAAACCATTTTCCATGATTTTCCACACGTCTTGTGCTCCTAGTAACGCCTACATCTTGATGCTCCAATTGTCATAGTTGAGCTTAGTAAGCATCGGAAGTTGAAGCGGACCCATTCCCCCACAGTTGGCCATTATCCACTCTATTTTTTGTATGCACTGATACCATTTTGTTAGCAAAAGAAAAAATGTAAAAAACAAAGGTTGGAGAAGATGTAAATTTCCATTCAACTAAACATGTCTTTATAGGCTTACAAAAGAAACCACCATGGAATACTAATAGTTCAAAAACTTAAATATCACCAAATACTCATAACTCATAAACCCACAAAAAAAACTCTCAAATTAAACACTATCGGTTATACAACCAAAAGCCACACGCACAACTTAAATGCCATAAATAAAGTTTAATATCAAAACATTTTATTTTCTCAACAGTTTGGTTACGATTCAAGCTCATTGTTTCATAACTTTTATTCCAAAGTTCCTTATACTTGATTTCAAAAACGTTTCTGAGTTTCTATTTCGCGTTGTTGAAAGGTCTCGGGTTTGACATACTCATGGTTCTCATCAATTTCTTTTTTACAACTTCATATGTAAAAAAAAAAAAAAAACAACAAGAATTTCCTTCCAAATAAGTTTTCGCTAGTCGCATAAGACTGATTAAATCCAAAAGTTGAATTCTTATTTGGGCTTTTCCACATTGTTGCCCTTTTTACTAGTCTCGTGATGAAACAAGTGGCCACGTTATGATCCAATCTAAGTTTGTTAGATGTTTATACTCTCGCTTCTTTCCCTCTTTCAATTAGATTATGGTGGTTTACTCTTATATTAAGAATTTCATTAAAAAGATGAAGTTAATTTGGAGATTCAGTAGTCCGGCTTAGGTGGCTGTTTTTTGGGTCAAATGTTGGCCTGCAATTGGTTGTCATAGACAGTCAGAGGCTAACTCTTGGTTCGGGTTGGTGACGATGATGTCCTAGATGGTAGATCGACACAACCTGCTACCTAATGGTTTTTTGCAGTGCGATTTGGGTTTCGTTGGCCACCACCTCCTTTGCCGTCAGTCAAGATTGTTGTCATTTTGTTGGTTGCCATACTAGTCTAGTCATTGCTCCACAAGTTCGGGTCTTCTTTTGGCAATAAATGCAGTTGTAATCTATGTGAGATTATGAAGGATTTCATAGATCTCGTCGAGTTGTTGTTCAATTTTTTAAGTCACCCTTAATTGAAGGTGGTTGGTTCCTACAGAACCATCTTCAGTCATCAAAGTGAGGCAAAACTCTTTCCTCTTATTGAAACTTTGGTGTAGCAGAAGGTTTATGATACCAATTAAGCTGACTTATAAGAGGCGGAAGAAGTTAATAAAAGAAGTTGAGTAGATTAAAGTCAGTTACAAAGGGGTAGTTGCTAAAAGGTAGTTGTATTGTGAAATGTAAAAAAGGAGAGAAAAGAAAAGTGAAGGTGGGTGGAAATTGGGTTGTAAAACGGGAAACTAGACTGAGATAGTCCAGGGGAAAAGACTTGTTCATTGTTGTTTTCAATACAAGTGTTGTTACATTCTTGGATAGAGAAAAAAAATTCTCTGAGTTTGTTTCAAAAATGAAACAAAATATAAACCAAAGACAGATATATCCACGAACCTGTTAGACTAATTGTATTTCAATGTAACCCTAATCCTAACATCAGATCTTTAAATAATGTTTCTAGTGCTAAAACAAAGGGAAACATCTAAAAGCAGAAACCCTAACCGCGAACTCCATGAGATATGCAGGTTGAGAAGCTAATATTATATTGAACTAGCATGAAAGAAATGAAGAAATTAAGGCTGACACATGAGCAAAAATTTGAAGTCATGTACTGCACTTTCATTTTTCCGAATATGGGCGTTTCTAGACTTTGTTGTGTTGATTTACTTTTGTTTTTCTGTTGATAGGATATCTAATTTAGTGGCTATAATTAGGATATGGAATCCTGTAGTTTCACTGGTTTGAATGATAATTTCAGTTGTCTCTAAAAACCTGATTATTTTCATATTTATTGGTGATTTGTATATTCCTTGTTAGAAGTAAAATTACAGAAAATACAACGCTTTTACCTGGTGTATCTTTCAAATACTGTAGTACTCGATTAGTTGCTTGAAAAAGAAATTCTTTTGCATCATGCATGATTTCATATGCTAAGTTTGGTCATGTATGAAACAAGTAAATGAGTTTCCTATGTAAGGAGTCACATATCAACAGAGGAGAAATGAAAGGTTCAGTATATAATATGAGGAGATTCCCTCAATCTTGAGCTAGCTTTTGGAGTGAGTTCTACCGTCTCATTTTCGATCACCCTAGATATCCCCCTTTCAGCAATTCCAAGTTTAAGAATTGGGTATTTGTTGGTTTACACGTTTTTCCTGTTGAATATAAAAATACCTTTGTTTAGAGTGAGTTACCTCAATGCCAAGAAAGATTTTAACATTCTTTAGTGCTTTGATACTAAATTCAAGGATAGAAGGTGATAATCAGAGATGTTTTCTTTGACCTACAAAACGATTTTCCTTTTCTAATGGCAATAGGAAGGACTGGGTTAACATGTAGTTTAGGAGGTTTAATTTCAGCTTGTAGCCTAAATCCGAGGATTTAGACTATTTGTGCTATGTATATTATTATGATAAAATGAGGAAAATATTTCTATTGGAATTTTGATTCCGCAAAACTTTGAAGTTAGTCTATTTATAAGGTGAGCAGCTGTAAAAACTACCTCACCCCATAGGACTTGGGAACATTTTAAGTGAATAGAACTTGATTGAAATAACTCCTAGAATTATATGATCTAAATTTCTTAATTGGAATTCCATATTGATTTTTTTACCATAGAACAGAAATTGGGAATGATTGTGCTACAACCAACTTTATTTGTACGCAAGAAAATCCATGTGCAATCATCAATAAGGCACACAAATCATCGTCCTCTAGATACATTAGTAGCAGTAGAAAAACCATAAATATCACTATGAATTGAATAAAAAGGAGAATAGTAAGGAAAGGATAAACATTTTTGTTTGGCAAATTCACACACTTGACAATGAAACTCCTCAGCATATAAACCTCTAAACAAATATGGAAATATACACTTAATGACCCTAAACGATAGATGCCCATTCTATGATGATGAAGCTTATTTTTCTGTTTACTTGATAAAAAATGCTCTAAAATAAAAGAATGAAATAAATTGCTTATCCAACTACTCAAACAGCTCAATGTTTCAAGATGATATAGTCCATTCTGATACCTAGCATGCCCAATTCCTCCTTCAATCATTTTCCTGAAATACACAACAATTGTGATGAAAAATAATTTGGCAATTTAGGCCTTGGGATAGTTTTTGAATGAAAATATGATTTGCCGATTACTTAGGAACATGAAGGACATTTTCTAATAGAGGGAACCTTTTTATCTCCTGTTGCTGCAGCAGTGGTCGAGGAACCATCTGTTGTGTCTATTTTCTTGTTGCTGGGACATGGAGAATAGGTGGAAATTATTAGGTAAGAAATTCATATGATTAGTAGCCCTTGAATCCTGAATCTATAATCTAGGATTTTAGCATCGGTTCTATCTGAAGCATTCAATTTAATCTCACCTGAACACGCTAGTGAACAAGTACTTGAAGATTTATAAAAGTTGCCAACAAATGATCTCATTTTTTCCACCTCTTCGTTGTTAAGGCCGTTTGGTTCAACTGTAGCTCCTTGTTGCTACAACAATAACATGAGCTAGACCATATTCCTTGGTTGGTCTCTTTTCTGTCCCCACTCCCTGCTTTGTGGTTTTCCACGTAGATTCTGACATTTCTCTCGAGTATGATGCGTAGTGCATTACAAACTATCTTCGTAATCATTTTCTGGGTCTTTGACTGATTAGATCTTTAGTTGGTAAATGAAGAGGATGAACCACCATTAGTGATTTGGGTCGCCTTTGGTGTCGTGTGGTAAAATTTTCCAGAACTTGGATCTTTAATTGATCAAATTCTGGGATAAGTCCAACAAGGAAGTCATATACTCCATCTTGTTCTATAAAGTCCTTTTAGACTGTTGCATCTTCTTAACACTTAGTGTTATCAATCCAGATTGATCAATTTCTTACCATAAAGGCTTTAACTGTTTGGCATACTCAGTCATGGTTTTGTTTCCGTGCTTTGCAACAGTTGTTTTTGCCTTCATCTCGTGAACTTGTTCAACATTTCTAGCTTTATAGTAAGTCCGTTGAATTGCATCCCAAATGTCTTTAGTTGTATAGCTAAGAACATACATGCGTCAATCATTGAAGGAAATAAAATACTAACTAAATCATCTGTTTCGGTGAATTGTATATTCGTCTTTCGGAAATAAGAATAATATTAGGTTTATTTTTCAATTTTATATTTTAATCACATCTCATAACATGGCGCGACGCTCCTTAAATGATTTAATTAGTATCTTATTTTAACTATTTATAATTTATTTTAATTATTTCAAAAATTACTGAGTAACATATAAGCACCGTTAGGAAGTAAGATTATAGTGTAAAATTAAAGGTAAATTTAGAATTTTCCTGTGAGTAAAATTACAGAAAATACAACACTTATATGATCCATTTAAAGATAGAAAAAACTTATTTCGAATTCTGAATCTCTTAGTAGGTGGGATTAAATATCAAAGGTTAACTCAATTGGGATTCCTTGATTCCAAAAATATTTATTTATTTAAAAACTTCCAAAAACAGTTAGCTATCTATTAATTATAAAGAAAACATTAAATTAGGATTCCTTGATTCCAAAAATATTTATTTATTTAAAAACTTCCAAAAACAGTTAGCTATCTATTAATTATAAAAAAACATTAATCACGGCTAGCATAAATCATGGTTTTCCACAATTTACATATTATGTGGTGAAAAAAATATCTACAACAATAAGTAGTACATATCCTTTAGTGTAGAAACTATTTTTCTTCTGAATGCATTCCCTCTCCATTTTTTGAAGATACGTTTTGTTTCTTTTTATTTTATTTGATGAGACCACAACTTTCAACTTTTACAGGCTAACCATGCTTTATTGGAGGAAATAAAGGAAATAAATCAGCGACTTATAGACACGGTTGTGGATGTAAGTGAAGGTGTTGATTCTAGTTCAGAACCAGCTGTAGCTGCCGGGGTTGAAGGAACTTTAGTGAAGTTCTCCTTTACGGCCGTGGCTCTTAGCCCGAGCTTAAAATCTCAGTATTCTACAGCACAAATGGTGGGCATCTCTATTGTAGTCTGCTTTGATCTTCAATATCGTTTCCTTTTAATTTATTCAAGCATCATTTTTATATGCAGTCGCAAATTCAGCCACTACGATTGCTTGTTCCTTCAGATTATCCAAATTGCTCCCTTGTGCTGTTGGACAAGTTTCGTGTGGGAGTCAGTGAGTGTGAGCATGCTATTCTGGGTTTGAGTTTTCCCCTTTCTATTCATTTTCTTTGGTGACACCGGATATTATGGGTCTGTTTGAGTACTATTTTACTGAAACAAACAACCATGTTGTTATTTTTAAGAAACAAATGAACAACAAAGGAGAAAAGAATTGGTGTAGACAAAAGGAGAGCGACAGAAGTCAAGAACGAAACAGTAAAAACTAAAAATCAAATACCCATATCAAACTATAACCACATAAGAGAACGGTTTTATCTCTTCAAATAATACCTTTTTTAAAAAAACATTAAACAACACTAAAAGAACCACTTGCAACCGTAATTCTAAAAAACAAGGACAGATGGAAATAACTCCTAAAACAGTTTCTAAAGCAGTTTTTTAACACTCCTCCTTGCTTTAGAATCTGCAAACATTGAGTTTTTCTCTCAGCAACTCGAACTTGCTCACAGACAGTGGCTTGGTAAAAATATCTGCAACTTGATCTTCTGATTTGCAGTAGACAAGAACAATAACTTCATCTTTTTGTACTTCACATAAGAAGAATAATTTGATGTTAAAATGCTTGGTTTTTCCATGAAATAAAGGATTGTTAGAGATGTCAATAGCAGCTTGATTGTCGACAAAAATCTGTGAGCTTTTCTCCTACTCTATGTTCAGATAAATTAAAATCTTTCTCAACCACAAAGCTTGATTAACAGTAGATGTTGCTGCAATGAACTCGGCTTCAGCAGGAGATTGAGCTACAATTTCTTGCGTCTTTGAGCTCCATGAGAAAATACCAGAACCAAGTGTAAAACGGTCCTCTTCATATAATCAATGGAACCTCCCCAATCACTATTAGAAAAACCAGCCAGTTTGAACTCCTTGCGCCTCGTGAATCTGATGCCAAAATCACATGTGTCTTTCACGTATCTAATCACCCTCTTTGCTGCCTTGATATGCATTTCGCTTGCATAGTGCATAAATCGTGACAGAATACTTACAGCATGCAAGATATCATAACGAGTTGTTGTGAGATACATTAAGCAACCAATCATGCTTCTGAAATAAACTTCATCTATTTTGACTATTCCATCTTATGAGCAGAGCTTTTCCTTTTGGTTCATTGGAGTACCCATTTCCTTGCATTCATCAAGTTTGAATTTCTTCCGAATTTCTTTTGCATATTTTTTTTGACAGATGAATACTTCATGTTTCTTCTATTTAATTTCCATACTAAGAAAGAAAGTCATTAATCCAAGATCCGTCATCTCAAAAACCTCCATCATTTCTTGTTTAAACTTCTCAACAAGATTGGTGTTGTTTCTAGTCACAAGCAAGTCATCCACATTAAGAGAGATGATAAGAATGTTGGCACTTTCTTTCTTGATGTACAATGTTGATTCAGACAAGCTTTAGCAAATCTCAACTTCTGCAAATGATCATCAATCATGTTATACCAAACTCATGGAGCTTGCTTCAAACCATAGAGTGTCTTTTTAAGAAGATAGACCTTGCTTTTTCTTCTTCCTTTATATAGCCTTCCGATTGTGCAACATAAATTTCCTCCTGCAAAAAATCATTTAAGAAAGCTGACTTGACATCTAATTGATACACCTTCCAATTATTTTGTACAGCTACAACGAGCAACAATGAGATGGTATCGAGTCTGGCTACCGGTGCAAAGGTGTCTGAGTAGTCCACCACCACGAGCCTAGCCTTATGCTTATTGATAGTGTAGCGACCCTTACCCGTTCCTAATTTTACCGTATAAATTTTTATTTTTATAACCTTAAGCGAGCTTAATAACGTTGATTCTGTGACGACCCCAACCCGATCAGGGCCGCCACGGACTTCCCGTGACATAATCATTACCTAAGCCCTCGTATTATTCGCATAAACTTTTTCATTTTTACTTTAAACATAACCCAAAACCCTTAAACAAACTAACCATAACATAACCTTAACTCTAAGCTCTCGTAACTACGTAAATTTTCTTTTTATATCACTCATAATATTTCGACTTCTAAACCATTAAATCGAAGTCTCGGATTGTTGAAATCCCTTAAAATCACTCATTCCTTAATCATCAAAACAGTACTCTAATCTAACCTACAATTTCTGACAAATTCAAGAAAACGAACTGCATGGATCGCTCTAAAAATCGAGCTTATCCTTACCTGTTAAAAATAACCCAAGCAGTTCAAAATACCCAAACAGTTCCAGTAAAATTCTAAAATTTAAACTCCACATTCTAAACAATCTACTACCACTATGTATACATCAAAGCTCGACTATTCATGCATTTTCTATCAAAGCATCTAATCCATATACTTAAACATTTTCATACATATACATCAACACTCGACTTATCATACAATTTTCTATCAAAACCTCTAATCCATATACTTAAACATTTTCATAAACAAACCGACACGTAGACCTACTAACCAACAAGGCTAACTCACATCCATTCGACATACATCACTCAAACCATCGGATCATCAAGCCAAGCCAAACACACCCCGTCGCCACGAGCACCATCCGTCGACCACCTGTTCTTTGACATCAAGAGGAACTCTCACCTTCACACCTGTCACCTACATCATACAATAACTACATTAAGCCTAATGCTTAGTAAGGAGCGTGCTAAACATAACATTACCTATATGTATGACATTTATAAAACAGTTTCGTTTCGTTTCATTTCGTAAAACATTTTTCTTGTTCAGTGAAAAACATAGTCCCGTGAGAAACATAGTCCCGTGAGAAACATACTCCCGTGAGAAACATAGTCCCGTGAGAAACATACTCCCGTGAGAAACATAGTCCCGTGAGAAACATAGTCCCGTGAGAACACATATCATCTTTCATTTTCCCGTGAGAACATACATCATTCATTTTCCCGTGAGAACATTCATCATTCATTTTCCCGTGAGAACACATATCATCTTTAAATCATTTTCATTCAATCATTGTAAAAACATGCTCATAAACAGTTCGTATGCACTTTAAGAAAACATGATGCATGAGGAGACATACACGTAAGGAAAACCTATCACATGAGCACTAACATACACGTAAGGAAAACCTATCACATGAGCACTACCTAAATCGCTAAGGCACTACTTAACTACCCGTCGTTCCTTAGCTACCCGTGTAACCACTTTCTTCATAACAATCAACATCATCAACATTGTACGACGTAGGGCCTTAGTGGCCGGAAAGCCTAACGCTCACTTACCTGACGTCCGTAGTAAGCCGAGCACCGTCCAAAAGTTGTCTTCACCTAAAGCATTTCATAAATAAAAGACATTAAAATCAATTCTAATCAAACTAATTTCAAACTTAAACTAATCTCCTAATTAAGGAAATTCTTTCCTAAAATTTCCATTTTCTCATTCGGGCATAACTAAACTCTTACTTTCGTGAAAACATCTCTAATTACTATTTCTAGCCTAATCCAATTAAAACCTAATTAAATGGGCCACTAATTTGGGTTCGGTAAAAACCGACCTAAAACTTCGAACACGCGTAACTTTCGCGTCGGTTATCGGAATCGAACGATTCCAGTGGCCACGTACTCCTCTAATAACCTATTTTAATCTGCCAAGAGGAATTTCAAAACTAACGACCGGAGCTGGGTCAATTTATCAAAAACCCGAACTGCCCCTTTTCCCCAAAATTTCACTTTTTCAATTTTTCATCAATTCTCGTCTAATTCCTCACCAATCGATCACCCTAACCCTCAATTAGCATAAACTAATCAAAAATCGAACTTCCAAACCACAAACCCGAATTGCCCTAACTCGGGCATTCACTGAAATTCGCACAAACGAGAACCATTACGGCCAGGCGATGAAAACCGGAGCAAGGGTCGGCAAACCCTCGCCGGAGGCGACCAAAAACGGCCGGCGATCGGAGCTCAATCGAGCTCGACACGCACAACCCTAAACCGAACCGAAAAGAGGAGAAAAACGAGCCATACCGGTCGGGTTTTGCACGGAGATGGCCGGAGACGGCAGCCCAGGAGCCGCCGACGTCTTCTGGCCGGAAAATGCCGAGGTTGGGCGCCGGCGTTCGTCGATCGTCGCCGCTGCTCTTCGCTCGCGTGCTCTCGGCGTCGGGCTCGACGAAACAACAGAACCGATTCTGTTGTTTCGTTTATTTTTATGTTATTATTATTAATAATAATAATAATAATAATAATAATACTAATTTCTAATATCAATTCCTATTAAACATTAATATACTGTTTTGCTCTTCCGTAAATCCCGTTAAATCCCGTATATCTCCACAAATTCCAATTTAATCTTAGAGTTCTAACAAAACTCACCGTTTCCAAAACGGACTTATTTTGCTATTTTTACGAATTAATATACTAAAAGACTAAAACGGGAATTCTAGCATTACTCTTCTCGACTTGGGTTTCTAAAATTTCACTTATTCTTCCACAAATCCCCATAAATTCCTAGGGTCCTAATAAAACTATCCGCTATCAAAACGGACCTAATTTACTTATTTACGAAAATAGCCATGGAGCGGAAACCCGAAAACTCGGGTGTTACAGATTCATTAAGTCGAGGTCTAGAGTGTTGAAGATTATTTTTAAAACCATTTAAATAAAACTTAAAACAACTTGCAAAAACAATTAAAACAATTAAAACCATCGGCCACAACTCGAGGGGCAAAATGGACAATTGTCCCTAAAACTATGGGGCGATCGATCGGCTACTGAAAAACAGGGGGGCGATCGATCGCCCCCACATCAAGCGATCAATCGCCCAACCTTTGGGCGATCGATCGCCACACTCTCTGGATTTTCCAGAGAGTGGCGACCATCATTGCCGATCGATCACCTCCTCAGGCGATCGATCGGCAACCTCCCTGGAATCTGAAATTTCAGGGAGTTTGCCTCTCTCTTCTTTCTACCCTCCTTCTTCCCTGCATAATTTTCTTACCACACATACACACTAAAACATTTCCACATAAAACTATTCATAACTTCACTCATTTATCATTTCATCAACCACTAAATAAACAACCCAAAACATATCTTTGAACGTATTTAAAAACGTATTAAACTTTCGTAAAAATGAACTGCGTGGATCTGTTTAAAAACTAAACAACTCCCCCTGTTTTAAATCACCAAACAGTTCTAGTATATATCCAACAAAAGACTTTCCAAAAGCAGTTTATAAAATAGGTTTCCAAAACATCAAAACATAACCTATCCACTATCTAGATCCCAAACATCCTAATATGTTCAACAACATAATCATCTTTCATTTCTATCATCGTGTCCCCAAAATACTTACACACATCCCCACGGGTCAAAAGCGCACTGACTGCCCACCACACTCCCACGGGCCATCGTTCTTCAACTGATCTTTCCTCGGGTGGAGGGATCTCGTCCTCACCTGTATCAAGATCACCTACACCATACAGACAACTATGAGCTAAAGGCTCAGCAAGTTTCGTAAATGCAGATGCATGCTGTGCATATGAAGTTAAGAAATCATGCAACATTTTCTTATCATTACGTCGCAGACAGAATGTCATCGAGATCTCAGCCCGCTAGATGGAGAGGGCACATCCTGCGGGTCGGACAACCCTTTCTACCTAGCGCGAGGGGGGGGGGGGGGGGGGGTACACGCTTACATCCGTATACATCCGTTCCTGAGCCCCACCTCGCATGACCAGATAACAGATTACGTAGGTTCATTTCGTTTTAGGCGATGTGGTATTGTGACAAGCCCCTTTTGACCTTTACAATAGATCGATAGCCCCCTTTCGGGCCACATCTCTTTTCAT
This sequence comes from Begonia masoniana, assembly GCA_022432975.1. NCBI lineage: Eukaryota > Viridiplantae > Streptophyta > Magnoliopsida > Cucurbitales > Begoniaceae > Begonia > Begonia masoniana. The sequence goes on from CM039509.1 coordinate 15,447,860, forward strand.
GAAAACATAGTGCGGAAATTTATTTTCTATGCATAATTGAAAACCATGATGCATGGACAATTCAATATATAAAGTAAACAACCAACATGTATACCATCAAGACAATAAAAACCTAACCTCTAAAGGCAACCAATCCTAACTACCCAACCAAAGCATTTAAACAAACAAATCACCAATGTTCCTCGACAAGACTTCGACGTACGGTGTAGGCCAATCGGCCATAGTAAGTCACGAGAACTTACCTCGCATCCGTTGCACTTCTAGCTCCATCCACGAGCGTTGTTCACCTAACACAATTTCACAACAATCGTCGTTAAAAAGAGTTTAAACCGTTAATCGTCCAAATTAACGAAACTCTTAACTAAAGAAATTTCCTAAAACTCTAATTTAACTCATTGTGGCATTTTATCGAGCAATTTACGCTCGACACCTCAAAACCTCCATTAATGGAGTTTCTAAGTTTTTCAAAATCACGAAAATTCATCAAACCCTAATATTCCACAACGAATCGATAAATCTTCGTCTAATACGCCCAATACTTCCATTATATCCATAAATACAGTAACCCTATCGATTTCAAACTCAAATCGACATTTTTAACAAAACCCTAAACGAAACCTAATCGTTTTAAATCTCTAAAAATCGAAATCTAACGCTCCATAACCATAGAATCTTACCTAGAGCGTTAATCAGAGGAGAAATCGTGAAGAAAACAAGTCGCCGAAGGAGAGCTCGTCACTGGAAGAGAGGGATCGCCGCGGGAGGAAAGAAAATCGCGCGAGGAGAGGGAGAGAATGCAGAGAGAAATCGTGATGCGTTGAGAGGAGGGAGGAAATGTGATTTTATTAAATAATTTTGGTTTACAAAATTACCATAACGCCCTCCCATTGATTTTCTATTTGTTTCGTCCTTTGTTTCGTTATTTAGCTAACGATTGGCTTCTCTAAATTTCCTTAGTTCACCAATAACTCCGACTTATTATCTGGACTTTATTAAAACTGTCCGTTTGTAAAACGGACCTCTTTTACTATTTTTACTAAATAATCATTTATATTACGTTAAACGTAATTCTCGTAATTTAGTGTTACAACTCCTAAAATTCTCGAAATTTTCATAAAATTCATATTAATAATTAGGATTCTAATAACGCTTTCTATTCGCGAAACGGACTTAATTTGACATATTTACAAAGATATCATTATATATTAAAATAATAAAATCTCGTAAAACCGGGTGTTACATTCCATCCACCTTATTTAAATTTTGTCCTCAAAATTTGATCATACAAACAACTCAGGATACTTAGACATCATATCCTGCTGCCTTTCCCAAGTAGCTTCCTCCACGGCATGGTTCCGCCATAAGACTTTAACTAGCGGAATCTCTTTGTTGCGCAATACCTTGATGGAAGACTCCAAAATACGTACCGGCTTCTCCACATAAGTCAAGATAGGCTGTACCTCGATCTCTCTTGCCTCCACGATATGCGATAGATCACGCAAACACTTCCATAGCATAGATACGTGAAATACATCATGGATACCTTCCATTGAAACCAGAAGCTGCAATCGATACTCCATCTTCCCGACCTTCTTTAAAATAGGGAAGAGCCCCACATAACGAGGGCTTAGCTTGCCCTTTCTTCCAAATCGCATAACTCCCTTGAACGGAGAAATCTTCAAATAAACCTTATCACCCTCTTCGAACTCCAATTCTCTCCGTCGAGTGTTAGCATAGCTCTTCTGTCGGCTCTGAACTATCTCAATACGCTGTCTGATAACGGCAATCTTCTCTGCCATTTGCTGTAGAATCTCGGGACCAACAATACTAGTTTCACCAACCTCATCCCAATATAACGGAGATCTACACTTCCGACCATACAATGCCTCGTATGGAGCCATACTGATGGTAGCTTGGAAGCTATTGTTGTAAGAGAACTCGATCAGTGGCAAATACCTGCTCCACAATCCCTGGAATTCCAACACACAAGCTCTGAGCATATCCTCCAGAATCTGATTCGTTCTCTCCGTCTGACCATCAGTCTGAAGATGAAATGCTGTGCTGAAATTTAGCTGAGTTCCCATAGCTTTGTGCAGACTCTTCCAGAACTTCAATGTAAATCTCGGATCCCGATTTGAAACAATCGAAACTGGTACTCCATGCAGTCTAACAATCTCCTGCACATAAAGCCCAGCGAGCTGATCCATAGAAGATGTCATTTTCACAGATAAAAAGTGAGCCGACTTTGTCAATCGGTCCACAATCACCCAGATGTCGTCATGCCCTTTCGTCGTCCTCAGGAGTCCCACAATAAAATCCATGGAGATCTGCTCCCATTTCCACTCCGGAATCGGCAGTGGCTGTAATGTTTCGGCCAGCCTCTGGTGTTCTGCCTTTACCTGTTGACAAACCAAACAGGTTTCCACGTACTTGGTGACTTCCTTTTCATGTTCGGCCACCAAAAGTGTTGTTTTAAATCCCGGTACATCTTGGTACTTCCCGGATGCACAGAGTAAGCTGAAGAATGTGCTTCGGCCAAAATCTCTTTCCTTAGCTCCTCGTCGTTAGGCACGTACCACCTATGCTTGAATTTGAGAATACCATCATCTGACAAGTTAAAATCAGACAAGTCTCCAGACGTCATGCTCAATCGAAGCTCCTCACACTCCATATCTTTTTGCTGAGCTTCACGTATCTTATCCAGAATAGTCGGCCTGAGAGAAGTGTTGGTGAGCATACTGGACAACTCTACCACAATCTCCACATCAAACTTCTCAATCTCAGACCTCAACGTAACCGACATCGCTGCGAGTGAAGGCTGACTCGCAGTAGGCATTCGGATCAAAGCATCAGCGACCTTGTTCGCCTTTCCCGGGTGGTACTTAATCTCAAACTCATAATCTTTGACGAACTCTAGCCACCTTCTCTGCCGCATATTAAGTTCCTTCTGCGTAAACAAATACTTCAAGCTCTTGTGGTCAGAAATATATCTCGCACTGCTGCCCATATCAGTAATGTCTCCAAATCTTTAGTGCGAAAACCACGGCTGCTAACTCCAGTCGTGCGTAGGATAATTCTGCTCATACGGCTTCAACTGCCGAGAAGCATAAGCAATAACCTTTCCTTCCAGCATCAATACACAACCAAGTCCAACTCCAGACGCATCACAGTAAATACTAAATTTATCACCTTCAACTGGTAGCGTCAAAACTGGAGCGGTGGTCAACTTCTGTTTTAACTCCATAAAACTCTGGTTGCACACGGTCGACCATATAAACTTTTCGTTCTTCCGAGTCAAGCGTGAGAGAGGAACTACAATCTTCAAAAATCTCTCTATGAACTTCCGATAATAGCCTACCAATCCGAGAAATCCACGTACCTCACGCACGTTTTTAGGCTGAGGCCAATCCCTGACCACCTGTATTTTACTCGGATCCACAGAAACTCCTTCCTGTGATATGGTATGGCCAAGAAAGCCGACCTTGTCCAGCCAGAACTCACACTTAGAAAACTTTTGATATAGACGGTGTTGACTCAGAGTCCTCAAAACGATCCTCCGATGCTCCTCGTGTTCTTCCTTTGTTTTAGAATAAATCAAAATGTCATCGATGAAAACAACAACAAACTTGTCCAAATACTTCTTGAAAACACGGTTCATCAAGTCCATAAACGCTGCAGGGGCATTAGTAAGTCCAAAAGACATAACAAGGAACTCGTAATGCCCATACCTCGTTCGGAATGCCCTTTTCTAATATCTTCTCTCCGGACCTTCAACTGGTAATAACCTGAGCGTAGGTCAATCCTGGAAAACACTCGGGCACCTTGCAGTTGATCAAATAAATCATCTATTCGAGGCAGTGGATACTTATTCTTCACTGTAAGCTTATTCAGCTCTCTGTAATCCACGCACATCTTGAGAGTCCCGTCTTTCTTCTTGACAAACAGAACGGGCGCACCCTAGAGAGAAAAATTGGGTCAGATAAAACCCTTATCCAGCAACTCCTCAAGCTGAGTTTTCAACTCTCTCAATTCAACAGGCGCCAATCTGTATGGATTCTTAGACACTGGCGCGGAGCTCGGATACACATCAATGGTGAACTCGATCTCCCTGTCCGGCGGCAATCCGGGAAGACCATCAAGGAAGATCTCAGAGAATTCTCTAACTATAGGAAGGTCACTCGGCTTTACTCCACAGAGCAACTGAGTATCAACTACTGTGGCCAAATAAATCGAGCATTCACCTCTAAACTACTCGTTGACCTTCATGGAATAGGAAGTAGGCGATCCACTCAACCTGTGCATTGCCTGATAAGCAAACTCGGCTTTACCCGGGGGCCAAAAAGTCACAATCCTGGATCGACAATCTATGGTGGCGAAGTGTTGTGACAGCCAGTCCATCCCTAAGATAAGATCGTACCGCTTTATGCTCATAACTATCAGACAAGCATAAATGGTATTATTCCCCACTAAGACGACATTGTCCTGGAAAATACGATCCGACTGCATATGTTCTCCCGAAGGCAGCATCACTCTATACTCGAATTCTGCTAACTCGGACTCTAACCCCAATCTAGTCATGCAAGCAGTTGAAATGAAGGAGTGCATAGCTCCTGTATCCATCAAAGAAAGTACAGCTATGCCCATAATCAATATAGTACCTGATATCACGGACGGATGAGCCTCGTCGTCGACGTCACCTGTAACGCCCCGAATCCTTAAACTCGGTTTGTTACTAAACTCGTGACGTAACTTGATCATAATAGTCCACATATTTATTCATCTATTTTTTTTTTAACTTAACGTAACTTAAAACATCTCATTCAATTCACTGAATATATCCATTATAACTTTCACTCCTGCCGATCACTAAACGACGAGCTTCTAGTTGATCTGCCGGTCAGCACGTGCATCCCACATGATTCATTAAACATCTATCGGCAGGCACACATATTTGCATCTGCCGACAGTCACGTGCAACCCGTGTGATCAATTAAAACCTCGCGTGGTTCATTAAAACTCACTTCCTCTACCGGTCAATAAACGACAAAGAACTCACTTCCTCTACCGGTGAGTAAACGACAAGGAACTCACTTCCTCTACCGGTGACGTCAGTCGGAAGACAAACCTACCCGACTTCCATCACAATTCTTCTACCGATGACGTCAGCCGGAAGACAAATACTTTTCCTCTTCCGATGACGTCAGCCGGAAGACAAACTCTCCCGACTTCCATCACATTTCTTCTACCGATGACGTCAGCCGGAAGACAAATACTTTTCCTCTTCCGATAACGTCAGCCGGTAGACAAACTCATTCCCTCCAATACTCCTCAGCGGAAGACATCCTGGTTTTCTCAGTCTTCTATCTAGATAAACGTAGACCTCATAACTTAAATCTTAATGGCTAAAACTCATCGGAATAAACCATAAATTCATTCAAACTCACACAGCGGAAGACTTAGGTAAAATAACTCATTCTATATCTTCATAAATATTTTCAGACTCAGTACCCATATTAGACAGACTTAAAACTCAATATTCGAAAGTAAACTCATCATACTTAGACTTCCTTGTTCATAAACATTATTAAAATCTTAAAAGCTTAAACCAGAGAGTCATGTTCGCCATCCAGCCACAGATTTTCCACCCTGATCACTTCCAGCAACCGAACTCAGACACTTTCATCAATCTTGAAATCCTCACCTGATATTTCTTCACCTACATCATAAGGTGTAACTGTAAGCCTAAGGCTTAGTAAGGAATGCAAACTATTATGAGTTCATGAATGCATAACTTGGAGAAAAACATGCTCATGAGTCTTTTCTTTTCGTGTACTTAGTCTTAATCATCATTCATAATCGTATCTCGTATTCATTGATCATAATCATCATTCATGGACATGCTCATATTCATCATTCGTATTCTTCATTACATTATGTGGATTAAGAGAGGATTTGTGCTGGTAAAGGGGGTTCGACAGTGAGTTTGATCATGGTCCCTACTGCGGGTCGTATTCATATGTCCTACTGCGGACTGTGACATACGCCGAACCACCCCCAACCCTCACTTAACCACGTTGCATAAGTTTTATCTTCTTATTTTATTCATGAGAAAACATATTTCAAAACATTTTCATATGCTTGAGAAGTAAAACATGATGCATAACATAAATGCACTTAATCATCGAACTAAGACAGGGGAGTATATCAGAATACCAGAATCATATCCATCGACATTTCATCGAACTTATAGCTGACAACGTTCGCTAAATGTAACATAATCCTTTGATGTAGGGCCCTATTGGCCGGAAACTTAGTACATTCACTTACCTGGATTCCTTAGCAACTTGAATCACTTTCTCTTCAACTTCTTCACCTAAAACATTCCACATTACAGTAGTTAAAATAAAGTCCTAAAAGTTCTACTCGAAAGTCATCCTAGAATCTAACAGCTAAAGTCATTCCGATTCCACTGTTTGACACACTGCAGTCTGAAATCCGAAACTAGGTGGACAGGTTTTACCATTGATTAAATCCGAGTTGGTTACTTTAAAATGTTCAGAATCGATTTGGGATGGCATTTCTACTCTCAGACTTAAAAGAGTCTAAAACTACTCGGCCACTGCTAGAAATCCGAACTCAAATGCCGAGTTGAAAGCAGAGCTTTAATCACTAATAAATGACTACATTGTCCATTTCATACCTCGGGTGCAGATTGCAGAGAAAAGCAGGCTGAAACCAGCCGTCGGCAAGGGGAGGTTCTGATAGCCGAGAGTAAAAGCTTGGGAGAGAAGGAATCGCCGAGAGGGAATGTCGGCTACAGTGGTAATAAATGAGGTTTAAGGTTTCCATTTCCTATTTATACCTAACCCATAAATTTTAATTACAAAACTGCCACCCAACCTAGTTTTACTCAACTTGTAATAATTTTATCTTAACATTAAATTTAAATCATAACGGTTAAATAAGAGGGTGACAATGAAAATGGTCAGAAAATCACCTGGCCGAAATGTCGGGTGTTACATCACCCCCTCCTTAAACAAAATTTTCGTCCTCGAAAATTGCTCAAGCGAATAACTTAGGATATTTGTCCAGCATCTCCTGCTGTCTTTCCCATGTGGCTTCTTCAATGCCGTGATTTGTCCATAAAACTTTCACCAATGGAATCTCTTTGTTTCTCAGAGTCTTGAACTGCTTTGGGCAATTTTTAACAAAATGGCCGACTTCACCACATCTATAACATTTATTAGTGCCTACCTGGAACTCTCCACTGTGCTCTCTTTAACACTTAGGGCACCATGGTATCTGAGGAGCCCCTTGTACTTGTTTCCCTTTGCCTCGATCATTACCTCCTTCAGAAAGCCTCTTTACGCCCCTCTGTTGTTGTTGGGGTTGTTGTGCTCTGAGCTGCCAACCACAGTTCCGTGACTGAGGATGGATCTCACGGAAGCTGGCTCCCTCGGCTTGACACAAGTCGCCCTGGCAGCCTCGAAGTCCAGAGCTCTAGCTGCGATGTCTGAATAGGGCACATCCTGAATTCCCGACACTATAACATGCATCCGAATCTCCAAATTCAGTCCTTCCATAAACTGGTGCACCTTGTCTTCGTTATCACTTACTAGGCGTGGTGCAAACCGTGACAAAGCCTCAAACCTCCTTATATAATCCGCAACCGAACCTATTTGTTTCAGCTGGGTAAACTCGTTCCTCTAAGCCACCCTCACAGTGCGGCTGAAATATTTGTCAAAAAATACAGTCTTGAACTGCTCCCAAGTCACAATCGTCACATCCGTTGTTGCTTTAATCGAGTCCCACCAAAAACTGGGCATCTAACGCCAAATGGAAAGTGACGTAGGCAACCTTACTCTTATTCTCTATCTCTGTACCCTAGCATATCTTCCATAGTCCGGATCCACTCTTAGGCTAAAGTGGGGTCCGATGATTGTCCGTTGAATACTGGGAGTTGCAACTTTTGAAATCTCTCCATGCCCTGATGGTTTAGAACGACCACCTCTCGGGCTTGACGATCCTCTCGATTTACTAAACGCTCTATTTGTTGTGCTTGCCTGACCATATTCTGGGCCTGACGGTCCAGCAATTCCGTAAGTCGGTCTAGGGCTTCGTCTCTAGGATCTTTTCCTCGAACCATTTTATATAACTCCTATATAAGTCAAAACAAATAACCCTAAGAAATCGAAATCAAATAAAGCATTAAACATACTTACAATTGAGGAAGGATGTCCGCGTAGTGGCTGTGCAGTCATGCAGTCTACAGAACCGTTTTTATAACTTAGGGGCTCTGATACCATAACTGTAGCGACCCTTACCCGTTCCTAATTTTACCGTATAAATTTTCATTTTTATAACCTTAAGCGAGCTTAATAACGTTGATTCATTAAGTCGAGGTCTAGAGTGTTGAAGATTATTTTTAAAACTATTTAAATAAAATTTAAACAACTTGCAAAAACAATTCAAACCATCGGCCACAACTTGATGGGCAAAAGGGACAATTGTCCCTAAAACTATGGGGAGATCGATCGGCTGCTTGGCAGCCGATCGATCGGCTACTGAAAAACAGGTGGGCAACCGATCGCCCCAACATCAGGCGATCGATCGCCACTGCGATCGATTGCAACACTCTCTGGATTTTCCAGAGAGTGGCGACCATCATTGCCGATCGATCACCTCCTCAGGCGATCAATCGGTAACCTCCCTGGAATCCGAAATTCCAGGGAGTTTGCCTCTCTCTTCTTTATACCCTCCTTCTTCCTTGCATAAATTTCTTACCACACATACACACTAAAACATTTCCACATAAAACTATTCATAACTTCACTCATTTATCTTTTCATCAACCACTAAATAAACGACCCAAAACATATCTTTGAACGTATTTAAAAATGTATTAAACTTTCATAAAAACGAACTGCGTGGATCCGTTTAAAAACTAAACAACTCCCCCTGTTTTAAATCACCAAATAGTTCCAGTATATATCCAACAAAAGACTTTCCAAAAGCAGTTTATAAAATAGGTTTCCAAAAAATCAAAACATAACCGATCCACTATCCAGATCCCAAACATCCTAATATGTTCAACTACATAATCATCTTTCATTTCTATCATCGTGTCCCCAAAATACTTACACACATCCCCATGGGTCAAAAGCGCACTGACTGCTCAGCACACTCCCACGGGCCATCGTTCTTCAACTGATCTTTCCTCGGGTGGAGGGATATCGTCCTCACCTGCATCAAGATCACCTAAACCATACAAACAACTATGAGCTAAAGGCTCAGCAAGTTTCGTAAATGCAGATGCATGCTGTGCATATGAAGTTCAGAAATCATGCAACATTTTCTTATCATTACGTTGCAAAAAGAATGTCATCGAGATCTTAGCCTGCTAGATGGAGAGGGCATATCCTGCGGTCGGACAACCCTTTCTACCTAGCGCGGGGGGGGGGGGGGGGGTACACGCTTACATCCGTATACATCCGTTCCTGAGCCCCACCTCGCATGACCAGATAAAAGATTACATAGGTTCATTTCATTTTAGGCGATGTGGTATTGTGACAAGCCCCTTTTGGCCTTCATAATAGATCGATAGCCCCCTTTCGGACCATATCTCTTTTCATGAAAACATAGTGCATAAATTCATTTTCTATGCATAATTGAAAACTATGATGCATGGACAATTCAATATATAAAGTAAACAACCAACATGTATACCATCAAAACAATAAAAACATAACCTCTAAAGGCAACCAATCCTAACTACCCAACCAAAGCATTTAAACAAACAAATCACCAATGTTCCTCGACAAGACTTCGACGTACGGTGTAGGCCAATCGGCCATAGTAAGTCATGAGAACTTACCTCGCGTCCGTTGCACTTCTAGCTCCGTCCACGAGCGTTGTTCACCTAACGCAATTTCACAACAATCGTCGTTAAAACGAGTTTAAACCGTTAATCGTCCAAATTAACGAAACTCTTAACTAAAGAAATTTCCTAAAACTCTAATTTAACTCATTGTGGCATTTTATCGAGCAATTTACGCTCGACACCCCAAAACCTCCATTAATGGAGTTTCTAAGTTTTCCAAAATCACGAAAAATCATCAAACCCTAATATTCCACAACGAATTGATAAATCTTCGTCTAATACGCCCAATACTTCCATTATATCCATAAATACAGTAACCCTATCGATTTCAAACTCAAATCGACATTTTTAACAAAACCCTAAACGAAACCTAATCGTTTTAAATCTCTAAAAACTGAAATCTAACGCTCCATAACCATAGAATCTTACCTAGAGAATTAATCAGAGGAGAAATCGTGAAGAAAATGAGTCGCCGGAGGAGAGCTCGTCACTGGAAGAGAGGGATCGCCGCGGGAGGAAAGAAAATCGCACGAGGAGAGGGAGAGAATGCAGAGAGAAATTGTGATGCGTTGAGGAGAGGGAGGAAATGTGATTTTATTAAATAATTTTGGTTTACAAAATTACCATAACGCCCTCCCATTGATTTTCTATTTGTTTCATTCTTTGTTTCGTTATCTAGCTAACGATTGGGCTTCTCTAAATTTTCTTAGTTCACCAATAACTCTGACTTATTATCTGGGCTTTATTAAAACTGTCTGTTTGTAAAACGGATCCTCTTTTACTATTTTTACTAAAACATCATTTATATTACGTTAAACATAATTCTCGTAATTTAGTGTTACAAATCCTAAAATATTCGAAATTTTCCTAAAATCTATATTAATAATTAGGATTCTAATAACGCTTTCTGTTCTCGAAACGGACTTAATTTGACATATTTACAAAAATGCCATTATATATTAAAATAATAAAATCCCTGTAAAACCGGGTGTTACAGATAGAGCCATGAAAGTTAAGCTTTGTTCGATACACCCACTTGACTCCAATTACTTTTTTATCTTGAAGTTGATCCACCAACTCTCATGTCTTGTTTCTTTCAATCATGAGTAGCTCATCTTTCATTGCAGCTGTTCAGTTTCGATCCATCTTGGCATCTTCATAATCTGCAGGTTCACACACTGCAATGTTGCATCTATCATAAATATCTGACAATGATCTTGTGCCTCTGCAAGGAATCTGATCCACTATGTCATATTTCTAATCTCCAACGTTTTGCTCTACAATGTCCGATATAGATAACTTGACGTTTGGCTCTTTTATGGTTGGTTCTATCTTATTTCCTTCATCCTAGTTCCACTCTTCATCTTCCATAAAGTGCACATCTCTACTTACAATAATTTTTCCAGTTTGTGGCTGAAAAATTTTATAAGCTTTAGCAACCAAGCTGTAGCTAATAAAGATGCCTGGTAGTGCTCTTTTATCAAGTTTATCTCTCTTGATCTGTGGAACATGAATGAAACACAAACATCCAAATATTTTAAGGAAATTAAGAGATGGTTTATAACTATAACATGTCTCAAAAAGAGTTTGATCTTTCACTACTTTTGTGAGAAGCCTGTTTTGCAAATACACAACAGTACTTGCTGCTTCAACCCAAAATTGCTTCGGTAAATTCTTTTTGTGCAACATGTAGCGTGTCATTTCCAATATGAATCGGTTTCGTCACTCACTTACTCCATTTTTTTGCTGAGTGTCTGTGTGATGATCTGAATGTGCACGTATGAGTACGACTGCGGGACAAACCTCGGGTTGCAGGACAAATCTCGGGACCTAAGTCGAGTGTAGGCAAATCCCAGACTCGAGTATAGGCAAATCTCGTGTCGTAAAAAGGGGGTCGTCACAATCCCACATCGTTTGGGGAAGTATATGGAAATGAAACATATGTAAAGAGATCCTCCCAAGATAGTAAGATGCGTTTTGGAGTACAATTGACAACGGATCCCATAAGAACTCCGAAGTTAAAAGTGCTTCGACGAGAGCAATTCCAGGTTGGGTGACCTTCTGGGAAGTTCTCGCCAAACAAAGCCGTGAGGGGATGATATTGGGCTGCGAAGTTAAAAGTGCTTCGACGAGAGCAATTCCAGGTTGGGTGACCTTCTGGGAAGTTCTCGCCAAACAAAGCCGTGAGGGGATGATATTGGGCTGTGGCCCAATCCTCAGAGCGGACAATATCTTGCTGGGATAAGGGGTCGTTACAGTATGGAGCGGTTAGTTGGTGTTGAGTGCCTGTCTCTTCACAAAATTAATTGAACTCTTCAGAAGTGTACTCTTTGCCATTGTTAGATCTAAGAGTTTGAATTTTGCACCCACTCTGGCTTTAGATTTCCAAAAGACTTGAGCCACCTCTGACTTGAATTTTAAAAAGAAAATCTAGCACATGCGAGTGAAGTCGTCAATGAATACAACATAATATCGACTACCTTTTAGTGAAGGCGTTCTTTGAGGACCCGCGACATCTGTATGAATCAATTACAACTTCCTTGTTACTCGCCATGTGACCTTGGGAAATGGTTTCCTACATTGCTTTCCAAACTGACACGCTTTGCGATTTGGAATTTTATCATCAAGTTTGAGAAGATCGTTTACCATCTTCTTGGATTTCATTTGCAACAACCCTTGATGATGGTAGTGCCCAAGTCTCTTATGCCACACTTCTGTAACATTTTCCTTCATTGGAAGAGCAGTTTGCTCCTCCTCTAGTGGATTCAAATCAAAGCTTTTTCCTTTCATTTTTACATGGAAAACATTTGTGCCAGCTGCATCCTTTATTAAGCAAAATTTGTCTTGAAACACAACTTGATAACCTTTTTCAATCAGTTGTCCAACACTTAACCAATTTTGATCAATTTTAGGAACGTACATTACATCAGAAGGAACTTTGTATCTGAATAAGTTGAAATTGCAACTGTTCCTTTTCCTTCCACAGTTATGTACTCGCCATTTCCAATCTGACCCTTCTTTTCGTATTGTTGACAAGGTGGAAAATATTTCTTCTGATTTTTATTCCTTTTTTTTGCATTTGCTGTTGTTGTACTTGCTCCACTTCCTTCAACATCTTTTTTCTTCTTCTTGTATTTGGTAGTATTTTGATGCTTGACAAATAAAGCTCCTTCGATCGTTTTATTCTCTCTCATCAGTCTTCTTTGATCCTGAGCTTGCAAAGAATTTAGTAATTCTATCAAGGAAATCTTTGACATATCATTTGTATTTTCCAAGGTAGTGATTGTTGCTTCACATCTTGCAGGAATAGTTACAAGAATTTTTTCTACAATTCTTGAGTCAATAAATGAAGATCCAAGAAGCCTTACTTTTTTGCAATGCTCAGAAGTCTGTCAGAGTAGTCATTAATCGTCTTGGAGTTCTTCATTTTTTGAAGTTGAAATTCCTTGATTAAATTTAGAACTTTCATACCTATAATTCTTTCATCTCCTTCGTATTCACTCTTGAGATAATCTCATATCTCTTTTGATGACTTCATAGACATGATACGTGTTAAGATGGAGAGTGAAACTGCACCAAATAAGCATGTCTTTGCTTTTGCTTTCTTTGTCTTCTTCTCCTTATGCACTTTGATTTGTGCCATGGTGGGGTTGTTCGGAAGAGGCGGAACTTCATAGTCTTCTTCCACTGCTTCCCAAAGATCCAAAGCTTCCAAGTATGACTCCATACGTATTGTCCAGATTTGATAGTTGTCTCCGTTCGAACACCAGCAGAGTAATTGAGGAGAAACTTGCTTCGATTTCCATGACTCAACAAACTTACACAGATCCCGTAAGAAGTAAAAGCCCTGATACCAAATTGTTGTTATTTTTAATAAATAAATGAACAAAAAAGGAGAAAAGAAATGGCAGTAGACAAAAGGAGAGTGACAGAAGTCAAGAATGAAACAGTTCAAAACTTAAAATCAAATACCCATATCAAAATACAACCAGAGAAGATAACAGTTTTATCTTTTCAAATACTACCTTTTTTAAAAATATTAAAAAACACTAAAAGAACAAATTGCAACCGTAATTCTAAAAAACAAAGACAGATGGAAATAACTCCTAAAACAGTTTCTAAAGCAGTTTCTTAACAAACCAACATATCTGAGTGTATTTTCAAACGTTCAGATATCAGTATTATGTTTTTATTAAAGTAAAGAGAAGTGTGTTTAAAGTTCATTTATTTTCTGGAAAAATGAAATAATTAGATCGTAATTTGAGCACATTTATTTTTTCCTCGGGAAAATCTCAATTGGATCTATGAATGTTTTTGAGCAGTGAGGAGTGTGATGACCTTTCAGCCAAGGTTCAGGGAAGATTTAGCATATCTCTACAAAGTCTTTCACAACCCATGTCACTTAGGGGGATAGATAGCGAGAACTTGAGTTCAAGCAGAATTCAAGTTAGTGAAATTTATTGATATTGAATGAAGCAAACAAATCTATTTTTATGCATCTTAAAGATGGAGTCTAAGCTTTTAGAAATTATTAGTACTTTTACACATCATGGAATTCATTCTAAATCGAAAACAATTAAAAAATAGTTGTAAAACAAGCTCCCATACATCATACCATGTATGTCAAAACCTGGATGCAGGTATTGACAGAAAGACCAAGTCAAACTTGATCTTCAGCAAGGAGCTTATCGCTTAGTCCAAGGCATGGTCCATGGTTTGCAGCCGAAGTCTCAAACCAATTTTTAAAGTCATAGCCAACAAAAATTGAACAGTAGTTTACATAGTGATCACATAATAAAATAGTGCAATAAAATACATCAAAAAAAAATATTATGCAGAAAAAGTAAAATATTTAATACCTAATAATTATATAGACTAGAACAAAAAGAGAGAAAAATAGATAAGTCTTCACACAAAAAAAGAAAATAAATAAAACTCAAGAAGAAAAAGAACACGACATGAACTCCTCAATAGCAGCTGCTCCTGATCACCATCATTCCTTGCCTGGAAAAATGGATAGTTTTTTAGGGTTAGGAAACTCATTAGGGATTTTAAATCTATCTCCAATGCAAGAGAAGACTAGTTTTATCTTTTATTCATTAGAAAATGAACTAGTGAAAAAAAATGCAAGTATATGTCTTTACTTTCAAAACTTTTTTTTTTTTTATCATTTTAGAACATGCTCCATGCGCCATGGTGGAGCGAATTTAACTTCACTTTGGCATAGCTATATAAAAAATAAGGTCACCACCATTTTTGTAAAAAATAGTCCTAGCAAAATAAGGTCACTCACGAATTTTTACACAACGAATGTCCACAGGTGCACAAAAGAAAGAAGAATGACTGTCTAGAGACTAGTAAACGCGTGACGAAAACACTTCAACCAAATTTAGATATTTGCAACTGGGACACGACATCAAAGCTATTCCACTATAATATCGCGTGTATAAACAAATACCTTTCACGCAACAAAAAATGTATATCAAATAGGCCCACAACAACAAGAAACTCCATCTGGAATTTAATATGAAATATCATGCATGCAAAAAATAAATATGTAAAACCAATGTATATGTAGTATAAAAATTGACATGCTGTTAAACATGACATGTCGAGTTTTC
Organism: Begonia masoniana; assembly: GCA_022432975.1. Taxonomy (NCBI): domain Eukaryota; kingdom Viridiplantae; phylum Streptophyta; class Magnoliopsida; order Cucurbitales; family Begoniaceae; genus Begonia; species Begonia masoniana. The sequence goes on from CM039509.1 coordinate 15,463,361, forward strand.
TATGTGATATCACAACATAATAGTTTGAAAACTATGATACATGTATGAATATAGTAAAAGAACCCCTCTCTAGATGACAATATGCTTTCCTACTAGTGAGAATAACAATCTCAGGTAACGGTTCTAAATCTGCAAAATCGTCAAAACATGTAATAAGACAGAGGTCAAACACAATTCTAAACCACTAGGGATAATGGATGGCTCCTATACAGAGAGTGGGAAACCCAAACTAGAAGGAAATGACAAATGGTCGTGAACTTTGCCGATGCAAATAAAATTCAGGCCCAAACAATGCTCTATATATTAGAGGGGGTGAATTAGTTTTTTTAAACTTTTGCATATCCCTAAATTTATTTTTATGTTTGTTATATCAATATATAAATTAAAACTAATATGTAAGCATAAATAATATAGTAAAGAGAGAAGGGTAAGAGAGTGCAAACGGTTTGCTAAAGCGATTCAGCCAACTTTGCGTATGTCTTGGAGATTATTTCCACTACAACCTTGCCAATTATAACCGACTGAACTTTCAGGCGTCAATCAATTTTTACAATGACTCTTTATGGTCATCACTATTTTTCTTAATTGATCTTACGAGTGTCAATTGAATCTTAATTGACTCTTCAAAGGTTCACCCTCTTAATTTCCACAAAGTATAAAAGCAGTGAACAAGTTTAAGTGCAATGTGATCTAATTCTCTCAAGACGAAGAATCTCAAGTTTAGAAGTATGAGAGATTAGATTTGGCTCAATATTGAATGACCATTAGCAAATGAATGGGCAGCACTTCACCGTAAATGTGAGTCGGTGGTTAACACAGCTGGAGTGAGTTTCTATCTATAGGGGACTTCAAAATTTTTGAACGGTGGTTGCTCTCTACTATTCATTCGGGTGTTTGCAATATAGCAGTTAGAGACATCAATAAGGCGATGGGCATCCGTGGGTACTTTGCTGGACTTCCAATTCAGGCGTCCACTTTTCTAACTAGGAAGCTTCAATTTGAATTCTTATCATTGGACATGACTTCTACAAGATACTCTTGTTGTCCATTGTGGGCATTTGCATCTGTCTCTGGGCATCCACAAATTGAACTTTCAAAAACATTACTTCTAGACTAGACTTCTGCAAGTCCCATTGGGCTTCTACTGCAGGTGTTTGCTGCCAAAATTCTTATCAGGACTTGGCGTTCGTGGAATCTTCCATTCTACATATAGCTCGGGAATCGACATCAACATTTGATCTCAAGGCTCCCACACAGAGAGAACTTCAACATTTTGATTTTTTTTTTCAATTTAATCTTGCATCATAACTTTATCCATTTCTACATAGACTCGAGAAACATGTTATCAAATTCAAATACTCACTTTCAAGGAGTTTTTAAAGTGAAAATATTTTATATACTTTCAAACATAATCCATTCAAACATAATAACCATCAATAACTTAGAACAATATATTCAAATAACTACACTCATTATCAAAACAATTATGTTTAATTTCTGTTGAGCAAACAATCTCAGTAAAATCTGGTATTTTTCATGATTTATAAAATTTCATGTGTCGCTTTTTTGTTTGGTTGACTGACGACGTGTCATAAGGTGACTCGTTTTGTCATTTTTGGTCACGTTGGAGCTTCAAAAATTTTGGTCTATTTGGTAATTTATAAATTATCGTAAGATTAACCTAAGAAATATTTGGGAAATTTTCATCGGGTAGTTGTAAATTTTGATTGAGAAATATTTGGGATGACGTTCAGAGTTGTTAGGAATTAAATGAGACATAAATGAATGAAGTTAAAAGTGGGGCAAAAGTGTAGTTTGAGGAAGTCTGTTAAAATAAGGGTTGAAACACTTATTCTTCTCCCTAATTTGTGCACCGCCAAGGAGGAAGGAGAAGGAGAGTGGGGTGAGACCAGAGTGTGCAATTCGTAAATTTATGAGGTCAGAATCTTCATGAAGGAACATCGAGGGTAAATCAATTTCTCCTCTCCGTTTTTAGATTTAAAATTAGGGTTTATGTGTTTGGACCAGATTCAAGAAAAATAGCTCAAATCCCTTGGTTTATCCTAGATTGTCGGTACTTTTAGAGTGTATGCATGTATACTCGTCGTTTGGAGGAAAAAAATGGCGAGGAATTGCGAGTTTCACAAACTCCCCTTCACTGGAATTGACTCAAAGGTCGTCACTACGGAAGTGACGACCGTTAGTGTAATTAGAAATTTGACCAGAGAGCTCAAAGGTGTCATCAACACTTTGAGAAAAGTGTCGACCGTTAGACCATTTTGATGGTTTAACCCGAGAGCTCAAAAGTGTCGACCGCGTGAAGAAAGTGTCAACTATGCGTTAACCCAAGTGTTAAAAAATTTTGACCGGTGGATCGACCCCCGCATATAAGTGTCGACCAGTACCCTTAAAATTTTTGACTGCACGACTTTAATATTAGAAAAATTTTGTTGCCGAGGTGTGTAACTTCTTAGCGAAGTTTGTGGCTGTTCATAAGTTGTCAGATTGGGTTCCTAGTCCCAGTATAGCGCTCATCTTTATGTCTTCTCTAAATATTGAGTGAAATGTTCATGAGTTGGTTTTCTTTACAGACTCAGATGAGTTTTTTTATTTCGAGCCAGTGTTAGAAGTTGCCGCTCTTTTAAGGAATAGGCATGGTGGTAGAAATTGTATTCTGGATTGCATAGCATGTTTTTTGAAAACTTTGTTTTTGTGGGTTACCACCTTGTAAAAGTATGACGGGGTCTAGTTGCAAGCACGTCAGTTTTATACGTATAGGTACATATGATTTTCTCACGTTTATTTTCAGCATTACATGTTTATGGTTTTGTTGTGGTATGTTGAGGGGATGAACGCTCTTGATACTTTGAGCAGTCTTGGCCTCAAAGTATTATAAAGCTATCATGTATATTTTATGTTACATGAAGGTGGTATTGTTTGCACATACGAAAAAACTGATCAGGGTGTTAACTGTTTGAGTAGATATCATGGTTGACTATCAGTTGCCGCTCACTCAGGTGATGGGCTAGATCTTTCAATCGCCCTCACGATTTTCTCCAACCTCACGAGACGTTGTTGGGTCTTCGGATCACCGTCTTTCTCTGATAGTATTTTGGAGTGGTACTTGTGTGACACTCCTTTTCACTATGGAAAACAGTGAGTGTTATTTTCAGTGTATAGCCATCTATGTATGTGGCAAATTTTTATAACTACCTCACTAGGGGCTTATTGAGCCAGTTTTGATTAAAAAGAAGGAAAGATATTTCCTTAATAGTTTTTATAAAACTCAAGCATAGTTTTGAAAAATATATCTACTGAGTTATTCACTCACCCCAAATGACCCCCTCTCAATCCAGGTAAAGAGAAAAGTGGATAGCTTCAGTGGAGATTTGAGAGAGGTTGCTTGTGATTTCTTTCTATTAGAACTTTATTTGTATCCCTAGTTAAGGATTTAGTATTTATATTGGATTTGTAAACTTAACTAAGAGATTAGATTACTTTATTTTCCTGCACAGTAGAATGATGTCAAGTATTATTTTATATTGCACTATCTACTTGAATTGACTTTTTTTTTTTTGTTTTTAGCCACGTTGAATTTTTTGGAAATTTTGGTCAATTCAGTAATTAGGTAAATTACCGTATGGTTAATTTAAGAAAATTAACATCGGGTAATTGGAATTTTACCATGAGTTAATGTTAGAAATTTTTATGTGAATAAATGGATAGGAAATGAATTAGTTAAAGAGTTGGGGCCGAAGTATAATTAGAGGAAATTTGTTAAAAAGTGTTGAAACCCTATTTTTCATCATTTGTGTGCAGGCGTCAATTGAGAGAGAGAAAGAGAGGAGAGGGAGAAAGTAGTGGCTCTCGGTTGTGAAAATCATCAGATTTGGAGGCAAGGGAAGCGTTCGAGAGGCTTCATGCATCATCATTGGTGAAGGGTTTTCGAGAGACAATAAGTTTTTTTCTCCATTTCCGAGTTTGATAGTTAGATTTGAGGTTGTGGATGGATTCCATCCATGGAGCTTGATTTCATCCAATTATTCTATACATATTGGTGTAGTTAGAGTGTTTGCAAGGTTATTCGTCGTTTGGAGGCGAAAAACAGCATGGAAGGGTGAATTTCACGAACTCCTCTTCTCTGGAATCATCGCAGTGGTCGACACTTCAAGAGAAGTGTCAACCGGTCGGGCATTCCAACAAAACCTGAGCTCGAAGGTTTTGACACTTCGAGGGAAGTATCCACTACTAGGCCAAATTGACGGCTTAACTCGAGTGCTTGAAAGTGTCGACCGGTGAGATGTATTGTCGACCGTTAGTGTAATTTAGGTTGAACCTGTGAGTAGACCTTAGAGGTCTGAAGTGTCGACCACGGGTTAACCCGAGTGTAAATAGTGTCGACCTGTGGGTCGACCCCTACTTGTAAGTGTCGACCGGTGACTTAGAAGTGTCGATCGCACAGGTTTAGTTTTGGGAAAGTTTTGTTGCCTCGGCGAACTTCGCAGGGGCCCAAAGGTTATCGGATTGGAATTCTAGTCCCGGTATAAGGCTCATCTTTATGTCTTACTTAGAGTTGAGTGGGATATTCATGATTTGATTTTTCCTTATAGACTCGGACGTTTGCTGATTTTGAGCCAATAGAAGAGGTTGCCGCTCCTATAAGGAAGAGGACTAGATCGTCGATGTAGGAATTTTATGTTTTCTGCATTGCATAGCATGTTTTTCGAAAACCTTATTTTGATGGGTTGCCACCTATAAAAGTATGACGGGGTCTGGTCGCCAGCACATCATTTTTTATACGTATATAAACGTATAGTTTTCTCATGTTTATTTACAACATACAAGATAGTTGTTTTTGTTGTGTTATGTTGGAAAGATGAATCATCTTGATACTGTGAGCAGTCTTGGCATCAATGTAACGACCCTCGCAGGCCGCCACGAAACATAACATACTAGACTTTACTTTTTCATGTAAAATTTTTTGACTTTTATTTAAAACTTTAAATCAGTTTTTGGTATGTTTATACCCTTTAAAATACTTGAAAGACATTCATAAAATACGTTTGGAAAGTATCGTAAAATATTGGGTTAAAATTCCTTAAAAATCAAAATTAAAAAATAAATAAATAAATAAAATTTTGGAACCACTTCCTACTTTCTCTAAACTTCATAACCTATAAAAACACTTCAATTATCTTCACCTTCTAACATTCTTACCCCTAACTCTCAAAACCATAGTTCATAAACGTATCAAAAAGCGTAGCAAAAATCATGAAAACAAAGTGCATGAATGACCCTGAAAACTGAACATATCCATACAGACGAAATAACTGTCAAACAGTTCCAGTATTTTCCAAATCTCAAAATCTATCTATACATTCTGCTATCAAAACATCTATACTTTTCTATACACGAACTTAAACCGCTAGCCACGGTCGAAATCATCCTAATAATCACTGGGTTGTTGACTTAAATTATGTTTAAGTCTAACGATGTTTTTGATGATGTGTTTTTAAGTAATGTAATTTGATTGAGATTATGTTTCTGAGAATAATAAGCTGATTATTGTATTAAATATATGAGATTAATGAATAAATAAATAATTATGTTATTTGTATTTATCTGGAAATGCCCTTTGAAAAGGGTATTTTAGTTGTCTAATAAATCTGTTTGAGTGTTCAAAAAAACAGGGCTGAAATTGTTTTATATTGTATATCCACCGATGTCAAAGAAAAGCTTATATCTGCCACTCGCTAAACGACAAAGCAAAGTTCACATCTTCCGCCAGCTAAACGACAAGAACTACTACATCCACCGCTGGCGCTTTGAAGAAGACTTCTCCGCCAGCTAAACGACAAAGAATTACATCTACCACTGGCATTTCAAAGTCTTCCAAAGATTACATCTGCCGATAGCTACACGACAACGATTACATCCTCTGATGGCTAGACAACAAAGTTCAAGTTCTACCGCTGAAATTTCTAAAGACATCCACCGCTGGAATTCAAAGAAGACATACACCGCTAGCTAAACGACAAAGGTCATATCCACCGCTAGCTAAACGACAAATTTCTGAAGACTTCTACCGATGAAATTTTGAAGACTTCTACCAATGGTATTTTAAAGTCACATCTACCGATACGGTTCAAGGCTTATAAAGTCACATCTACCGATACCGGTTCAAGCAATGTAAAGCTACATCCACCTATGGCGGTTCAGCGTTTTTAAAGTCGCATCTTCCGATGTACAGTATCTTCCGCCAGAATTCAAATTTACAACTAAGCGATAGCGAAAGTCGTCCAGAGCTTTAACTCCTGTCCACTAATGGCGAAGCACGAAAACAACTTCAGAACGCAACGGCTAGCTGTCTAAGTAAGGATGCCTCTCCAACGGTAATATATTTCCATATCCAGTAAGAAGCATTCAATGAAGAGAGCCGATTACAAACAAAGTATTTAAGGGAAAAAGAAGCTCGGGAGAAAGAATTTTTGCAAAAATCATTGTTGAGCCCTAACGAGCAAACTCTTGTAATCACTCTTTATTTTTCTTCTACATCTCTCTGATTCTAAACTTGAGATTCAATCTCTAAGAGAGTGTAGTTTGTTGCTGAAAAACTACATACTTACTATTATGTAAAAGGCTGTGGATTGTCGCCTGTGAAGAACAATCTGGTTTTGTAAAAGGACAGTAGATCGACGCCCGGAAAGTTTGATCTAGTTTTCTCGTGAGGAGAAGGAAAGAATCTTCAAGGAGGAGCCTTGAAGCATGGACGTAGGCAAGCTTAGCCGAACCACGTTAAAAACTGTGGTGTCAATTTCTCTTTCTCTCTCCTTTATTGTTTGATTATTTGCTGTTTCTGTTATCAGTTGAACATAAGAGAGAAATTGATTAGATTAACAAATTAAGTTTAAAAAGTCTAATTCACCCCCCTCTTAGAAAAATACGATTCTACAATTGGTATCAGAGAAGGTTAAACATTGTCTAAGTTGTTTTTAAATACTCTGTGATATATATTTTCAATGGCATTCAACACAAATGAATTACACATTGAGGGTCAGTCCATTTCTCGTCCTCCACAGTTTGATGGCAGTGATTATGTTTACTGGAAGGTAAGAATGAGAATATTCGTTCAAGCCATGGACTATGAAATTTGGAGTATAATAGAGAATGGCCCTTCAAGGCCATGAAAACTGAAAATGGAAGTAGTATTCCTAAGATTCCTTCTCAATTAACTGGAATCCGATAAGAGGAACCTGAGTCTCAATGCCAAAGCTATAAACACTCTATACTGTGCTCTGAATCGAGATGAATTCAACAGAGTTCAGGGGTGTGATAGTGCTCAGGAAATTTGGCATTTACTAGAAGTTACACATGAGGGAACAAACCAAGTTAAAGAGAGTAAATTAAGCATGCTTGTACATAAGTATGAACTGTTTTCCATGGAAAAGGATGAGTCTATTTCTTCTATGTTTACTCGATTCACTAACATTACTAATGGTTTAAAAGGTCTTGGTAAGTTTTACTCAGGTGAAGAACTAGTAAGGAAAATTTTAAGATGCCTACCTAGAGCCTGGCAACCGAAAGTGACAGCAATACAAGAGGCTAGGGATCTTAAAGTGCTCAAGCTTGAAGAGCTCATTGGCTCTTTGATGACTCATGAGATAACCATGAGAGCCAATGACAAGGAAGATCTCAAAGAGAAAGATATCAATAAATAGAAGGATATAGCACTTAAGGCTTCCTCGAGCAAATAGGATGACTCTGAGGAAGAAGATGAAGATGAGGACATTGCTCTTATTACTAGAAGATTCAGCAAGTTCCTCCAGAGAAAAAGGATGTATGGAAGGAAATTCTCTAGAGGATAAAAGCATCAAAAGGAGAAGGAGATCACCTGCTTTGAATGCGGGAAGCCAGGACACATGAAGGCCGAATGTCCTCAAGCCAAGAAAGGGCCCAAGAAATTCAAGAAAATGGCAATGAAAGCCACTTGGGACGATAGTGAAACTGATACATCCTCAGAAGACGAGGAAGTTGCCAATCTGTGTTTTATGGCTCACGAAGATGAGGTAAGTCATTCATCCAGTGACAGTGATAATGATGAGGGTGATCTAATAGATGATTTCAATGATTTAGTTAAACATTATAGTATGCTTAAATCTAAGTACAACTCCTTAAAGAAGGAAAATGCAAACCTGGTAGAAAAACATGCTAAGGAGTGTAATCTGCATGTCAAGGAAATAGATGAGCTTAAAAGCAAAAACTAAGATTTGAATAATATTATTCTGAAATTTACTAATGGCACCAAGTTATTTAGAATGTTATTAGGTAGTCAGAGAGCAAATTTTGACAGAGAAGGTTTAGGTTATGACAAGTCTAATAAAAAGAAAGCTTTTAAGAATTTCTTTGTTAAATCTTCTACCTACCATACATGTAATGAAATAGGACATAAGTCATACGAATATCCTTTGAAATTTAGTAAGAAATCAGGTGGTAAACTTCAATGGGTTCCTAAGGGAACCAGACCTAATACTAGGACCTAAAAGATTTGGGTACCAAAGAAGACAACTTGATCTTCTGTTTTGCAGGTTGATTGCTCTCCCGGGAAAAACCAATGGTACCTCGACAGTGGATGCTGGAGGCATATGACGGGAGACTCAACCAAATTTGCTTCTGTCAATAAAAAGAAAGGTAATGTCACTTTTGGTGGAAACCAAAAGGGAAGAATCGTTCGCATTGGCAATATAGGTAACAGCTCTAACCCCATTATAGAAAATGTGCTGTTAGTAGAAGGTTTAAAGCATAACTTGCTTAGTATTAGTCAGTTGTGTGATAAAGGCAATAAGGTAACATTTAAATCAAATGCATGTGTAATCAAAGACATTTCAAATAACAATGTTTTGTTTAAAGGTTACAGGAAAAAAAAATGTCTATATTATTGATCTGGATAATTTTGAGCAAGTTGATGAAAAATGTTTTGCTGTGAATTCTTCAAATGATAGTTGGATCTGGCATAGGAGATTAGGACATGTAGGTATGAATACCTTAACTAAGATTACTAAGGATAATTTAGTTAGAGGGATCCCCAAGATATCCTTCGAAAGGATAAGATCTGTGAAGCCTGCCAAATAGGTAAGCAGATCAAAAGCTCCTTTGCATTGAAGAATGCAATCTCTACTTCTAAGCCTCCTCAACTTCTTCACATGGACCTCTTCGGTCCTTCTAATGTAGCTAGTCTAGGTGGTAAACTCTATGCCTATGTCATTGTCGATGACTTCTCTAGATTCACTTGGGTATTCTTTCTGAATTCAAAGAATGAAACTTTTGATACTTTCTCTAGCTTTAGGAAAAGAGTTCAAAATGAAAAGTAGCTCACCATTGTTGCCTATTCGTAGTGATCATGGTGGAGAGTTTGAAAATGAGAAATTTGAACTTTTGTGTCTCAAATATAGAATTTAGCACAATTTCTCTTCCCCTAGAACCCCTCAGCAAAATGGTATTGTTGAGAGGAAGAATAGATCTCTCCAAGAGCTTGCTAGGACTATGCTTAATGAAAACTCTCTTCCTAAGTATTTCTGGGCTGAAGCTGTTTCAACAGCTTGTTATGTGCTCAATCGGGTCTCTATAAGACCAATTCTTGAGAAAAACACCTTTTTGAGCTCTGGAATGAAAAAACTCATTCTGTCAAATACTTTAGAGCCTTCGGTAGTAAATGCTTCATTCTTAACACTAAGGATAAACTAGGAAAATTTGATTCCAAATCTGATCTTGGAATTTTTCTGGGTTACTCTCTTTCCAGTAAAACTTATAGAGTGTTCAATAGGAGAACTCTAGTTGTAGAGGAATCTGTACATGTCAACTTTGATGAGTCTCCTCAGCTCACAATCAATGTGGATGAGGATGTTTCTTTAGAAAAACATCTAGATTCTCTTTCCCTAGATAAGCCCACAGATACTCTTCAAGGAGAAAAAAGAACCCTCTTCAAATTCTCTAGATATTGTTCCTGTCAATGATAAAACTCTGCTCTGCCTAGAGATTGGAAGTATGTCAAAAATCATCTCTTAGATAAAGTCTTAAGTGATCCTTCCTTATGAGTAAAAACTAGATCATCTCTTAGGAATCTCTGTGCTAATGTGGCATTCATTTCCAAATAGAGCATAAGAAATTTGAAGAGGCCGAGAATGATGAAAATTGGATTTTGGCTATGAAATAGGAGTTAAATCAATTTAAAAGGAGCAAGGTATGAGAAACTTGTTCCACGGCCTAAGGATCATCCTATTATTGAAACTAAATGGGTTTACAAGAATAAAATGGTTGAAAATGGGATTGTTGTGAGAAACAATGCTAGACTAGTTGCTAAGGGATACTCTCAAGAAGAAGGTATTGATTTTGAGAAATCTTTTGCCCCTGTAGCTAGATTAGAATCAATTAGAATGCTCTTAGCTTTTGCTTGCTACAAGAAATTCACACTCTTTCAAATGGATGTAAAGAGTGCATTCTTAAATGGTTACATCACTGAAGAAGTTTATGTTGAGTAACCCCTAGGATTTGAAGCCTTTGATAAACCCAATCATGTATACAAACTTAGTAAGGCTCTTTATGGTTTAAAACAAGCCCCTAGGGCTTAGTATGATATGTTGAAGAATTTTCTTGAGGAAAAAAAATTTAAAAAGGGTATTACAGATTCAACTCTATTTACCAAACAATCGGATAATGACATACTTATAGTTTACATTTATATCGATGACATTATTTTTGGATCAACTAATATCACTCTGTGTGATGAATTTTCTTCCCTAATGCAAAGTGAATTTGAAATGAGTATGATGGAGGAGCTAAAATTCTTCCTAGGATTCCAGATCAGTCAAACTCCTGATGGCATTTTCTTCTGTCAAGAAAAAATACATTAAGGAGCTCCTTAAAAAATTTGGTTTAGAATCTGCTAAATCCTCTAGAACTCCCATGAGTACCACAACCAAATTGGACAAAGATGAAAATGGAATATGTGTGGACATTAAGAAATATAGAGGTATGATCGGTTCTCTAGTTGTACTTAACAGCTAGCAGGTCTGATATTCTATTTAGTGTGTGTTTGTGTACTAGGTTTCAAGCTGCTCCTAAAGAATCCCACTTAAATGTAGTTAAGAGAATTTTCAAATATTTGAGTGGGACTTATGACTTAGGTTTATGGTATCCGAAGGGTACTTCTTTTGATCTCATAGGATACTCAGATTCTGACTATGCTGGTAGTCTAGTTGATAGGAAAAGCACCAGTGGAACATGTCAATTCCTTGGTGAATCTTTAGTTTCCTGGTATTCTAAGAAACAAAACTCTGTTGCACTTTCAACGGCTGAAAGTGAATATATTGCTGCTGGCAGTTGTTGTACACAAATGTTGTGGATGAAGCAGACCTTGGAGGACTATAATCTTTTCTACAATAGGATTCCTATTCGGTGTGACAACACCAGTGCCATAAATATTTCCAAGAATCCAATCCAACATTCTAGAACCAAGCATATTGAGGTTAGATATCACTTCATCAGAGATCATGTTCAAAGAGGTGATATTTCTTTAGAATTTGTCAATTCTGTAGATCAATTAGCTGATATCTTTACCAAGCCTTTGGATGAAAAGACCTTCAATAATATTAGAATAAGGTTAAGTCTCATTCGGATAGAGAAAAACTGAGGTTCTTCTTCGTTTTGAAATTTTTTTTAATAGAGCAAAATGATCTATCCTTAGCTGTGAGTGTTTTCCTTCCTGCCTAAGACTTTCACTATGCATCGGAAGATATGCATCTTCCGCTACGTCGGAAGATATATTATTTAATCTATTGACACATGTCCCTTCATCAGGCTGATATCGGTGTTACGTGTTTTGTCTTCATATATTCGGGCGAAGCCCTATTTTAAACTCACTTGTTTGAGACTCTTCCTATTTTTCGCACTCTTTCGAAAACTCCTACCCTAGTCGTCGTTTCCCCTGCTTCAAAATCCTCTTCTCTTTCGAGTTTAACTTTCAAAAGCTGTTCAATTCGATCAATGGCATCTTCATCTCGCGCTGTTCAGGGACCAGCTAAGAAAAAGGCCAAGGTTTCTGTTCGTCAGCCACGAGAACTTCCTCGTGCAATTGAATGGCCGTCTCTCTACTTTCTCAGCCGTGATGCCGAAGCAAGGTATCATGATGATTTTAAGCATAAATCTATAATTCCTAGTCGGGGTATTATCTTTAAGGACTTTGATGGCTTGGATTTAGTTGAACCCCTGAAGAGTCTTGGTCTGTTGGGGTTATTTGACGTTGAATCTTTCTATTATCTCGTAGTCATTACAATGTTTTATGTCAATCTTAGCTATTCTTCTGACTTCTCTATAGTTTCGAGCTATGTGTATGGAAATCACATAGTTCTAACATCTCAATCAATCAATGAGCTGTTGGAAAGCCCCCTTTTGGATTCTCAAGTCAAGTTCTTTGCGTCAGGAAATGAGCCTCCCTTCCTTAACTCTCCTGAGGGTCAACAATTTTATAGGACTATTGCTCATGACCCAAATCTCATCCCTAACCAATTAAGGAGCAGGCACTTCAACATCGAGGCTCGGCTCTTTCATCAGATGATAGGATACAACATCATTCCAAAGGGTGGTCACTACAATCAAGTGAGTGGCATGGAACTGTTTGTTCTGTATGCACTCTTCCAACAGAAACTTTTCAATGTGGGATACATTGTGTTAAGAAGGATGATTCAAAGTGTTTCAGCCAGGGCTTCATCTCTTCCTTACAATCTGCTTCTCATGAAAATCTTTGAGAAGTTTGCTGTAGAATTTTTAGAGGAAGATGAACCTTTCCATCTTTAACCTTCTAGCTTTTACTCCCTCACCACTTTGAACAGAATGGGGATAAAAGGGAATAGACAAGGGGTTATTGTCTTAGATGAGTCTCGCCAGAAAGGTTCTAAGGCTCAGTCTGTCAAGCTAGGGAAGAGGAAACTTGCCCTGCAGGAGGAATCAATTAACGAAGGAGGGGATGAATCTGAGATCCTTGCCTTTGATAATTCACCTTCCACTTCTCAGGTGTCTCGCTCCCACCCTCATCCTCCTCCAGTTCCCAGACACTCTTCCCCCTCACATACTTTTGTGGAACCTCCTGCTCACTCATCTGTGCCTCTTCTACCTCCAGAGAGTCCAACTTCTCCTTCACCTACTCCTCTTTTGCCTTCTCTGCCTGCCCCACCTCTCATGTCTCCGGTTCCACCCACTGCTCCTCCAGTCCAAACCTCCTCAAATCCAAACCTTCAAATTGCTCCTCCAGTCCAAACCTCCTCAAATCCAAATCTGCCAATTACTCCTCAAACTCCAAAGACATATCAGAGGAGATCAACCATACATGAGGAACAATTCTCTGAGTTAATGACTCGCATAGAGAGCTTTGGCACTGCTCTCTCCTCTGTTCAGGATCAGATGAATAAATCTTTAGATGCCAAGCTCACTCAAAACAGATTGGACATGAGCATAGATCTTGACTCAGTTCAGGACAAGTTGTCTAGAAGGATGGATAGACTTGAAGGCTCCTTCTCCAGGGACTTTCGGTCTCTTCAATCTGACATTCAAGGTTTTCAGCCAGAATCGCATCGACCTCTTTGTTACTCAGCGAGTGTTCTGAAGAGTTCCTCCCTCCGATCTTTCGCCCTGAGGTTGACCAGGAAGTGAACTTCATGCCTTTGGATATCCAAGACGCTAAGCTTAAGTTCACTGATCTTTTTAGTTCTCCAGTCCTCGAGTCTACATCTGATCTTCCAGGATCAATAGTTGCACTTCACGCTGCTCCTCCTGATGAGCCTCCATCATGTATGGACATGGTGGTGTATGGAGATCCAATTCTGCCTTCTGCTCCATGTATGGACATGGTGGTGTATCAAGGACCATCGCCATCTTCTGCTCCCTGTCTAGATTTGGTGGTATATCAAGAACCACTCCCTCTCGATATTGCATCACTTCAAGAACTCGTAGATTCTTATTTCTTTCCGAACCTTGAAGTACCTTCTTGGATTATCCACGCGTTTTGGAGGCATTTTTTAGATTTAGTTTAAATATGTTATATTTTTTTTGTAAACAATTTTACTGCTATCCCCAAATTTGGTATTCTGTTTTTCCTCTCTCATTAATATACTCATGTTGAGTTGTTGAATGCTTTATATTTTTTTTGATAATGTCAAAAGGGGAGAAATCTGTGTTATTGTGAACTGAAATGAACTGCTGAACTGTTATGAACTATTCTGTTATTTGAAAACTAAATTGGCTTGCATGCATATACTGTGGAGGAGCTAGAATTATGGGAGAGTGTTTTGTCAATCAATTAATACTCATAGTTTGTCATCATCAAAAAGGGGGAGATTGTTGACTTAAATTATGTTTAAGTCTAACGATGTTTTTGATGATGTGTTTTTAAGTAATGTAATTTGATTGAGATTATGTTGCTGAGAATAATAAGTGTAATGCCCCCGAACCCACCCTGGCTCGGAGCGCTACTTGGCTCACACTAACCCCAATGAAAATGACGTTTAAAACTAAATTTAACATAATTTTCATAAACCCCAAAACCTAAAATAAACTAACACAGCGGGATTTAAAAAAAAATCTCACGTAGTTCTCTTATGTTATACCTAGCTGCCTAGACTCACTAATTTCCTTTAATCCTAACCTATAAGCACCACGGCGTCCTTCCCAAAAATTTCGGCAAAATAACGCCTGAAAATGGCGCCTCCAAAATGCTAGGTACCTGCAATAAATAAATCCCCAAACAGATCCAGAATACTCCTAATCAACTATCCAGCATACAGCATGAGAAATCTCCAAATAGCAGTAAAGAGGGAAACTAAAATACAAACATTCCTAAGTGAAGAAAGTCCACAGTACAGGGCGACACATCACCCTTAACTATGATTATCTACAACAAATACACATAAGACATCCACCCAAAAAGAACTACATATTTCCATCAATTCACAAGCAGACATTTACAATACTACCAAAATACAAAACCCACATTCTCCGAAGACCATGGTCGAGGCGCCCCGACAACTACCAGCACCGGCATGCCTCGTACTCCTCCGACTGCTGCCTAGTCCTGGCTGTCTCCTCTATCTCACCTGTAAAAACTCGCCACCTACACCATAGAACACAAAAGTAAGCCTAACGCTTAGCAAGTAGGGAAATAATGCACAACAACACACTAAATGCTCGACTCAACCCTAACATGCAGTTTCTACACACTCTGTTGCTTTCTTTTCATTTCGGTTGCATTTATCTTTCACTTTCCTGTGAATCAAGTAGGCACACGTCCCAACACAATCCTGGACGGCCACGCCTTGACCCACGGAGCTAGACCGGAGGCACACGTCCCAACACAATCCTGGACGGCCAACCAAATCTCCCCCAATCGATCGTAGAATCCTCATTGTGCCTTCAAGCACGAGCATATCGAGGTATTCATACTCACGACACATTACGTAAATTTTTGCATAGCATCTCTAGTAAAATACCTCGCGGGGTGCTCAGCGAGCCACGAACCCACGAGACTATTATACTCGAGACCAGGTTACATATCAATTTTCTCATCTTTCATTACGTCATCCTCACCACTCAAACATGCAAAACACGTGATTTCGTCAGTTAGAAAACAATGATGCATGACACACAATGCATGACACAAAGCAAAACACAACCAACAAACAAACAATCCCTACGTTCTATGGTGTAGGCCCGAAGGCAACAAACACTCATCCACTACTTACCTGGCGTCCTAGCCCGTTCAGAATACTCGAACATCAAATCATTAAAATCAAGCCTTCATTCACTAATTACTCTCAAACTACTATTTCTAGCCTAATCCCAATAAAACCTAACTAAACGGGCCACTAATTTGGGTTCGGTAAAAACCGACCCGAAACTTCAAACACGCGTAACTTTTGCGTCGGATATCGGAATCGAACGATTCCAGTGGCCACATACTCCTCTAATAACCTATTTTAACCTGCCAAAAGGAATTTCAAAACAAATAAACCTAGCTAGGTCAAAACCTCCAAAAACAGAACCGGCCCTTTGGAGCTAAATCTCCCATTTTCGATTTTCAACAATTCTCACCAAATCCCTCACTAATCTATCACATTCTACCTTATTAAGTATAAATTAACAAAAACCAAAGTTTCCCAAGTCAAAAACCCAAACCACAGCACCCTCTCCACCTACGGCTCGACCTACGATAAATATTCATCAAATCATTAAAATCAAGCCTTCATTCACTAATTACTCTCAAACTACTATTTCTAGCCTAATCCCAATAAAACCTAACTAAACGGGCCACTAATTTGGGTTCGGTAAAAACGACCCGAAACTTCAAACACGCGTAACTTTTGCGTCGGATATCGGAATCGAACGATTCCAGTGGCCACATACTCCTCTAATAACCTATTTTAACCTGCCAAAAGGAATTTCAAAACAAATAAACCTAGCTAGGTCAAAACCTCCAAAAACAGAACCGGCCCTTTGGAGCTAAATCTCCCATTTCGATTTTTCAACAATTCTCACCAAATCCCCTCACTAATCTATCACATTCTACCTTATTAAGTATAAATTAACAAAAACCAAAGTTTCCCAAGTCAAAACCCAAACCCAGCCCCTCTCCCCCCCCCCCCCCCCCCCCTCGGCTTCCTCCCTGGAACAGGGGTATCACAGCCCCACCAAGAATCACCCATCACACACCACCAATTCCCCCTATTTCCGACACAAATCAACCACAAAAATCGGCCCAACACACAAACCACTCCACGGCCGATTAACAGAGAGAAACAGGGAGGGGAAGTTACCTGTTTTTCGGTCAGGTCTGGCGTGGAAAAACCGAACCACGCTCTGGCTTCAGCTCGCCGGAGGTTGCTCGCCTAAGCAGTGGCCGAAGCCGCGGGTCGCCGGAGGCCGCTCGCCTCTCGCCCTCGCTCTCGGGTGCTCGCCCTCGCTCTCGGGTGCTCGGGCTCGACGAACAACAGAATGGCGATTCTGTTGTTTGTCTTTTTTATTATTATTAATAATAATAATAATAATAATAATAATAATAGTAATAATAATAATCAATACCACTTAATAAACCCACGTTACCATTCTGCCCTTCCAAAAATTCCATTAAATCCCGTTATCAAATTATAAATTTTCGTTAATAAACCGTTTAAGTCACTTTTAATTACTTTCCCTTCTTTTTGCTATTTCTTTTAAATTAAATAAAACAACTATCTTATTATACTTTTATTTTCTCTCCAATTTTATCCTTAAAAAAAATCCCGGGTGTTACGGCCAGCTCAGTGGTACTCCTCATTCGTAGCCCAGGGCCTTGTCCCTGAGGGACTGGGTTCGAGTGGGGGGGAAGGCAAAAACCCACTGCAGGGGGTGGGAAGATCGTGAGTACACGTGGTGGGCCTGTGTGGCTGCCACGTGGCATGGTATGCGCGGCTTCTGGGCCTCGCCGGTTGGTTACTGGGCTGCGGGCCTGGGCCGGGGGACTGTGGCCGTTACAATAAGCTGATTATTGTATTAAATATATGAGATTAATGAATAAATAAATAATTATGTTATTTACATTTATCTGGAAATGCCCTTTGAAAAGGGTATTTTAGTTGTCTAATAAATCTGTTTGAGTGTTCAGAAAAACAGGGCTGAAATTGTTTTATATTGTATATCCACTGATTTCAAAGAAAAGCTTATATCTGCCACTCGCTAAACGACAAGAACTACATTCACCGCTGGCGCTTTGAAGAAGAGTTCTCCGCCAGCTAAACAACAAAGAATTACATCTACCGCTAGCGTTTCAAAGTCTTCCAAAGATTACATCTGCCGATATCTACACGACAACGATTACATCCTCCGATGGCTAGACGACAAAGTTCAAGTTCCACCGCTGAAATTTTTGAAGACATCCACCGCTGGAATTCAAAGAAGGCATACACCGCTAGCTAAACGACAAAGGTCATATCCACCGCTAGCTAAACGACAAATTTCTGAAGACTTCTACCGATGAAATTTTGAAGACTTCTACCGATGGTATTTTAAAGTCACATCTACCGATACGGTTCAAGGCTTATAAAGTCACATCTACCGATACCGGTTCAAGCAATGTAAAGCTACATCCACCTATGGCGGTTCAGCGTTTTTAAAGTCGCATCTTCCGATGTACAGTATCTTTCGCCAGAATTCAAATTTACAGCTAAGCGATAGCGAAAGTCGTCCAGAGCATTAACTCCTGTCCACTAATGGCGAAGCACGAAAACAACTTCAGAACGCAACGGCTAGCTGTCTAAGTACGGATGCCTCTCCAACGGTAATATATTTCCATATCCAATAAGAAGCATTCAATGAAGAGAGCCGATTACAAACAGAGTATTTAAGGGAAAAAGAAGCTCGGGAGAAAGAATTTTTGCGAAAATCATTGTTGAGCCCTAACGAGTAAACTCTTGTAATCACTCTTTATTTTTCTTCTACATCTCTCTGATTCTAAACTTGAGATTCAATCTCTGAGAGAGTGTAGTTTGTTGCTGAAAAACTACATACTTACTATTATGTAAAAGGCTGTGGATTGTCGCCCGTAAAGAACAATCTAGTTTCATAAAAGGTAGTAGATCGACGCCTGGAAAGTTCGATCTAGTTTTCTCGTGAGGAGAAGGAAAGAATCTTCAAAGGGGAGCCTTGAAGCGTGGACGTAGGCAAGCTTAGCCGAACCACGTTAAAAACTGTGGTGTCAATTTCTCTTTCTCTCTCCTTTATTGTTTGATTATTTGTTGTTTCTTTTATCAGTTGAACATAAGAAAGAAATTGATTAGATTAACAAATTAAGTTTAAAAAGTCTAATTCACCCCCCTCTTAGACAAATACGATCCTACATGGGTCACTGCCGTGGAAGTACCCCTCCAACTGCACCTAATGATCCACCTAAGGTTCGAAGTCCTCACTTGTACGGTCAATACCTACATCACAGAGTTTAACTAATGAGTCTAACGCTCAGCAAGATCATATCAAAGCTGTAAAATGTGCGTGCTATACATGATCATTTTCAAAACATGTACATACTTTACATTTAGATTAAAGTGGACATAATGGTTAAAGGGGCGTGTTAGGGGAGTAGGCTCAGTATACATGACATGGTTTACTATTTTTGCCTTGTCTCAGGGAATGACAAATACCAGTATGCCCTTAGGCGAGGACGTTTTTACAGAAGTCCTAGAGAAGGACAAGAACAAAACATATGTCATTCCCCATCCCACAACTTAACCAGTACATTACATTTAATATTTACTTATCTTTCTTGCATAAAACATGTGCATAAAACATTTTCCATGATTTCTTGAAAACATGATGCATGAACAAACGGTGCGCAGATAACATAACATAACAGTAGACACGTCCTCAATGCATAAATGTAGACAATTCATCAAGACAGTTCAGTAAAACAACACTTAACCTAAAACATATTCTATAATCCTACTTACCCACAAGTGTACCCCATAAACCGTATAAAACCTAGTACTTTTGTGATGTAGGCCTTAAGGGCCGAACACATGCAATATGAATTTACCTCTAGTCCTTTGGAATTAAGCAAACCTTGAGTGCTTCTTTGAAGTTTTTAGAACCTAAAAATGTGCATTTGAGCTATTAAAAATATCACAATTTGAATAAGAAAATATCCAAGCATGAAATTAGATTTAAGAAATCTCAGAACTAAGTAACTCATTCGATAGTTCCAACTAACCATTCAAATAGCTCAAAGTTCTTTCTACTAACAAAACTCAACAATTTCCGTTCAATATTCTCGGATTTCTCCACAATTTTAGGGTCAACTTCAAACGGTCGTGACTCCCTCAATTTTTATCTGTTTTCAATTATTAAACATGTTTTGGAAACCTCACAATGTCTATTTTAACATGGAATCAACCATTTATCAAAATAGGATCGGAAGTAGGGTCAGAAATTTGCAAACCGAACTGCCCTCCAAAATTTTTCAGTTTTTGTACTATAATTTCAAAAATTCATAACTTATTCAATTCTTATCCGATTTCAACGATTCAACATGTTTTGGAAACTTCATAATGTCTAGTTTCTAATGGAATAATTCATTTAACAAACTAAAGCAATTAACTAAGCCGAAATTCCAGAAAATAGAATCTACCCTTTTTTGCCCTAACCTTAAAATTTCCACCATTTTTCTTCTTCTTCCTAAACAAACCAACAAAATGATCTTAACTCAAGGTCAAACATCAATAATGGAAGAAAACTACATCAAATTTTAGAAATTCGTGCATCAACTAGGGTTTATAAAACCTTCACAATTATCCACAAAATTATTATCATAAGCACATAAAACCTTCAATATGAATAACCCTAAACTATAAATCCAACTTACCTTATTTTTATTAAATGAAATGAAGCTCCAAGACGTAGAGAAAAATCGGCCATGGTGGATGAGCTGAAGAAATAACATGAAGGAGAGAGAAGAGAATTTACTTAATTTAACCTATGCCTTGGTGGTTTAATATACACCAAGTAATTTTCTTTCATTTGCTACATGTAGTTCTAATTACATAAATCCCTCCATCATAAAATCTATTTTGGTGTATCAATATTAACCAAGAAATTCACCATTTTCAATGAGCATGCCTACATGTAGTTTTCTCCAAATCTACATGTAGATTTTTACTTAAATTTCTAACTCCCCTCCATAAAATTCTCACGCCTAGATCCAATTATTTCACACTTGCATTTCTTCTTTCATATACTTCCTCCTCTTCAATCATCTTTTGCATATCCATTAAACTTGAATTACCATTTAATCAATCATTCCCTTAGTTTTATCCACAATAACCATAACATTAACTAATAGTCACTTGTCCTTCAATCGTACCTTCTTAATATCTCCAAAAAAAATATATTGTCCTTAATAAGAGCCTACTTAAATATCTCTTAGATAACATTATAAAATTTCAGGTGTCACAGTCAAAGTATCACGAGAATATCTCGTACACCTTCTCTTGCGTGAAGGTGATGTTGTATGCATGTATGGAAAACTAGCAGTAGGGCGGTGATGATGCGCTCTTGGGTTTCGAATCCCTAAACCTGATCAGTGTGACTTGATGTTTCGGGATTGGTGTCGTCGTAGACTGTTGGTCGCCGGTCACTCGGGTGATTGGTTGGATCTTTGGATCGCCGTCACGATTTCCTCCAGTCTCTTGAGACGTTATTTGGTCTTCAGATCACAGTCTTTATGTGATGGTGTGCTGGAGTGGTCCTTGTGGGACACTTCATTTTCACTGATGACGTTTTCTGTGAAAAACAATTAGGGTTATTTTGTTGTATAGCCACCTATGTATGTAATAGGTTTTATAACTACATCTCTAAAGGCTCGTAAAGCTGGTTTTATTAAAAAGAAGAAAATAAGTTTTCTTAACTGTTTTATGACTCAAGCATAGTTCAAAGTGTAATAATGGTTTTAAAATAAAGATAGAAAATTCAGTTTTTATAATAAGATACGTTAGGTATAAAGTATCTACTAAGTTAGTCACTCACCCCAACGACTCCCTGTCGAGTCGTGACAGTAGTTCTAATTGTGATCATTTTGTTATATACAACCACAACAACAAAATTTGAGTGTTTGAAAGACCCATTTAATATTCTTGCAAAAGACTTGTTAAGCGATCATCGTTCCGAAGTTAATGTGTTAAGCTACGAATTATAAGATTGGAAATTCATGCTTTCATCGAATATGAGTGATGTTTATCTTTTAATAAAATTGACATTGAAAAAGGACATAATTGAAGCAACAATTGAAAAAACCTATCTAGTATTGTTTCCAAAGACATTACAATTATCGTTTGAAAATGTGTCACGCCGTGAGTTATAAGATTGAAAAGTCATGCATTCATCGATAACCAGTATGTTAATCATAATTATAATGTTTGAAGAAAGACAATTAAAATTAGAGTAGCAGCATAGTGGATGAATTGGATACCAACTAAACCAGATATGGTGTTGTTTTATTAGAAGTATACAGACAATAGTACACATCATTCATTTTTTAAACCGAAACCCTAAAATAGATTGGGAGGTAGAATAGAGGAAAACCCGCTGAATATTATATTTGGAAGCAATATTCTTTTTTGGATTTCTTGTCAAACCTAAAACTTCCACAGTTGGCTGTAGGAAGTCTTGCTTCATTATTCATTATACTCAAAATTCATTTATATCTCTCTGGAAATTTCAACTGATTCTAAGAATTTCATCAAGTTGATTTGTAAGATCAAGCCTAAAGTCTATGTGATCTACAATTCAAACGATCATTTTATACATTTATACGACCATAAGACTTGGTTCTTCCTGAGATCACGATCTTGATTATCAAATCTTTTTAGTGGTATAGTGCTGCTAATTTGAGCAATTACCTAAAAAGAAGATTATAGAATGACACCATTGTTTATTTAAGTAATTCATCCTTTTAGCCAAGTGCATTGCACACTATCTCTATACCCTGTTACCTTTTGCCACCGCCTCCATTTACCACCATACCCACTTTCATCTTCATACAATAATCTCTCTCTCCAATCTATAAATAATCTAAGGGCGTGTGTCCTCCACAAGCAAGAAGCAAAGAACCAAGCATTTTTTCTTTTTTTCTGTCCTTTTGATTAACTTCTTAATACTTGACATTGAAATTATGGCTGCTACTGGTAATGGAGACAAATCAACTCCAGATAGTCGCGTTGGAATAATTCAAATGCATGCAAACGACCCTGAGACAGGCCATTTACAAGCAACCCAGGATGGCCATATTGACTATTCGAGAAGAGCACAGTGGCTTCGAGCAGCTGTTCTGGGAGCCAATGATGGACTTCTCACAGTGTCGTCAATAATGATGGGCGTGGGAGGGGTGAAGAAAGATTCAAAAGCCATGTTTCTTGCCGGCTTTGCAGGCTTAATCGCAGGAGCTTGTAGCATGGCGATAGGAGAGTTTGTTTCGGTTTACACTCAGTACGACATAGAAAAGACACAAATGAAAAGAGAGCAGAAAAATGGGAGAGGAATCGGCTCAAACGAAGGACAAGGAAAGGAGAAAGAGAAGCTCCCGAGCCCAGTCCAGGCAGCCGTGGCCTCAGCCCTTGCATTTTCAGTCGGAGCCATGGTGCCGCTAGTGGGTTCTTCGTTCATAGCAGAGCATAAGGTGAGGCTTGTTGTGATGGGGGCGGTGGCATGCGTGGCGCTGGCAGCGTTTGGAGCAGGTCGGAGCAGTGCTTGGAAAGACTCCAGTGGGGAGGTCTTGTTTCAGGGTTGTGATTGGAGGGGTGATGGCCATGGCCATCACATTTGGACTCACCAAACTGGCTGCATCCACAGGGCTTCAACTCTGACTTTGAACCCACTTTTCTTCGTCTTTTCTCCTCTGCTAACTCAGTGGAGATGTTCGTGTCATTTCGCTTTGTGGTGTAGTGTGTTGTTTATGGAGAGATTCAAGTGGAGTCTCCCACAATGCATGATGCATTATATTATCCAATACAATGGGGTTTTCATTTGATTAACTTGTCTGCTTCAAAAAGCACTTCAATCATTCTTCTCATCCTAGACCAATAATACGAAATTCAGGGGTACTAATTTAATCTTTTTCACAATTTCTTCCAATACTTGAAAACCAAACATTTCAGTGCATTACGCTTATTGGCAATGACTAGTTTTTTTAAATCATTTCATTTTTTTACAATTTTTAGATTTCTATTATTAGCGGTTCAATTACCGTAGAAATCACATATTTTTATGTAGATTGATATTTTAAAAACAATTAATGATGTAATTTACCAAACATGCAATTTTATAAGTAAAATCAAGTTTCCTAACTGATTTTTTATTTTTATTTTTTATTTTGGCACCGTTTACAGTTAGTTACTATTGAAAAAATTGCAGGTATTCAAATTTCAAAACCCACCCTCAAAATGTAGCTCAGCTGCTGCTAATAGTTGTACATATGTACGTGTACACACAAACACACACTGCGGAAGTACAAAAATTCACTAACATACCATGCATGTTCAGTAGAAAAATTAAAAAATATGTAAGAATCTTACTTAGCTTCTTTGCCATGAATATATAAATGTATCTGAATAAAATGTTACAAACTGGAAAAGACCTTTAAATTCACACATATTCTTCTCATTCTATGTCAGCATACATACATTCTGTTTGCAACAAGATCATCTTTAGTTCGGGCAATCCATCGTCCATGCAAGGAAATCAACTCAACCAAAAGGAAAAATCAATACTAAAATTACAAAGCACATGCTCAAGAAGATCAAATATATATCAGGCAACCTTAAAAAAGCTCGGCAAACATTTAGAACGTTGAAGTACCCACAGAAGAAGCTTGATGGGTTTGAAGGAGTGGTGAATTTCTAGTAGTAGAGATATATTACTGGAAACAATTTCCTCTGAACATGTATAAGTTGAGGACTGGTCGGAAAAAGTCTAGTGATCCCCAAAGAAAATGTCTCGAACTAAATCGATCCAAAACGAAAACGCTACTATATCGCAGGAGCCAAACAAATTTGGGAACCGAGATATCACCTCAAATGAACAGAACCGCAATCAGAATCTCCATTAGTGATTTTGAGATAGTATATGCAGTTGAACAAGGCAAGAACAACAATCCTCCCCAATATGAGCAAAATTGAATGGATGGCCAGATCAAATATTCTATCGTTTATAGGAAAGCGGTTGCCAAACTCGTTAAGAGATGCAAAACAACTTGCCATGTAGTTATTAAACCGAACCCTTTTCGACCGGAGTGCTGTGCATGCATAACTAACTTGAGCTAAACCGGAATGGCTTGTGGCAGAACAAAGACTCGCATAAACTAAGTTTAAAGCCACGTCCAACTAAAAAGAAGTGAATTAGGTATCCAACAAGATCAAAACTAGCCGAACATGCTGCCAAAAGGTTCACAACATCACTAGAGCACAAACCATAATCAACAAAACAAGCATTAAAGGAAAAACAATTACCTGTTGACTCTGTTCTCATTAGTAAGCGATGTAAGAGGGCAACAGAATCCCTTTTTCATTTTTTAAGCAGCTTCTGATTCTGATGAAGTAAGAAACACAAGAACTACCCCGCGATGAATTTCAACAAGTTCTCTCAGGCCCGTAAATCACATCGGATGGTGCAGCAAGTATGAGAATTTTCTAAGTAGAAGATTCGCAACAAATCCGCAGCAATTATGAAATTCAAAGACCATTTAGATCACAGCCCAATGTACATAATAAGTACGCAATTAGACTTCAAATCGGACCAGAACACCTGAACAAGAATTTAGGAACATAAACAGTTGAATATTTGTGCAGATTCCACACTTCAAAAGACAGAACTAAAGAGAAACATCCTGTAAAATAAAACTTCCAACACTCCTAGGAATGTCACAGCAATACTTCCACGACCTCAGCTGCATTAGAATGTGGATAACATCTCATCAGATTAAGATAAACCACAAAGAAGGTGACTCTAAAGATAGGTTCCAGTGCCATACCTCAATTACAAGTCTTCACTCTCTCAAGAACGATAGCCCCCTGTTCCTCTCCTTTCATAAGGTCCAGAGCGATCACGATTGTATCTATCACCCCCAGAGCTTCCACGACCCCCAGCATCCCTATTGCGGCCACCAAATCGATCTCCATTTCGATCTGGACCATATCGACCACTACCTCCACCACCTCCACTACTAGCATATTTATCCTCTCTACCACCATACCTACCTCTTCCTCCATCACTAGGACATTCTCGAGCAAAATGTCCAGGTTTACCGCACTTAAAACACTCTCCACCATTGGATCCACGTCCACCTCCATAGTCACGGTCTCGATCTCGATCACGCCCTCGATCACGGTCACGATCACGTGACCGATCACCATCATGTTCTCTGCCTGACCCTTGAGCCTTATCAACTGTAATACTCCGACCATCTAAATCAATTCCATTCATTTCTTCAATGGCCTCTTCCATAGCTTTTTTATCATCAAAAGTGACAAATCCAAATCCACGAGATCGCCCCGAGAACTTGTCAACAACTACCTGTGTAATGGATTTCCAAAAGATATAGTCACTTGAGTTCTTACCATAACAAAAAAAAAAAGATCACATTTATTACAGAATTTTGAATAATGCCAAAGGCAAAAAAACAGGCCCCAAACAAAAGTCAAATAATAACATTACAGTCCTCGTCCTAGTTCTTTTGAAAAATCCAAAGGATAATTAAATATAAAATTATAATAGAATAAAAGACAATAAGAGACATGGTCAATTTAAATTCTTTCTACTTATCCCCTTCTTCACTACTTTCATCACAATTCTCTCTTCATTTTAAATAACCATCATACAGTATGGATAAAATTACCTACTTCAACTCAAAAAATACCCTCCGGCCTTGTACTGATGCAATTCTCATCACTAAGAAAGGAAAGCCGATTACAAAATAAAGAGCATGCAATCTTTCAGTAAGATTTCAGAGACTAGAATCAAGGTGTGGGATGAGCATTGTCTATTCCTATCCTTGGTAAGGAATACTTCGTAGAGATTAGATCTTTACAACAAAAACACACCTATATCGATGGGAGCCAGAATCACAATGCTTCATCTCTCTCGCTTCGATGGGAGAGAAAGAAACCTGTCGATCATTCTTCAAAAATATCAGAGCCCAAGAGAGTGAATAGAATGTAGCCACGCAAATTGCAACTTCTTCACTCCGAACTAAGATTTTGTCACCTTCTTTGGAGGAGAGCCTTCGTTTTAAAGGACGCACGTACAGACGACTTCAATACAAACAACAGTGGAAGGAACTTTTGAATCACAACATTACACAAGTTAATCTTTGCAAATGTTTGGGCACCATATGCGAGGAGCAATGCTTTACTGTCCAACCGTTTCCAGGTATGCCTTTGTGCATTCTGACTTAAATGATTTTACAAAGAGTCTCTCAAGATTGCAAAATGATACTGATTATCGACGATGTTCAAGATACAAAGAAATACAATCAGGAAGTGGAATCTCATAATGATGAGTTTTTTGAACCATTTATTGATGATCGAGATGATAAAATCTGGGAGAAAGCAAGTCAAGTCTACCTTGATTTGAAAAAGGAGGAATGACTTTGTTGGAAAACTAATTTTAATGAAACTAAGGTTATCAGTGGCCTTGGGAAATCCATCCTCCCAAGCTTCAATCTAAATTCATTTTTTTCGAAAATTAAGATTAATTATAAAGATCTTCAGTTGGAATGTGCGAGATTGGGGGTCTAATGATAAAAGACGTGTTATTAAAGAAGTTATTACGAAACAGAATCCAGACGAGACTATCAACAACACTATTGATGTGAATCCCACATCGGTTCAGAAAGTCAGTCTGGACTAATATATATGTTGGGACAAAACATCCACTCTTGAACTAGTTTTTGTGGTGGAGTTAGGGATTCTCATATCATTTGATATCAGAGTCAAACTTCTATGAGTCGGTGTGCACACATCAAGTTTCCTATTGACCTGGGACCGATGCGCCGATTGAGGCAGTCGCCTTGTCCGACCGATCGCCGACTGAGCCAGTCGCCTTTAAAGGGTGTGGGAATGATGTGAATCTCACATCGGTTACAGATGGTTGTCTAGGCTTAGTATATATGTTGAGTCAAAACCTCCACTCTTGAGCTAACTTTTGTGATAGAGTTAGGGGTTCTCATATCAACTATGGCCTCACATGTGTGGGGATTTCGTTTCAAGAGTTTGGTAGTCTTGCCAGCTCAAGCGCGATCTGGAGGTATTCTCTTGGTATGGGATGTTAAAAGCATAAAAGTGGTGGAAATCGTGATTGGCCGCTTCTTTGTCTCTTTAAAAATTGACATTGGAAATTCCACTTCTTGGTGATTATTTGGGGTCTATGGCCCATGCACCGATTGAAGCCGCAATGATTTTTGGATGGAGCTATTTGATTTTTTTGGTTTATGCCCTCCTAATTGGTGTGTGAGCGGAGATCTCAACGTGGTCAGATTTCCTACTAAAAAATTCACCATGAGTAGAGCTACTCGTAACATGAAAATGTTTGATAAGTTATTTTTTAGGCTTAACTTTGTGACATCCCTTGGGCAACTCGCATTTTACTTGGTCGAATCTTAAAACAAATTTGGTTAGTTGTAGATTAGATCGTTTTCTTTTCACAACGGAGTGAGGAAAACTATTTCAGGTGTCAAGGCAAGAAGCGCTTGTTTGTTTGCTGTCCACTACTTTTAGATTTGAGAACGTGGCTCTCTCATTCAAAGTGTTTGGAGAACATCAAAATTTGGTGGTATAGCTGTAACTTAAATGGGTGGGAAGGTTTTAAGTTTATGAAAAAACTTCACGAAGTTAAACATGAAATCAAAAAATGGAATTTGTCTACTTTTGGTGACATAAGATTGGAAAAAGCTAGAAACAACAAGGTTTAGATGATGCTCAGAGACGGGAAAGGTACAATCTTAAGGTGCACTTTGAAGAAATTTTTATACTTGAATCTCAATCTTGGAGGCAAAAGATTAGACTTAAAAGTGTCTGCGGGTTGGATAATAACACCAAAGTTTGGGTTGAGAGTGGTAGGAAAATTAAGAAACTCATGAACAAACTTTCTTATGATGATGAGACCCTAATTGTTGAGGAAGCTCTCGTTCATGAAATCACGATCTACTTTTAAAACTCTTTATTCCATAACTCCAGGGCCCCTTTTGGAGTTACTAAGAGTTCATTAGCAAGCCATTCATCCAGGCATGGTTGTTCATTTGTATAGAAATTTTGATGAAGATGAAATTCGAATAACGGTGTTTGCTAAAGGTAGAGACTAAGCTCCTGGACCTTATGGTTATACCATAGCCTTCTTCCAAGATTCCTTTGAAGTGATTAAGTCTGACTAACTTAAAGTTTCCAAGAATTCCATGAAAGTGGCATTATCAATGCAAAAACTAACGAGACCTACTTGTGCTTAATCCCTAAAAAAGGAAACTTGAGGAATTTGAAAGACTATAGGCCTCTAAGCTTGGTGTCGAGCCTTCACAAAATTGTGGCCAAGGTTTCATTGCTTCAGTTAAAAGATGTTATTGCATAGACGACCTAAAAGGAACAAGGGGCTTTCATTATGGGTTAAAATATTCTTGATTTTTCTTTAATTACTAATGAGAGTATTGAAGATTACAAACAAAAGAAGAAATCAGTAATTTCTAAAATCGATTTTGAGAAGGCTTATGATACGTGATTGGGGTTTCATTGACGTTATTCTAAAATTGAAAGGGTTTGATGGGAGATGGAGGAAGTGGATATATGGATGTTTGTGATTTTCAAATTTCTCTGTCCTTATAAATGGAAGACCTAGAGGTAAATTTCGAGCAACAAGAGAGCTTAAGCAAGGAGACCCTCTTTCTCCTTTTCTATTTATTCTCATTAGTGATGTCCTTAGTAAAATGTTGAATAGAGCGAAATGTCTTCATTAGATAAAGGGATTCAAAATTGTCAGTGAAGTTATTCATGTTTCTCATCTCTAATTTGATGATAACACTATTTTGTTTTCTGTGAAAGACTCTAAAATTCAAAACTTTGTGAATATGGTGAAAATTTTTTGTTTACTTTCTGGTCTCAAGCTAAACCTTAAAAAAAACTATTATCGTGGAATATTGAGGATCATAATCTTGATAAATTAGCCTCTATAACTAATTGCAAAAAAGGTTCTTTATCACTTTCCTATCTGGGTCTCACTCTTCGTGGTAATCCTTGTTCTCTTTGTTTTTGGGAGCCAGTTTAACAGAAAATCACAAAACGCCACAATAGTTGGAAAAAAGGCTGCATCTCCAGAGAGGGGAAACTTACTTTGATTCATGTTGTGCTTGATAGTATCCCAATCTATTGTCTCTCTCTCTCTTTAACTTCCAACTAAGGTTTATAAGATGTTACACAAAATGGTTAAGGGCTTTTTCTGAGAATGATACGATGGAAAGTCAAGTCCTTGTCTAATTCATGGGAGCTTGTTACTAAACCTAAATTAAAAGAGTGCCTTGGGATTGGTAATTTTTAGTCTAGGCAGAATGTTTTGTAGGGAAAATGGTTGTGGAGATTTCTTTTGGAAACTAATTCTTTGTGGCATGCAATGATTAAGAGCAAATAAGACTTCGTGATTTTTGGTTGGGCTACCTATCATGCTAATCTGGTCCTTGGGATCTATTTCCTTGGAAATATATTTCCCTCTGTTCTTCATCTTTTCTGGATTGCATCACATTTAAGGTGGGAACAAAGCTCTGTTCGGTCCTATAGGTGGATTGGGGATGCTCCTTTTTGTGCTCGTTTCCTGGCATTTATCGTCTGTCCCGTAATAAAAGCTTCTTTATTGCCTCTCTTTTTGACATGCTCACAATCCTTGGCATCTTTCCTCACGAAGAGAGTTGAATATCTCGGAGTTTATCAGGTTTTCTGTTTTTCATGCGGCTATCTCTTCTTTCTCTCCAAGAATGAGTATCGCCAACACCAGAAGATGGTTTGTTAACCCATCAACAAACTTTTCTTTGAGATTTTTTTTCTCTAAACTTACTTCTCGTTCTACTATAAATTTCTCCTTTTTTTATTTTGTTTGGAAGGTCTCATCCAAAATCCAAGTTTATGCTTGGATTCTTATATATGAAAAGTTGTCTACTTGCGATCAAATTCAAAATAGAAATCATTGTTTGGCTCTCTCCGTGCTTTGTTGCCCTTTTTGTATGGAGTATGAGAAAATTATCACTCACACTAAGATTAATTGTGAGCTTACTAGAGGCATTTGGAGTCAATTCTTTCTCTTTTAATCGAACTATGGGGATGCAATTGGAGATTTAGAGCTTCCTTCTTTAGATCTTTTATAGGGATGAAAGATCAAAAAACCGAAAGTTAATTTTGAGTTTAGGAGTTGTAGCTATTTTTTGGGCTATCAGATTTTTTCGCAATGTTATTATGTTTGATGATAAAGAGTCAATTACAAAACTTTCGGAAAATATTAATTTTATCATTGCTAAATAAATTTATTGTTTGGAGATTAATTGTTTTAGATTGAGGGTTTTCTTCTTGAAGGGTTATTCCATTCTCTTTTTTGTAATTTATCTCTATCAATATATTTCGTTTTTTATCCAAAAAAAATATTCCCATAAAAAAAATAGAACTATTTCATTGTATATATCTGGTAAACTATTAAAACTGTACAAAATTTAGGTTCACCATCTAACTCTAACCATTTTAACTTAAACTCGGGTGTATTATTTTTTCAATTGTTCAATAACAAAAAATAATAGTCAAATGAAAAAGTACCCTTCGAGATGTAACTTCCGAGAATAATAATTAGAGATTGACTCTAGTCTAATTCAATTAAAAAAGCAGCAAGCACGGCAAGCTAGCATAAACAATAAAATTTATTTATAAAAATTAATCAATAAATGACAGAAAGGTCCCAGATAAAACAGAGAAAGGGTTAAAATTACAAAATTTATTATTGTAAGAAATACTACCAACAAAATTATAACAAACTACAAATACAATATGAGGTACAACCAAAACATATCATTTCCGTCTACTCTACTTTCACCACATTTCTCAGTATTTAATATCCATCATAAAATTTGAGCAAAATCACCTACTTCAAATCGAAATACCCAACACACATGCCTCATAGCAATGTCATTTTTCTTATGGCTAAGAAAGAAAGGCCTTATACATTATAAGGAAAAGATTGATCCAGAAACTTCCTCATTATTGATGAAGCTAAAAATCAGGTCAAGGGATAACTATCAAATTTAAAAACAAAACAAAAAATTGCTTATTATTTTATGTTATATAAAGTTTCTAAAGGGTGTAAAATCTAATTTTTAATTTTACTTCTCACCTTCTTAAATTACATACTGACATGCTATTTTTTCTATTGTCCAATTAGGGATTTAGCAAAGCTACATTAAACTATATGGTCAAATAAAAAAATAATATTCAAGGTATAGAGATGTTAAGCATTAGAGTGTTATTATAGTCCTAGGCAAGTACAAAAGCAGCATGCACAACAAGCTAGTATAATGAATAAATTAATTCATTTATAAAATTAAATCAAATAAGGTAATTAAATAACAAAAAGGTACCAGCTAAAACAAAAAGAGAACTGAATATATTGGCAACAAAGCCTAGGATAGAACAGTTCCCACATACAAAACACTGAAGTTACCTTAGCTTCAAGAAGATGGCCAAACTTTTGAAACGCCTCTTTCAGACCTCGATCAGAAGTTGACCAGGAAAGGCCACCAATGAAGCATCGATACTCCACTTCTTCGGCCATAATTTGAACTGTGTTACATAAAGTCACAAAATTTTGAAGAAGCCAAATATATAAAACCTTAGCTCACAAATCCATATTTGAAAGTTGATCAGACACATGCCAAACACAGCAAGAATGCACACGTACATACACACATAACTGCAGTGAGATGACCAAGGTAGTCATATACACAGGCCCCTTATAAAGGAATATGGGTAAAAACGTTGAACTTTGCAGAAAATATATCTAACTTTAAAACAATAACTAACTAAAAAGCCTGACACATTTTGACCAAGATATTTGATTAATTAAAGCTTCTGTCATCCTACGGATCACTTTGCCCACCAATTTTCTTAAGGAACTTAGTTTTTCTTTAAGAGGGCATTTTTTTTGTCCAGCACACCAAGAATATTTCACAATTCATTCGAGCATTTGGAATCAGAATTAAAAAATAAAAAATAAAACCCAATTGCAAATTTGTTTCAGGTGAAAAGGGGGTAAATACATAAACAGTTGGATGTAGAGAATGAAGGAGATGCCAAGTGTTTAATAATAAATGATGTAATTTTGACATGTATCCACATTTATTAGTCTGTTTCACTTCACTTGAATTTAACACAAAAGTGTAGGAGAAATCATAGTGATAAAGAGAGATCAAGATTAGTATAGAGGACTTAGAACAGAAAAATTGGAGAAGGGTAGTTTGCCAGGGGTTCAATGTCGGGATGCGTCATGCCCACTCTTTCCCTTCTTGCATTAATACACATTCAAACCATCTGGAAGCATCACAGTATACGCTAAAGTTGCCGTCTTCAACTGGCCATACTAATAAAGGACAGTGGTCACTTTATTAAGTGGCGAGCAACTCATCTCGCACGCTCAGACCTACTGAATTTGATATCCGTCCTTGTAAGCTGGTATAGGCTGTGCTCCAACAGAGAAATCCCTTGATGAACGTTCTGTCATAACAGCTAATCGAATTAAAGCTCGTACTTCACTGCATCTCGGTTTTGGCCACTCTTTCACGGCATGAATCTTGCCGGATCCACGGGGACACTCCTCTGCCGGGACACCACATGGCCTAGGAATTAATCTATCAACCAGAATTCACACTTTGATTAGCTTGCTCTTCAATTGATGCTTGTTTTAGGATTGACAGTACAACAGCCAAGTATGGTCATTTTAGGCCTCACTCTTGGAATAAACCAGAATGTCGTCGATGAAAACAATCACAAATTTATCCAAGACATCTTGGAATATCCTGTTCATTAGGTCCATAAATGCTGCCGGAGCATTAGTTAACCCGAACGACATCACCAAGAACTCGTAATGCCCGTACAGGGTCCTGAAGGCGTTCTTTGGAATATCATCAGCCCTGACCTTCAACTGGTAGTAACCGAAGCGCAAATCGATCTTAGAGAATACCCGAGCCCCTTGTAGCTGGTCAAATAAATCATCGATTCTCGGCAACGGGTACTTATTCTTGATCGTTAACTTATTCAGCTCACGGTAGTCAATACACATCCGTAAGGACCCATCCTTCTTCTTAACAAACAAGACGGGAGCACCCCACGGAGAAAAACTAGGGCGCACAAAACCCTTATCCACCAATTCTTTTAGCTGAGCCTTCAACTCCCTCAGCTCAATCGGTGCCATACGGTACAGATTCTTCGATACTGGTTCCGCACCTGGATATACGTCAATTTCAAACTCAATTTCGCGATCAGGTGGCAATCCCGGTAGGTCATCTAAGAAAACCTCAGGGAAGTCTCGGACCACCGGAATATTTTGAAGTTCGACCTCACCTTGCCTTCGAACATCTACTATATGGGCAAGAAATCCGACATATCCTGACCTCATCAGCTGTTGAGCTTTCAAGGAGGATATAACATGTATACTATGTCTCTTCGGTACTGCCTGATAGAAGAACTCTATTTCGTTCGGGCGCTTAAAAGTCACGAGCCCGGACCTACAGCCGATGGTGGCATGATGTCTAAATAGCCAGTCCATCCCCAGAATCACTTCGTATCCTTTCATACCGATGACGATAAGATGGGCATACAATTTCTGGTCTCCAACTGACACTATATCACTCTGCACTGCCTGCTCGGAGTGCATAAACTCTCCGGACGGTAGCATGACACTGTAGGGTTGATCGGATGGTGCAAGGCACAAGTTCTTTCTACCCGCAAAGTCCATGGCCACAAATGAATGAGTGGCCCCCGTGTCTAACAAAGTATATGCAGGTATGTTACACACCAAAATTGTACCTGTAATTGCTGTGTGCAGATCAGCATCATCAACGTCCTCCATCATTGCAAAGACTCTTGGCACGACCTGATTTTGTCTCGTGTCGGGTATCGGGCAATCACGGACATGATGGCCTCCTTTGCCACATCGGAAACAAGCGCCAGTAATAAGCCTGCATTCGCCCTGGTGGCTTCTCTGGCACCATGGACATATAGTGGGCTGAGGAGCCCCCATCGGTCTCTTTCCTTTGTCTGGGTAAGTGATGGTCTCATTGGGCCTCTTAATGCCCCTGTTTTGCTGCTGTTGGGGTTGAAAATTCTGGCCCCTTTGCTGTTGGTGCTGTTGATATTGTTGGTGCTGAGGAACATTTCGAATAATCCCTCTTGGTGAATCTCTTTGTCTCTGGGACTTTATTTCTAAAGCCTCTAACTGATAAGCCTTGGCCACCACCTTCACATACGGTGCCTCATCGAACCCTCCGGTTGTGATCCCTCGTAGAAGGTCCATCTTCAACCCTTGAATGAATTGGTGCACCTTGTTCTCATCGGTGGCCACCATATGTGTTGCATATCGGGACAGTGACTCGAATTTCTGAACATATTCAGCCACTGACCCATATTGTCGCAGCCGAGATAATTCAAGCAACTTTTCCTTCCTCACTCCCCGGTCAAAGTACTTCTCGTAGAAGATCTTCGTGAATCCTTCCCAGCTTAATGCCACTGTAGTTGACTGCACTGTGTCCCACCAAAATCCCGCACTTTCGGTGAGATAGAACGTGGCGCAAATAACTTTCTTGTTGTCTTCTACTTCTGCATATCCAAACATTTTCTCCATAGTTCGAATCCAGGTTTCAGCACAGGTCGGGTCTGTAGACAGTCCATCAAATGAGGGTGGCTGAAGTCGCCGGAATCTGTCTCCACTGTTGTCACGTGAAGCATTCCCGTGGTTGTTATTCCCGTTATCCTCCCTGGCCATCATGCGTTCCACCATACGGGACTGTACTCCTACCAGCTCGGTTAGTCGGTCAATGGCGCGAGAGCTTTCGCTTGACTCTTCCTGATGTCCTCTCACCATTTCTAAGAAATCCTATAAACAGAATAACCTAACTTAATAAACAGAACTTTGACAGGAAACACTTACAGTTGGTGGAGCGATCTCACGTGGCAGGTGCGCAGTCAGAATTTTCACAGAATCGATTTTTAAACCGTGTCGCTCTGATACCACAACTGTGACGACCCAAAACCGAACCCGATCGGGGTCCGGGATCGGAGCCATCACTCCAGGACAGTGGACGGAAAAACGGTGACTATTTTTTTTTTTAACAGATCGGTCAAGACAGTGGACATTATACTTAAAAATATTTTCAGAGAAACGAAATCGAATGACAGGAAACATGAACTGTCATCGCAAACCCTAAAACGTAACTTTACAGAGAGGGAGAAACTACAGTGAGTAAGAGAAAACATTTACAGGGAGAGAGGGAGAGTTCTCGGGTGACAAGGTGAAACAGGAAGCAGTTGAATCTAAAGGGGCAGAGTAAATGACGAAACCAAAAGGAGTGAAGCAGAAAACATAAATGAACTTAATTTGAAAGAATTCAGGCTGGCGGAAGACTTAGTATAAAAGAGCTTCGGTGGATTAAATAAAACAACATTGTACAATGATAATCGGAAGGAGGAGAGTAAAACTGGGCAGAAAGATAAAAGCTATCGGTGGATGTGAACTATAAACAAGAATTGAGTTCACCGGAAGATGCAGGCAGTGAACGAAATCGGTAAAAGGAGATGACGTCAGCCGGAAGATGGATGACGTCACCGGAAGATGCAGGCAGTGAACGAAATCGGTAGAAGGAGATGACGTCAGTCGGAAGATGGATGACGTCACCGGAAGATGCAGGCAGTAAACGAAATCGGTAGAAGGAGATGACGTCAGCCGGAAGATGGATGACGTCACCGGTAGATGCAGACAACAACGTCACCGGCAGAAGGTGATGACGTCAGCCGGAAGATGGATGACGTCAGCCGGTAGATGAAACTTTTAAGACAAACAGAAATGCACTTCTCACCGGTGGATGGAATCGGAAGATGCAGTTTTTAAGGCAAGATTCGACAACTTTAACAGAAAGACCTACAAACAGAGAGTCTCAAAACAGGAGGCACAAAGGTTCCAAACCTTCAAAACCCGATTTCAAAACAGATTTTTGAGTCATACTCTACAAGTGACAGGGGTTCAGGAAAACAAACTGCATGGATGGCTCAAAAACTCGAAACCCTCCATGCACAACCCTAAAAGACAAATTTCAAATACACGGTTCCAGAATATTTCAGAATACTTCATAACATAATTCAACTGTCAAATACAGTATAAACAGAAGGCATGAAAGTTATAGACTTTCAATACTCGATTCTAAACAAGGTTATGGAACATACTTTGCAAATGATAGGTTCAAGGAAACAGACTGCATGGATATTTCCCAAAACTAGAAGTCATCCATGCACAAACAAATAAAAGCATCCCAGCAGTTTCAGAATAATTTCAATACATTTCAAGACATAAATACAACTGTCGAATACAGAGGTTTTAGACATCAAGATAGGTTCAATACATTACAGAGTTTCGACAGAGTTTTTCTAAAACCAAAACATTAGAATCTAATTAAAATTCACAGGCAGTATTTTCTCTTTCAAAAACTTAAACCTCAGAGCAGATATATGTCTGGCTGCAGCAACCACCCCATGAGCTCGATCCACCCTCTACATTAGATCATCATTTTGAGGAACAAGGTCCTCGGTTTTGGGTTCAGTACCTACATCAGAGAGTTCACCTATGAGTCTAAAACTCAGTAAGACATAATTGGTATGCAGTGATGCAAAGTGCTATGCATGCCGTTTTTCAGAATACAGTGACAGTACAGAGCATTTAGTTACAGTGGCAGTAGAATTAAGTGGAGCTTATAGGGGAACTGGCAAACAGTGGGGGAGGGGGAGGGTGCACTATCAGGCACATTCAGGGGTACAGTACAGTGGGGGAGGGGGAGGGTGCACTATCAGGCACATTCAGGGGACAGTAAACGGTAATCAGTAACAGTTCTAGGGCCAGTCCCCGTCCCGCACTTAACCTGGTACATTTCAGTCAGATTTTATCTTATTAATTTCAAACAGTGTACA
Organism: Begonia masoniana; assembly: GCA_022432975.1. Lineage (NCBI taxonomy): Eukaryota > Viridiplantae > Streptophyta > Magnoliopsida > Cucurbitales > Begoniaceae > Begonia > Begonia masoniana. The sequence continues at coordinate 15,501,157 of CM039509.1, forward strand.
GAAATCGGTTTTGCATGGATTTTCAGTAAAATGTGTATGCATGACATTCTCAGTGCCTGAACCTATATCAGCAGTCATCAGAAATAACAGGGCATATTGTGAGACAGAAAAACTGACAACTCAGAACGTGAACTGAACAGACAACACAGCACACAAACTGAACAGAAGCTATAACATTTCTACCCAAAACTACCCGACAGAACAGGAAGCCTAGTACCTCTGTGATGTAGGGCCTTAAGGGCCAACCTACAGTTATGAACTTACCTGTTTGCTGCGGTGTCAGATTCTCGAATGTCCCTGGAATGCTCAGACCTGTAGTATGCATGAAGAGGTATTAAATAGCTGCAAATGCTAACTAATAAGTGAATAGAATCTGTTCCAAACTCATTCAAACCCTTAGAAAACAACCCGGTGTGTTTTCATCCAAAAACAGCGAGTTTTCATCGAATACCATAACCCTAAACCTCGGTAAAAACTCACATTTAACTTGTCCAAACTTGTTAGCATTAAAAGATGCTTACCCTAGCGAAGAAACAGAAAGGAACTGAGGAGATCGAAGTAGCTTCGATGGTTGTTTTGTCGACTGGAAGGAAGAATGTAGAGAGGAATACAGAGAAGGAGAAATGTATATGAATGTTTACATAGAAGGAAGGAGAATAGGTGGGTTTCTCAGCAAGTTATTGCCACTTGGCAATCATCCATTGGTTATCTCCCACCAACCTTAATTTCTTCCCAATTTACCCTTCCATCCATTACCAACTAGCTTGTTTGTTTAGTTACACTTTTGTTTGGTTTTCATCTCATTATCCAATTCAATATGAACCCATTCGTTTTGGTTTCCAACAAAACATACATTGTATTAATATTGAATTAATCCACTTAATAATTCGAAAAATAATTATATGGCAAAAATGCCGAGTGTTACATATGCTTACTGAGTTATCTCATAGTTTTAATTTATGATGTAGGTGATTTTTTATCTGAAGAAGAACTAGCTGCGATTGAGAACCCTCTAGTGGCAAGCGAGCATACAGTAGAAGAAGATATTATTGAATTTGAAGAAAATGATTTAAATTAGTATGCTTTAGTTTTTCAAATAAATATTTAAAGCTTTCTTTCAATTTAAGATTTTGAATAAATTATGTTGAATTTGATTGTTAAATAAGGTTTTATAAAATTGTTTTAAATATGCAATTATTTCAAGTTTCCGACAAATTTATTTATACTCTAATAAAGGTTCCGCGCATTTTAGAGTTTCCAGTTATTATTATGTTTTTAAAATAAGATTTTAACGCTCGATTTTAAATCAATTTTGAGGAAAATTTTAGGGTTTTGAAAATTAGGATTTCAAATTAGGGATTTTTAAATTGGGGCGTTACACTAATGCTGCTAGAATTCCACTCTCTCATGGCCTATATATTAAGGGGAAGGGATTTTGTAGTCTTCTGAAACTGTGACACAGATGATGTTCCCTCAGAAGGATTATCATTGAAGCTCCAGTGGTCGGAGACACTCAGAAGGAAAAGGCTTGCCCCGAGAGAAGTGCCGAGATGGAAAGTCTAATGGCTGACTTGCAACTGGATCATGCTGCTTCTGTTGAATCTCATTTGTCCGAGTCGAACCAAAAGACGAAGAAGAGGAAGACGACCAAGAATTTGACGTTGAAGAAAGAAGAGAGTTGATGGTGTTTATTAGTTTTTATTTTACACTATTTTTTAATTATTTATTACATAAATATTAATGAAATATTGTGGGTGGCCTTTTGTTGAAGATCATATGCTTATTTGTCTAAAAAATAGTCCATTAATGAATTAATTAATTATAATTTAGTAGTGTTGTGTTTACCATTTATTTTTACATTTTAATTCTTACTTTTTAACGTGACAATAATTGATTTGTGTAGTTAAGTGATCTATCGTATTAATCGTAACAATCAATAATTGTTACATTATAATGTAACAATAAGACTGCAAAAATAGATGATAAAAGTAATATTACTCAGAATAGAATAGATTGAAATAATGAGAATGCACTCATTAATAAAATTTCATAAAATTGATTGGCCGAAAGAAATTGAGAGAAATTTTTGAATAACGTTTTATTGAAATAGGGTCGTTAAAGATTTTATTTTTAAACCCAAGTAAATTGACTCATAAATTAAAAAATTAATTACATGTAGCATGAAAGCAAAATGAGAAAGTTTATTGTTTTAGAGAGAAGTTATGTGTCTCTCTTTCTAGAAAATTACAAAGTCTATTTAAAGGGATTGACTTAACAAATTAATAAAACTGTGGTCAAGAAAATGAAAGAATTTAGCTTGCATGACCATCACTAAACTATTATGTTAACCTTTCAAGTAAATTGACTCATAAATTAAAAAATTAATTACATGTAGCATGAAAGCAAAATGAGAAAGTTTATTGTTTTAGAGAGAAGTTATGTGTCTCTCTTTCTAGAAAATTACAAAGTCTATTTAAAGGGATTGACTTAACAAATTAATAAAATTGTGGTCAAGAAAATGAAAGAATTTAGCTTGCATGACCATCACTAAACTATTATTGTTGACCTTTCAATATATATAAATATATATATAATATATAAATATATATATAAATATATAAATATATAAATATATATATATATATATATATATATATATATATATATATATATATATATATATATATATATATATATATATATATATATATATTCCGGCCTATTTTGTCTTAACTGATGCCACAGTTGATAGTCTTCAGGAGGCATGAGTCTTTTACGGGCCTTTTCATTTTGTATTCGGCTATTGCAACATCCCATTTATACCAAGGATTAGTATTGGGATTCCATTTTCTGCCGAGATATTCAAAAGTTTGTAATTCACTCCATGAATAAGAGTGGTCTTTGAACCATTGAAGACGCTCAGCAATAATCAATGGATGATTTGGATGAAAAGGAGGAATCCTTTGAAGAGCTCGCCATACAGGAGTTTGAACTTCACCAAAACCGGGTTTAATAACAATACCCTTTCTTTGATTGCGTTTGATACTGGAACAGGCAAATAAGAGTTGTCGTCCATTAAAGAACAACTTTACCTTTTCCTTTACTTTTGCTTTTCTTTTTGATTTTCTCTGTGAAAGATCAATAAAAGATTCCCTGAAAGAATCTCATAAGTCTTCATGAGAAACAATATCATCATCTGGATTTTGTGATTCTTCGGGTAAAACAGAGAATGAATTTGAATCTGTGCTCATAGAATTCACTTTAATTTTGATCATCGTCTTCATCAATTTCATCTAATGATAGAAACTGATCTTTGATCATATCAAATAATTTAAATTTCCTTTCTTGAGAAGTCATTTCAGGAAAATTTTATTGTAACTTTTGTAACATGTTTTGAAGAGAAGTATTCTCTGAATCCTGCATAGTATTTGATTTTGATGATGTATACAGGAGTTTATTTTGATTGTTGGTCTAAGTTATTTTGGAAAGACAACTTTCAGTGTCAAATCGAGACCACCATTTGACAAAAAAATTTCTTTGAATTTCTGGAAGGCCAACATGATTTGTATCAATTTCCAAATTCCATTGTCAAATCCAGTTGATTTGAAATTCAGTACAAAACCATAAAAGGTTGAGACCAAGTGTAATATCCGACTCGTACGGATTTTTAAGGATATTATTATTTTAATATGAAATGACATTTTCGTAAATATGTCGGATTAACTCCGTTTTACGAAAAAAAAACGTCATTAGAATCCTAATAATTAATATGGATTTTAGGAATATTATGGGATTTTTCGGAGTTCAAACCCTAAATTTACGAGAATTACGTTTCTCGTAATAAAAAGAACGATATTGTAAAAATAGTAAACGAGGTCCGTTTGCGAACGGGCAGTTTCGTTAGGACCCAAATAATAAGTTGGACTAAATGGTGAAATAAGAAGATTTGGTGAAACCGAATAGCTAGCCAATTAACGAAACGAAACACGAAATTTATATAAAAACAAAGTAAGGGCATTTTAGTAAATTTCCAAATCAATTATATTAAAAATCAAATTTGTTTCTTCTCTCCCTCACCTCCTCTCTTCTTCTGGCGATCGCAAAAACCAGAGAGCAAACCCTCTCTGGCGTCAACGCGATCTCGAGCTTCCGACCTCCGTTTCGCCTCCCGTTCGTCTCGTTTCCTTCACGATTTCTCCTCCTCTCGCTACCTTAGGTATGTATCTACGATCTTAGAGCTTTTATTCCGAGTTTTACGACGTTTTAGGAAATTAGGGTTTCGATCGGAATTCGTTAAAATGCGAATTAGGGTTCGTAATTAATAGGTTAGCCGTGATTAAGTATATATTGAACGTATTGGACGTTATTGGACGAAGAAAAATCAATTTGTGAAAAAGTTAAAAATTGGTTAATTTTCGGGTTTTAGGGCAAAACTCGTAATTTGGATTTTTAGGTGCCGGGCGTAAAATGCTCGATAGAATAGTTCAATGGATTGGGTTAAAGCGTTAGGAAATTGCCTTAGTTAAGGTTTTGATAATTTGGACGTTTATTAGCTTAAATTGATTTTAACGGCATATTGTGCTTTGCCTCAGACAAACAACGCTCGTGGACGGAGTTTGAGCTGCTTTGGACACGAGGTAAGTTCTCGTGATCTTTTCTGGCCGATTGGCCTACACCGTACGTCGAAGTCGTCTCGAGGATTTTGGTGACGTATATGTTTAAATTGTGTTGTCGGGTAGTTAGGACTAGTTTTGTATGGGTTATGTTTAATTGCTTTATCGTCTTGATGGTACACATGTTGATTGTTTACTTTATGTATTTTTCTGTTCATGCATCATGTTATGTATTGTCTGCTCATGCATCACGTTATTTAAAGTAAAATGAATCAACGAACGAAATGAAGCTACGTAATCTGTTATCTGGTCACGGCGAGGTAGGCCTCGGTGACAATCTGTCTGCGACCTAATCAAAAAGTAAAATGAACCAACGAAAAGAATCTACGTAATCTGTTATCTGGTCACGGAGAGGCTTGGTAGACCTCAGTGATAATCTGTCTGCGACGTAAAGAATCTGAATCTGTAATCTGAATCTGTATCTGTATCTGCATGTTTTCTGAATTACATACGCATAGCACGCATTGCACTTACGTAGAGCTTGCTGAGATTTTTATCTCATAGGTGTCTGTATGGTGTAGGTGAGGACGAGATCCCTCCACCTGAGGAGTGACGCAGTTGACGGAGGACGGCTCGCGTGGGTGTGCTGGCGCAGTCGAGGCTTCACCGACCCGTGGGGATAGTATGTATAGCTTCTGAGGGTCTTTTGGGACGTTTTAGGATGTTTGGTTCTGGTAGATGTTAGGTTTACATATTGATGTTTTTAAGGTTTTATAAACTGATTTGTAAAACGTTTAGTTTAATCTGTTATTTGAACGTTATAGAAATGTTTTTTATGGTTTTGGGATTGATACGGTTATGCTCGGTTTTCAGAGCTATCCACGCAGTTGGATTTCGCAAAGTCCGCTGTAAGTTAGTTGAGTATAGAATACGTTTTTAGTTAAGTTTAAGTTATAGGTTAATCAGGTTTATTGAGGAGAAAGTGGTGGGAATAGGTGAGTTTACTCTCTGGAATCGGATTCCAGAGAGGGTTGAAACATGAAGTGTTGCTCTTTGTAATTCGGATTCAGAGAGAAATTGTAAAACAGAAACACAGAGAGCAAAGAAAGGAGAAGGGAACGATCGCTGCGTGGTGATCGCTGCAAGTGTGCAGCGATCGATCTCTGCAGCAATGCAGAGATCGATCGCTGATCGTTGCATTGCACGATGCAGCAATGCAGCGATCGATCTCTGCAAAGCTGCAGAGATCGATCGCTGGTCTCTGCAGCATGTGCAGCGATCAGTCGCTGCATGCTGCAGCGACTGATCGCTGTCCCCTTGATTTCGGGTTTGGACATTTCTGTCCTCCCGATTTCTGTTTTATTTTAAATGATTTTTATTAAATGTTTTCATAGTTTTATTAATTTGTTTTAAGTTATTTAAATGGTTTAAAGCTAGATTTCAATTCCGATTTCGATTCTGGTTTCGATTTCGGATTAGGTTCCGCTTAGAGTCTATTTAAAGTATAAGGGCAAAAAAAATAATAATAATAATATATATGTACGGGAAAAATGGGTACAGTATCTGGGTCGTTACAAATTATGGTATCAGAGCCCCCGGGTTTTAAAATCGATTCTGTAGACTGCTCGACTGCACAGCCACTACGCGAACGTTCTTCATCAACTGTAAGTACGTTTATAGCTTTATTTGATTTTTTATTTCCTTAGAGTTATGTGTTTTAACCTATATAGGAGTTATAGAACTATGGTGCGTCGAGGAAATGACCGAAACGACCGGGACGACCGAGACGATACAATAGACACCTTAAAGGACTTTATTGCCCAACAGTCCCAGCATATGGAGCGACAGGCTCAACAGATGGAGAGACAGTCTCAACAGTTGGGCACCCTTATTGACCGAGAGGGCGTTAGAGCTCGGGAGACAGCTATTTGGGTAGCCGTGGGATGGAGAGATTTCAGAAGCTCCAGCCCCCTATATTTAACGGACAGTCTACGGATCCCTCTACGGCTGAGGAGTGGATTCGCACCATGGAGGACATGCTGGCCTATGCGAGTATTGAGGACGGAGAGAAGGTTGCATTGGTGACCTACCACTTGGCACTGGACGCCCGATTTTGGTGGGATTCCGTCAAGGCCACCGCAGATGTAACGATTATGGGTTGGGAGCGATTCAAGATGTTGTTTTATGACAAGTATTTCAGCCATACCGTGCGGGAGGCAAAGATGGTTGAGTTTATGCAGCTGCGGCAGGTTGGTTCTATTGCCGAGTATATGAGGAAGTTTGAGGCACTGTCCCGATTTGCGCCACGTCAAGTCAGCGTCAACGAGGACAAGGTGCGTCGGTTTTTACAGGGACTTAGCCAGGAGTTCCGGATGCGCCTTACGATATCAGGGGTACGTGGTGTATCCTTTGACGAGATAGTGGCCAAGCCCTCGACATTGAGGCTGTTGAGCAGAGTTCTGTCAAACCGAGGGAGCCATCTAAGGGCTTCTTTCAAGAGATTCACCCTCAGATCAGGAGTATGGACTGGCAACCGAGAGCACAGCCACAGCAATAGCAACAGAGAGGTGTTAAAAGGCCTCTAGAGGGAGGCAATGATAGAGGAAAGGGTAAGCAGGTACAAGAGGCTTCTCGAATGCCATGGTGTCCGATGTGCCAGAAAGAACACGGTGGCGAGTGCCGGGTGGGCACGAACAAATGTTTTAGGTGTGGTGGAGTTGACCACTTTGTTAAGGATTGCCTGAAGCCGGGCCGAGATCAGTTGATTGGAGATCAGAGGAGAGTCATGCCCAGGATCTTCACCTTTATTGAGCCTGGCGACGTCGACGATGGGGCCCAACTTTCTGCAATTGCAGGTATTGTTTAGTTACCTGTATGATGATATGCATATGATAGGTAAAGACCTGAAATTAGTAAGGAAGAGAAATATAGGTGGATAAGAGTGGTTACTAGGCGGACCTCAAAGAGAAAGCAGTAGACAGCGTATAGGACAATAAGGACCCAATAGAAATATAATTATACATTAGTAAGATTACTTTGATTTAATCAATGGAGTTTCCGCACTTAAGGTTTAGAAAGAATTAGAGGAATACACCCTATGAAATATGGTTTTAAGTAGGCGGAGATTATGTCTAATTAACACCCCCCTTCAAGTATTAAAATGCAACTAATCGAGAAAGATGAAGGTTAGATATAAACCTATTAATGGATACCCTAGATTGTTGTAATACCTGGAGTGTGTTTAAATAGGTCAAGTACCGTAGAACTCGTACATTGAGGATTCGTATGAAGTTATGAGTGTCTAGATTAAGAAAGAATTAAGAGTTAAACTTAGAATAATTGTCGAGTAGAATAGTTGGAACCTGACTAGAAGGAGCGAACAAAAATAGACTAGTCGGCGAACTTGATGTAGCCTTGAGGAATTTAGGGAAGGTGAAGTAGATCGTTGAAATAAATGAGAGGTTAGGTTAGAAGCATAGATTGGCATTTAAAGGTCAGCAATTGAGAAATTTGCGATTTATAGAATGAGGAGAGTGAGAACTATCACCGAAACTATCTAAATAAGCTTAGAAGTGAGGCTAAGTTAGAAAATTTCTAGAGATCGACTCGTGTTTGGCAAGTCGAGACCAAGTAATACATAAATGGCTTAGGTTAGAATGACTAGTTTAGAGCGCATCAATGAGGAGATTTAGAGACTTGAGGATGCTAGGAGTCGATAGAGACTTAAGTTAAGACAAATGACTATAGAAGAAGTAGTATGCGTAGATTAGTAATGGAGTAACGATAGAATTCATTGAGAAACTAAACCTAAGGAGCTTAATTTGATGAGTTAAAAGTTAAAATATATGGGAGTTAGATTACAACCTGAGTGTAGTTAGGAATCCTTGAAAGATAGTCAACCCAAATGACGTCGGGAAATGGAAGATATTTCGAGGATTGAACATAAGGGACGATTTTAGGAGAGACCCAATTGATAAATTAGTGAGTTTAACGCTTTGGTGACTAAATTTAGACCAACGCGTGCTCAGGTCGTCAGATGACAGGTACACAGTTAGAGAATCATTTGATTTAAGGTTTAGAAAATTTGGTAAGATTTGATGCTTGAACTGAAAATGAGGACTACGATTAGGAAGTTAGTGTAGAAATTCGATTGGTGTGTATCCCGATTGTGAACAGGATCGAGTGGATTGCGTTGAGGTAGGGTTACAGCCCAGAAATCGGACGAAATTGTAGGCATTCAATTTGACTGGCGTTAGGAAGTTTAGGTATAGTTCTGATCTAAAGGGGACAACAGAAGAAAGACATCGATATAGAGTGAATTTGGAGTTAGTATTATTAGAGATTTAATCTGCAAGTGATTAAGTGAAAGTCGAAAGTTGGTACATGCGCAAGTGTTAATGTGACAAATAGGTTGTCGGATTAATTGATTGAGATTTAAGAAATTGGATTACACTTAGTACGTGAGAAAGGACGTATACGATCCAATCGAAAGTAGAGAATACGAGGTTAGGGCTAAGGTTGGAGAATATAGTAGGGTTTTGGTTTAGAACCACGAAGAAGAACCGTAAGTGCAGACGATTAACTGAAGTAAAATGCCGCAAGATAAGAGACGTTAATGTCAAGAACTATAAGCTGTGGCAATTTGAGGACAAATTCTAATAAGGAGGGTAGAATGTAATATCCGACTCGTACGGATTTTTAAGGATATTATTATTTAATATGAAATGACATTTTCGTAAATATGTCGGATTAACTCCGTTTTACGAAAAGAAAGCGTCATTAGAATCCTAATAATTAATATGGATTTTAGGAATATTATGGGATTTTCGGAGTTCAAACCCTAAATTTACGAGAATTACGTTTCTCGTATAAAAAGAACGATATTGTAAAAATAGTAAACGAGGTCCGTTTGCGAACGGGCAGTTTCGTTAGGACCCAAATAATAAGTTGGACTAAATGGTGAAATAAGAAGATTTGGTGAAACCGAATAGCTAGCCAATTAACGAAACGAAACACGAAATTTATATAAAAACAAAGTAAGGGCATTTTAGTAAATTTCCAAATCAATTATATTAAAAATCAAATTTGTTTCTTCTCTCCCTCACCTCCTCTCTTCTTCTGGCGATCGCAAAAACCAGAGAGCAAACCCTCTCTGGCGTCAACGCGATCTCGAGCTTCCGACCTCCGTTTCGCCTCCCGTTCGTCTCGTTTCCTTCACGATTTCTCCTCCTCTCGCTACCTTAGGTATGTATCTACGATCTTAGAGCTTTTATTCCGAGTTTTACGACGTTTTAGGAAATTAGGGTTCGATCGGAATTCGTTAAAATGCGAATTAGGGTTCGTAATTAATAGGTTAGCCGTGATTAAGTATATATTGAACGTATTGGACGTTATTGGACGAAGAAAAATCAATTTGTGAAAAAGTTAAAAATTGGTTAATTTTCGGGTTTTAGGGCAAAACTCGTAATTTGGATTTTTAGGTGCCGGGCGTAAAATGCTCGATAGAATAGTTCAATGGATTGGGTTAAAGCGTTAGGAAATTGCCTTAGTTAAGGTTTTGATAATTTGGACGTTTATTAGCTTAAATTGATTTTAACGGCATATTGTGCTTTGCCTCAGACAAACAACGCTCGTGGACGGAGTTTGAGCTGCTTTGGACACGAGGTAAGTTCTCGTGATCTTTTCTGGCCGATTGGCCTACACCGTACGTCGAAGTCGTCTCGAGGATTTGGTGACGTATATGTTTAAATTGTGTTGTCGGGTAGTTAGGACTAGTTTTGTATGGGTTATGTTAATTGCTTTATCGTCTTGATGGTACACATGTTGATTGTTTACTTTATGTATTTTTCTGTTCATGCATCATGTTATGTATTTGTCTGCTCATGCATCACGTTATTTAAAGTAAAATGAATCAACGAACGAAATGAAGCTACGTAATCTGTTATCTGGTCACGGCGAGGTAGGCCTCGGTGACAATCTGTCTGCGACCTAATCAAAAAGTAAAATGAACCAACGAAAAGAATCTACGTAATCTGTTATCTGGTCACGGAGAGGCTTGGTAGACCTCAGTGATAATCTGTCTGCGACGTAAAGAATCTGAATCTGTAATCTGAATCTGTATCTGTATCTGCATGTTTTCTGAATTACATACGCATAGCACGCATTGCACTTACGTAGAGCTTGCTGAGATTTTTATCTCATAGGTGTCTGTATGGTGTAGGTGAGGACGAGATCCCTCCACCTGAGGAGTGACGCAGTTGACGGAGGACGGCTCGCGTGGGTGTGCTGGCGCAGTCGAGGCTTCACCGACCCGTGGGGATAGTATGTATAGCTTCTGAGGGTCTTTTGGGACGTTTTAGGATGTTTGGTTCTGGTAGATGTTAGGTTTACATATTGATGTTTTTAAGGTTTATAAACTGATTTGTAAAACGTTAGTTTAATCTGTTATTTGAACGTTATAGAAATGTTTTTTATGGTTTTGGGATTGATACGGTTATGCTCGGTTTTCAGAGCTATCCACGCAGTTGGATTTCGCAAAGTCCGCTGTAAGTTAGTTGAGTATAGAATACGTTTTTAGTTAAGTTAAGTTATAGGTTAATCAGGTTTATTGAGGAGAAAGTGGTGGGAATAGGTGAGTTTACTCTCTGGAATCGGATTCCAGAGAGGTTGAAACATGAAGTGTTGCTCTTTGTAATTCGGATTCAGAGAGAAATTGTAAAACAGAAAACACAGAGAGCAAAGAAAGGAGAAGGGAACGATCGCTGCGTGGTGATCGCTGCAAGTGTGCAGCGATCGATCTCTGCAGCAATGCAGAGATCGATCGCTGATCGTTGCATTGCACGATGCAGCAATGCAGCGATCGATCTCTGCAAAGCTGCAGAGATCGATCGCTGGTCTCTGCAGCATGTGCAGCGATCAGTCGCTGCATGCTGCAGCGACTGATCGCTGTCCCCTTGATTTCGGGTTTGGACATTTCTGTCCTCCCGATTTCTGTTTTATTTTAAATGATTTTTATTAAATGTTTTCATAGTTTTATTAATTTGTTTTAAGTTATTTAAATGGTTTAAAGCTAGATTTCAATTCCGATTTCGATTCTGGTTTCGATTTCGGATTAGGTTCCGCTTAGAGTCTATTTAAAGTATAAGGGAAAAAAAAATAATAATAATAATATATATGTACGGGAAAATGGGTACAGTATCTGGGTCGTTACACCAAGAACTTTTGTGTATATTGTATTGGAAGATTAATATTCAATCAAAGTTAGATTTTTTAAAACGAAAATCTCAAATCTTGTTTGATTCTTTAAAAAATATTGATCTTATTTTTGAAATTTCTAAGCTAATACTTTAATCTCCTATTATCTATATCTATCTTATCATAATCTTCACTGAAATTCACTTTCTTAAAGCCTATAAATTATGGGGGAAGGGTGGAAGATTAAACTTTGTTTGATCCAGAGTTCATCAAAGTGTTCTCTAGAGCCACTGTAATGGATGCTACTTCCGTCAAAAGGATTGCCATTGATGATCGGACCAATCCGAAGGTCTGCTCGAGTGGGAACGTTCAAGAAGGAAGAACAGCAACTGAAACTCTTTGCTTCTATTGCACGTCAATTGTATGATTCAAACCTGAGCCTTCCTCTGAAGAAGAGAATCCAAGGATTGACTAGCCTCTTTGAACAGAAGCCAGAATCGAAGAAGGCAAAGGAGAAGAGGAAACATCACCATCGCCGTCAAAGGAGACGAAGTACAAGATAACCCACCGCCCAAACCGCCCATCTTGGAAGAGCAGGTAATGGCGAAGCATTGACAGAAAAGATAAGAGGAATGAGTGGGGAGTGGGTGGAATTATGTTGAGAAAAAGACTAATATCAACTCTCGACATAAGAATACATAGCAAAATAAAATTTATTTTCTCTTTTTGTGTAATCAATAGTCAAAGTAAAGCACCAAATGTAATAAGCGATAATAGATCACCAAAAAATAAAGAGATTTGCAACACTAATTTTAGAGTAGAAAATCCTCAAAATAGAGAGTAGAAAACCACATTTCATCAAATACACAACCAAACCAAGAACATTATTCTTCCTTCAAGCTAATAGTAAAACCCATAAGGAAAAATGACTTAATCCATACCTAAGATCCTCACTAAAAGAGAGAAGAGGTGGTGATGGAGGGAGGCTTCCAGGAGAACTTCAAGAGAGGAAGAAAAGAGAGACAGAAAAGTTATCAGCAAATGACCACATTTTGTTTTACTTAGGGGAAAAACTAATAAGGATTAAGTGAGGTCGCACAATCTCATCGAATCACCAAACCTACCTCTCCTATATTTAATTAGTTTGTGTTTAATTAATAAAACCCATCATTTTGCCTTCAGAAAAACATCTCTCAAAAGCATCCACGGAGAGTTCTCCCTATTTTCTCCCTTCCTTTAATAATTTTATTTATTTATTTACTAAACCTATATTTGTGTTGCCCTTTCAACACAATTCACTTACTCCATCTTCATCAATTCGCTTCACCGTGAATCACCATCTAATAATTTCCCTCTTTCATCTTTCATCCTATCCATTCGTAAATTATCTAATGAATACTAGTCATATGTAATTATCTAGCCAATAAAGTTTCGGGTGTTACATTTCACCCTCCTTAAATAAAATTTTGTTCTCAAAATTTGCATACCTGAATAATTCTTGGTATCGACTCATCATGTCAAGTTGTCCTTTCCCAGTTTTCTTCTTCCATGTTGTGGTTGCGCCACAAATTTTTACCAGCAAAATCTCCTTGTTGCGCAACACTTTCATCACTGAATTCAGAATACACACTGGCTTCTCCTCATACGCTAGTGTTGGCTGGATCTCAATATCATGTTGCTGCACAACATGAGAGGGATCACACATACACTTCTTCAACATAATACATGAAATACGTTGTGAATTCCTTCCATAGAAGCTGGCAACTGCAAACTGATATGCTGTCTTTCCAATTCTCTTCGTACTCAGAAATAGACCTACATATCTAGGGTTCAGCTTGCTCTTCTTCCGAATCTCATGACTCCTTTGAACGGAAAAATCTTCAAAGAAAACTTCATTATTCACATTGAATTCCAGCTCCATTGTTCTTCGATTAGCATAACTCTTCTACCGCTTTGAGCTGTCAGGATCCACTATCTAATAAATGTAACTTTTTCTACTGTTTGTTGCAAATGTCCGGACTAATCATCGGCTTGCCAACTTTATCTCAATGTAGCGGAGATCTGCATTTTCTTCCATAGAGAGCCTCATAAGGAGCCTTACCGATTGTAGCCTGATAGCTGTTATTATACGAAAACTCCACCAACGGTAGGTATTTGCTCCATGAACTCTGAAATTCCAGTACGTAAGCTCGTAGCATATCCTCTAGTATCTGAATAGTCCTTAAAAATTTCTGTCAGTCTGGAGGATGAAATGCTATACTGAAATTAACTGCATTCCCATAGTTTGTACAGACTCTTCGAGAACTTTGATGTAAATCTTGGATCCCTGTCTGAAACAATCGAAGTCGAAACTTTGTGCAATCAGACAATCTCCTGAATAAATGTTCTACGATCTGATCTATAATATACGTCATCTTCACAGGTAGAAAATGGGTTGACTTGGTTAATCTATTCACAATCACCCATATTCCATCATAGCTTTTTGCTGTTTTTGGCAATCCAACAACAAAATCCATAGAGATATGCTCCCACTTCCACTCTGGAATCGGTAATGGTTGTAATTTTCCAACTGACCTCTAGTGTTTCTGCTTTGATTTGTTAACAAATCAGGAACGTCTCAACATACTCGCAACACTTCTCTTCATATTAGGCCATCAAAAGTGCATTTTCAATCTCTGTACATCTTTGTACTTTCGGATGTATAGAAACGTAGAAGAGTGGGTTCAGATAAAATCTCCTTCCAAAGTTCTTCATTATTCGAAACGTGCCATCTATTTCGAAACTTTAGAATCTCATCTTCTGAATAGCTGAACTCCGAAGATTCATTGGAAACCATGCTCAGTTTGAACTCATTGCACTCGAAATCATCTCTCTCAGCTTCTCTGATCTTATCTAGAATAGTTGGTTTCAGAGAAATTGCTGATAATATAGCCATCAAATTTGAAACCACTTCTATATTAAATCTCTGAAACTCATTGTTCAATGCTGCTTGGTATGGATGAAACCATAGAAGAAGTAGATGTTGTTACTCTGCTCAATGCATCTGCTACAGTATTAGCCTTACCAGGGTGATACTTAATTTCAAAATCACAATCTTTCACAAATTTCAACCACCGCTGTTGTCTCATGTTTAACTCATCCTGAGTGAAAATATACTTCAAACTTTTGTGATTTGAAAATATTTCACACCACTGACTATACAAGTGATGTCTCCATATCTTTAACACAAATACAACTGCTGCTAACTCCAGATCGTGGGTAGGATAATTCCGTTCGTAACTCTTAATTGCCTTGAAAGCATAGGCAATTACTTTTTTTCCCTGCATCAAAACACACCCAAAACCTATTTTGGAGGAGTCGCAATAATACTGAAGTTACTGCTTCAACTAGCAGTGTCAAAAATGGGGAGCGGCAGTCAACTTCTGCTTCAAAGTCTAAAAATTATTCTCGCAGTCTTCAGACCATCAATACTTCGTATTCTTTCTCGTCATAAGATTCTCACTCGTGTTGCAGACATTGACATTTTTTTGAACCGGGGTGATGGTTAGCCAACTCCTGCTTATTTGGCCCTGGATGAAAATGTTGAGAGCATTGGTGCAGCTAGTCCCACTCCTTTCTGCTGCTCCAGAATCGAACAGTGTCAATGTCTGGAATCTCACAGAATCGACGACATCATCAAGAGCTATACTATGATTTGTTTTCAACAAATCAATGCGTTTGGTGACACCATCAAGAGAAGAATTAGAGTGGATTCCACTTGATTAATGCGAGTAAGGAGTTCTAAAATATCATCCCGAGTAACGGTGGAGGCTTCGAGATGGTCAAGTTGGGAGAGAACACAAGCCTCAAGTTGATCTAGTCAGGAAAGATACATAGATTGAAAGGACTCAAGACCAGTCCCGAGACTTGCAATACTTGCCCGGAGCTCATTGTAGTGGTCCTCAGAAATAGAAGGCCTTACTGAAGGAGTGGGGCGACTTGTACTCCTAGAAGAAGCACGAGTTGGCACTAGAGGCACTAGAGTTGGAGAGGGAGCACGAATTGGACTAAGAGGTCGGGGGAGATCAGCTTGGACTAGTGGAGGGAGCAGGATCACTGAAAGGTTCTGGAAGATGGATGTGATCATGACCAAACTCATCAGGAGCTTGAAGGAGAAGAACTGGTGGTCGCAGAGGGGCAAGGACAGGAAGGCGAATGTCATCTGGAGAACCATCTTCCTCGTCTTCTACAAGCAATAGTCGCTTTCTCAACCAACACACCTTGAGCATCTCTTGTGATCCCTATTCTAGACAGGGTGAAGGACGAGAAAAGTTCGAATTCTTTAAGGATAAGAGTTTGTCTGACTCCGGAAATCTAACTCCAAACCGATTGAAAATCTTCATAAGCAGAAGATTGTAAGGCAGGGACTTGAATGCATTACATACGACTTGAAGCATTCTGTTTAACATAATGTATCCAAGATGAAAGGGTTCACCTCTGAAAAACCATCCAAGTAAGAAGAGATCCATTGCCACTGACATGTCTCTATGACCCTCTACGGGCAAAATGTTGTAATGGATCATTTGGTGAAACACTCTGGCCCTAAGGTTCAAGTCTTTAGTTTTCAGCTGTAGGGGAGAGCGATCGGGATCCTTGGCAATCAGTTGGACTAACTTCTTGCCCGCAGGCTTAGCGAGAAATGATGGAGTCATTGTTTCCTCAAAGTATCTGCGGATCCGTTTAAAAACTCACAGCAGAGAATATCATGCAGCATTTCTGAGTGAGTTCAATATGCCGGCCATAGACATAACTCCTGAGTATAAGGGGTCTTGTAGAATGTTCTAGGTTGGCATAAAACATTCTAATTGCTGGTTCACAATAAGGGGTTTCTGAATCAAATAACCCTATTAACCCAATCTTAAAAAGATTCTTTGAAATCCAAGCCAGTGAAATCGCGAAAATTATTCCTCTAGAACGAATAATAGGTTTGAATTCAAAAGTTCATAATACCTATTAAACGCGGCTTGATTAATGAACTCATGGCTCGGCCAGACAAGAGGAGGAGGAACGGAAACAGATTGAGCACCTTCATGATGAGAGTCTTTTGGTTCTTCCTCGAGAAAACTTAGGGTGTGCGTGAGGAAGATGCCATTTGGGATACCTGGGTTTGAGATGGAAAGTAAAAATAGATTCGACGAACAGAGACAGAAAGGAATCGCTGGACGAAGGAAAGGAGTCGAGAGGTTTTTGAGAGGGAAATTTGAATCTTAGGGTTTTAGTTACCTTTCGAAAGATTTTATAGACAATTTGGTGAACGTCCATTGTCAAAGTCCATTGACAACGTCCATTGTTAACCGTCCACGGGTCAACGTCCATAGTGACCACGTCCATGCCTTCATTGACAAATCTACTCTATTGCTCAATATTCTCCAACAGAAAAGAACCTCAGTTTTTCTCAATTCGAATGAGACCTAATCTTATTCTTATATATTGAACGTCTTTTTATCCAAGGCTTGGTAAGATATCTGCTAATTGATCAGCAGAATTGATAAATTCTAATGTAATATCACCTCTTTGAATATGATCTCTAATAAAATGATATCTAACCTCGATGTGTTTTGTTCTAGAATGTTGGATTGATTCTTTAAATTTTAATGGCACTGGTGTGTTGTCACACTGAATGAAAATCCTATCATAGAAAAGATTATAATCTTCTAGAGTTTGCTTCATCCAAAGCATTTGAGCACAGCAACTACCAGCAGCAATATATGCACTCTCGGCAGTTGAAAGTACTACAGAATTCTGTTTCTTAGAATACCAGGACACAAAAAGATTCTCCTAGGAATTGACATGTTCACTAGTGCTTTTTTCTATCAATCAGACTTCCTGCATAGTCAGAGTCTGAATATCCAATTAAATCAAACGAGGTTCCCTTCGAATACCACAAACCTAAATCAGAAGTCTCACTTAAGTATTTGAAAATCCTCTTGACTGCACTAAGGTGGGATTCTTTAGGGGAAGCTTGAAACCTAGCACATAAACACACACTGAATATGATATCTGGCCTGCTAGCCGTTAGGTATAACAGAGAACCAATCATACCTCTATACTTCTTAATATCCTCACTTATCTCATTTCATCTTTATCCAATTTTGTAGTTGTGCTAATGGAGTTCTAGAGGACTTAGAAGATTATAATCCAAATTTCTTTAAGAGCTCTTGATGTATTTTTCTTGACAGAAGAAAATTTCGTCTGGAGTTTGACTAATCTGAAATCCTAAGAAGGAATTTTAACTCCCCCACATACTCATTTCAAATTCACTTTGCATTAGGGAGGAAAATTCATCACACAGAGAGGACATTAGTTGAACCGAAAATAATGTCATCGACATAGATTTGAACTAAGAGAATGTCTTTGTCCTTTTGCATGGTAAATAAGGTTGAATCGGTTTTACCATTTTGAACTTTCTTCCTTAAGGAATTCTTCAACCTATCATATCAGCTCTAGGAGCCTGCTGAAGTTCATAGAGAGCCTTTTTGAGCTTATAGATATGGTCAAGTTTGTCAAAACTTCAAATCCTAGGGGTTGTTCTACATAAACTTTTTCTAAGATATAACCATTTAAGAATGCACTCTTAAAGTCCATTTGAAAGAGTGTGAAGTTTTTGTAGCAAGCATAGGCTAAGAGCATCCTAATAGATTCTAGTCTAGCTACGAGTGCAAAGGTTTCCTCAAAGTCTATTCCTTCTTCTTGATTGTAACCTTTGGCAACTAACCTAGCTTTGTTCTAATAACAACATCATTTTCATCCAACTTATTCTTGAAAATCCATTTGTTCCAATAATGGGATATAGTGTGGTTTTGGAACAAGTTCCCAAACATTGTTCCTTTCGAATTGGTTTTAACTCATCTTGCATAGCAACTATCCAATTTCATCCAATTTGGCTTCTTCAAATTTCTTAGGCTCTATTTAGGAAATAAAAGCAACATTAGCACAGAGAGTTCTAAGGGGCCGGCTAGTTTTGACTCCTAATGTTGGATCACCTAGAAACTTCATCTAAGGGATGATCTCTTACATATCTCCCAATCTCTGGGAAGAGCTGCAAATTCATCTTTAACAGGGACATTGTCTAGATAATTTTCACTTTGAAGGTTTTCAGGCAGATTTTTCTAAGGAAAGAGAATCCATTTGCTTTTCTAGAAAAATCATCCTCATCCACAATTATTGTGGGCTGAGGGGTCTCATCAAAATTTACATGCACAGATTCTTCTACAACTTAGAGTCCTTTTGTTAAAAACTCTATAGGCTTTACTAGCAAGAGAATAACCAGAAAAATTCCCAGATCAGATTTGGAATCAAATTTTTCTAATGTTGTCCTTGGTGTTTAGAATGAAGCACTTACATCCAAAGGCTCTAAAGTATTTGACAGTAGGGGTTTTTCCATTCCAAAGTTCAAAAGGACTTTTCACAGAATAGGTTTTATGGAGACCTTTGTTTAGCACATAATAAGCTGTGGACAACAGCTTCTGCCCAGAAATACTTAGGAAAGGAATTTTCATTGAGCATGGTCCAAGCTAGCTCTTGAAGTGACCTATTTTTCCTTTCAACAACCCCATTTTGTTGAGGGGTTCTAGAAGAGGAGAAATTGTGCTCAATTCCATATTTGAGACACAAAAGTTCAAATTTTTCATTCTCGAATTCTCCACCATGATCACTACGAATAGCAACTATGGTGAGGTCCTTTTCCATTTGAAATCTCTTCCTAAAGCTAGAGAAGGTATCGAAGTTTCATCTTTGACTTGAGGAAGAATACCCAGTGAACATAGAGAAGTCATCTACAATGACAAATGCATAAAGTTTGCCTCCTAGACTAGCAATATTTGAAGGACCGAAGAGGTCCATATGGAGTAGTTGGAGAGGTTTGGACGAAGAAATTGCATTCTTTGATGCAAAGGAACTTTTGATTTGCTTGCCCATTTGGCAAGCTTCACAGACTTTATCCTTCTCAAAAGATATTTTGGAAGCCCTTCTAACTAAATTGATCCTTAGTATCTTAGCTAAGGTATCCATGCCTACGTGACTTAGTTTTCTATGCCAAGTCCAAACTATTATTTGAAGAATTTACAGCAAAATATTTTCATCAACATTGCTCAAAATTATCAGATCATAATAATAGACATTTTCTTTCTATAGCCTTTAAACAGAACATTGTCATTTGAAATGTCTTTGATCACACATGCATTTGATTTAAATGTTACTTTATAACCTTTGTCACACAATTAGGCTATACTTAACAAGTTATGCTTTAATCCTTCTACTATAACACATTTTCGATAATAGGATTGACAGGATTACCTATATTGTCGTGCCAACAATTCTGCCCTTTTGATTTCCACCAAAAGTTACTTCCCTTTTGTCTTGTGACAAAAGCAAACTTTGGTGAGGTCTCCGTCATATACCTCGAGCATACACGTCGAGGGTTACCATTTGTAACGCCCTAAAGACGACACAATATCGTACCATTTATTATTTTATTGTTTTTAACCTATCTTAATTAACTTTAAACAGAGAACCTAAACCGAAATGACAACCAATCAGCGAAATCGGAATTGAAATATAACCTTTGTAAAACATTTAAAAACAATTAAAACAAATTAAATAAAATACTATCAAAATTTAAAACATTAAGGAAAAAATTTCATAAAAGGGAGGGCAGTTCAAGTCTTCTGACGAGAAGGGGGAGCAGCGCGATAGATGCCCCATGAGCGTCGCAGCGCATCGATGCGGGCTGCGTGATGCAGCGTCGAGGCGCCCGACGCTTGGCAGCGCCCGTGCATTCGCGCCGGTGCTACCCACTCCTTCTCCTGTATTTCTATTTTCTATACTTCTAACTTATCAACTTATCAAATTCAGAGAGAAAACTCACCAGTTTTATCATCATAACTACAATCAATAACTACAAGAACTCGACACCAAAATTATTATCCTTACCTCAACAACTACAGCGGACTTGCGAAATCCCACTGCGTGGATATATCTAAAAATCGAGACATCCGTAACATTTCAAAACATTCTTAAAACAGTGACCACAAACAGTTCCAGAATTTCAAAGAATATCGTACCTAAACATCCTATACCATATTCTATCAATTATCTTCAAAACGTTCCACAAATCTTAAATACGCCCACGGGATCGGATGAAGCCCGACTGCGCCAGCACACCACCACAGCAATCTCGTTCAACTGAATCATGCACCTCAGGTGGAGGGACATCGTTCTCACCTGGGTACCTCGATATTAGATCACTCACCATACAGTAGCACTATTATGAGATGAAATACTAGTAGTAAGACCGTAAATGCAATGATGCTGTGCGTATGAGTTCGTAAACCAGCATGTATTTATTACATACCGCTCAATAAATAGGTGTCACCGAGGTCATCCCTCAAACCAGAGAGCACTCACCCAGCGGTGCGGACTACTCTTTCCGGCAGAGGCGGGGGGGTGCACGCTTACAACGTACAGTGTGCCTGAGCCCCACCTCGCCAATGACATTACAATACGCCTTTCGGCCAAATACGATTTGCGGCCAAAAGCTTTCGGCGATGTATGCTCAATCCGGCCTTCGGCATTGCTTCTGCAATGCTTTACGTTATCTTTTAAAACTCTGTGCGGAAATCATTTTCATGTTTTTACTTTAAAACCGATGTGAGTGATGCGGCCGTGAACGGTCAATAATACCAGTAAACAAAGCAATAACACGTACCATCAAACTGGGAAAAGCTAAATTAAACTATAAATCTAAGACATTGACCTACCCAAACGAGCAAATCAATAAAGGCATTCTCAAATCCTCGAGACCACGACGTACAGGTGTAGGCCAATCGGCCAAAGAAGACACGAGAACTTACCTCGTGTCAGCTGTGCAAATCCAAGCGAGTCCACGAGCTTGATTACCTAATCAACACGCAATATTGACGTATAAATTCATTTTAAACTAGCGATCGCTAAACTTACAAAACATTAACTACGTGATGGAAAACTCTTAAAGTTCTAATCACAATTTATCGAGTATTTCGTATGGATTTTTCGCTCGGCACCTCCTAATTCGTAATTTACGAGTTAGCAAAATCTCGAAAATTTCATAAAATATAACATTCTTCCTAAATCGATAGAGATTCGACCAAAAAACGTCCAATAGCTCACTATGTATCTAATCACGTAATATAATTACGAGCTCTAACTCTCGGTTTTTATCGATAAAACAACCAAATCTAAAGTTTAGAAATCACTGAACCGAATAACGCTTAAAAAAATATAGAGAATACGAGAACGTCGATTGTAGGAAGAAACGTGGAGGGCAGCGGACACGAACGGAGGTCGGATCGGAGTGGATAGTGCGAACGTCGCCGCGTGCTGGCATGTGAGGGTTCGCGGAGGACAAAGAGATAACCGAGAGAAGTGGTAGGAATTCGAACGAGGGAGAAGTGAAAGAAATAAAAGCAATTTTGATTGGATTTATAATATTAAATGGAAATACCAAATGCCCCGTATTGAGGTTTTATCATTGATGTTCTATTCGTTCGTTAATCGTTAGCGAGTCGAATTTTCCAGTAATTTCCATATTTTGCAATAAGTCCACTTTATTTGGGACTATAATAAAATTCCGTTGCAATTCGGAACCCATTTACAGTTTTACGAGAACGCTTTTACATCACGAAAAGCTAAGTTCGGAGATAGGGTTTCATCTCCGAAAAGTTCCTAAGTGTCCGGTAATCAATGCATCACATAAAGTGGGGATCGTAGTGACGCACTGTTCGTTAAAAGGGACCGTAATTGACTCAAAACATAAAAATGTCCTCTCAATAAAATAATTAAACACTAGTCAACGTACGTACATCGGGTTTACAAACATTGATTTTCCTGGGAGAGTCAGCAACTGCAAAATAGAATAGGTTTTCTTATTACCCAAATTTTTGGGTCCTAGGTAGTTGGTTCCTTTAGGAACCCATTGCATATTTACTTTCGGATTTAAGCTTTCCTAGTTTTAATGGACTAGTCATAGGATTTATCGTCCACGTCATACATGCGTGACAGGTTAGAGATTTAACAAAGAATCTTGAAACTTCTGTTATAGAGTTTCAATCCTAATCCTGCTTGATAAAAAGTTACCCTTTGAATGTGCATAACAGCATGTACGGATTTTTAAGGATATTATTATTTTAATATGAAATGACATTTTCGTAAATATGTCGGATAACTCCGTTTTACGAAAAAAAACGTCATTAGAATCCTAATAATTAATATGGATTTAGGAATATTATGGGATTTTTCGGAGTTCAAACCCTAAATTTACGAGAATTACGTTTCTCGTAATAAAAAGAACGATATTGTAAAAATAGTAAACGAGGTCCGTTTTGCGAACGGGCAGTTTCGTTAGGACCCAAATAATAAGTTGGACTAAATGGTGAAATAAGAAGATTTGGTGAAACCGAATAGCTAGCCAATTAACGAAACGAAACACGAAATTTATATAAAAACAAAGTAAGGGCATTTTAGTAAATTTCCAAATCAATTATATTAAAAATCAAATTTGTTTCTTCTCTCCCTCACCTCCTCTCTTCTTCTGGCGATCGCAAAAACCAGAGAGCAAACCCTCTCTGGCGTCAACGGCGATCTCGAGCTTCCGACCTCCGTTTCGCCTCCCGTTCGTCTCGTTTCCTTCACGATTTCTCCTCCTCTCGCTACCTTAGGTATGTATCTACGATCTTAGAGCTTTTATTCCGAGTTTTACGACGTTTTAGGAAATTAGGGTTTCGATCGGAATTCGTTAAAATGCGAATTAGGGTTCGTAATTAATAGGTTAGCCGTGATTAAGTATATATTGAACGTATTGGACGTTATTGGACGAAGAAAAATCAATTTGTGAAAAAGTTAAAATTGGTTAATTTTCGGGTTTTAGGGCAAAACTCGTAATTGGATTTTTAGGTGCCGGGCGTAAAATGCTCGATAGAATAGTTCAATGGATTGGGTTAAAGCGTTAGGAAATTGCCTTAGTTAAGGTTTTGATAATTTGGACGTTTATTAGCTTAAATTGATTTTAACGGCATATGTGCTTTGCCTCAGACAAACAACGCTCGTGGACGGAGTTGAGCTGCTTTGGACACGAGGTAAGTTCTCGTGATCTTTTCTGGACCGATTGGCCTACACCGTACGTCGAAGTCGTCTCGAGGATTTTGGTGACGTATATGTTTAAATTGTGTTGTCGGGTAGTTAGGACTAGTTTTGTATGGGTTATGTTTAATTGCTTTATCGTCTTGATGGTACACATGTTGATTGTTTACTTTATGTATTTTTCTGTTCATGCATCATGTTATGTATTTGTCTGCTCATGCATCACGTTATTTAAAGTAAAATGAATCAACGAACGAAATGAAGCTACGTAATCTGTTATCTGGTCACGGCGAGGTAGGCCTCGGTGACAATCTGTCTGCGACCTAATCAAAAGTAAAATGAACCAACGAAAAGAATCTACGTAATCTGTTATCTGGTCACGGAGAGGCTTGGTAGACCTCAGTGATAATCTGTCTGCGACGTAAAGAATCTGAATCTGTAATCTGAATCTGTATCTGTATCTGCATGTTTTCTGAATTACATACGCATAGCACGCATTGCACTTACGTAGAGCTTGCTGAGATTTTTATCTCATAGGTGTCTGTATGGTGTAGGTGAGGACGAGATCCCTCCACCTGAGGAGTGACGCAGTTGACGGAGGACGGCTCGCGTGGGTGTGCTGGCGCAGTCGAGGCTTCACCGACCCGTGGGGATAGTATGTATAGCTTCTGAGGGTCTTTTGGGACGTTTTAGGATGTTTGGTTCTGGTAGATGTTAGGTTTACATATTGATGTTTTTAAGGTTTTATAAACTGATTTGTAAAACGTTTAGTTTAATCTGTTATTTGAACGTTATAGAAATGTTTTTTATGGTTTTGGGATTGATACGGTTATGCTCGGTTTTCAGAGCTATCCACGCAGTTGGATTTCGCAAAGTCCGCTGTAAGTTAGTTGAGTATAGAATACGTTTTTAGTTAAGTTTAAGTTATAGGTTAATCAGGTTTATTGAGGAGAAAGTGGTGGGAATAGGTGAGTTTACTCTCTGGAATCGGATTCCAGAGAGGTTGAAACATGAAGTGTTGCTCTTTGTAATTCGGATTCAGAGAGAAATTGTAAAACAGAAAACACAGAGAGCAAAGAAAGGAGAAGGGAACGATCGCTGCGTGGTGATCGCTGCAAGTGTGCAGCGATCGATCTCTGCAGCAATGCAGAGATCGATCGCTGATCGTTGCATTGCACGATGCAGCAATGCAGCGATCGATCTCTGCAAAGCTGCAGAGATCGATCGCTGGTCTCTGCAGCATGTGCAGCGATCAGTCGCTGCATGCTGCAGCGACTGATCGCTGTCCCCTTGATTTCGGGTTTGGACATTTCTGTCCTCCCGATTTCTGTTTTATTTTAAATGATTTTTATTAAATGTTTTCATAGTTTTATTAATTTGTTTTAAGTTATTTAAATGGTTTAAAGCTAGATTTCAATTCCGATTTCGATTCTGGTTTCGATTTCGGATTAGGTTCCGCTTAGAGTCTATTTAAAGTATAAGGGCAAAAAAAAATAATAATAATAATATATATGTACGGGAAAAATGGGTACAGTATCTGGGTCGTTACAAATTATGGTATCAGAGCCCCCAGGTTTTAAAATCGATTCTGTAGACTGCTCGACTGCACAGCCACTACGCGAACGTTCTTCATCAACTGTAAGTACGTTTATAGCTTTATTTGATTTTTTATTTCCTTAGAGTTATGTGTTTTAACCTATATAGGAGTTATAGAACTATGGTGCGTCGAGGAAATGACCGAAACGACCGGGACGACCGAGACGATACAATAGACACCTTAAAGGACTTTATTGCCCAACAGTCCCAGCATATGGAGCGACAGGCTCAACAGATGGAGAGACAGTCTCAACAGTTGGGCACCCTTATTGACCGAGAGGGCGTTAGAGCTCGGGAGACAGCTATTTTGGGTAGCCGTGGGATGGAGAGATTTCAGAAGCTCCAGCCCCCTATATTTAACGGACAGTCTACGGATCCCTCTACGGCTGAGGAGTGGATTCGCACCATGGAGGACATGCTGGCCTATGCGAGTATTGAGGACGGAGAGAAGGTTGCATTGGTGACCTACCACTTGGCACTGGACGCCCGATTTTGGTGGGATTCCGTCAAGGCCACCGCAGATGTAACGATTATGGGTTGGGAGCGATTCAAGATGTTGTTTTATGACAAGTATTTCAGCCATACCGTGCGGGAGGCAAAGATGGTTGAGTTTATGCAGCTGCGGCAGGTTGGTTCTATTGCCGAGTATATGAGGAAGTTTGAGGCACTGTCCCGATTTGCGCCACGTCAAGTCAGCGTCAACGAGGACAAGGTGCGTCGGTTTTTACAGGGACTTAGCCAGGAGTTCCGGATGCGCCTTACGATATCAGGGGTACGTGGTGTATCCTTTGACGAGATAGTGGCCAAAGCCCTCGACATTGAGGCTGTTGAGCAGAGTTCTGTCAAACCGAGGGAGCCATCTAAGGGCTTCTTTCAAGAGATTCACCCTCAGATCAGGAGTATGGACTGGCAACCGAGAGCACAGCCACAGCAATAGCAACAGAGAGGTGTTAAAAGGCCTCTAGAGGGAGGCAATGATAGAGGAAAGGGTAAGCAGGTACAAGAGGCTTCTCGAATGCCATGGTGTCCGATGTGCCAGAAAGAACACGGTGGCGAGTGCCGGGTGGGCACGAACAAATGTTTTAGGTGTGGTGGAGTTGACCACTTTGTTAAGGATTGCCTGAAGCCGGGCCGAGATCAGTTGATTGGAGATCAGAGGAGAGTCATGCCCAGGATCTTCACCTTTATTGAGCCTGGCGACGTCGACGATGGGGCCCAACTTTCTGCAATTGCAGGTATTGTTTTAGTTACCTGTATGATGATATGCATATGATAGGTAAAGACCTGAAATTAGTAAGGAAGAGAAATATAGGTGGATAAGAGTGGTTACTAGGCGGACCTCAAAGAGAAAGCAGTAGACAGCGTATAGGACAATAAGGACCCAATAGAAATATAATTATACATTAGTAAGATTACTTTGATTTAATCAATGGAGTTTCCGCACTTAAGGTTTAGAAAGAATTAGAGGAATACACCCTATGAAATATGGTTTTAAGTAGGCGGAGATTATGTCTAATTAACACCCCCCTTCAAGTATTAAAATGCAACTAATCGAGAAAGATGAAGGTTAGATATAAACCTATTAATGGATACCCTAGATTGTTGTAATACCTGGAGTGTGTTTAAATAGGTCAAGTACCGTAGAACTCGTACATTGAGGATTCGTATGAAGTTATGAGTGTCTAGATTAAGAAAGAATTTAAGAGTTAAACTTAGAATAATTGTCGAGTAGAATAGTTGGAACCTGACTAGAAGGAGCGAACAAAAATAGACTAGTCGGCGAACTTGATGTAGCCTTGAGGAATTTAGGGAAGGTGAAGTAGATCGTTGAAATAAATGAGAGGTTAGGTTAGAAGCATAGATTGGCATTTAAAGGTCAGCAAATTGAGAAATTTGCGATTTATAGAATGAGGAGAGTGAGAACTATCACCGAAACTATCTAAATAAGCTTAGAAGTGAGGCTAAGTTAGAAAATTTCTAGAGATCGACTCGTGTTTGGCAAGTCGAGACCAAGTAATACATAAATGGCTTAGGTTAGAATGACTAGTTTAGAGCGCATCAATGAGGAGATTTAGAGACTTGAGGATGCTAGGAGTCGATAGAGACTTAAGTTAAGACAAATGACTATAGAAGAAGTAGTATGCGTAGATTAGTAATGGAGTAACGATAGAATTCATTGAGAAACTAAACCTAAGGAGCTTAATTTGATGAGTTAAAAGTTAAAATATATGGGAGTTAGATTACAACCTGAGTGTAGTTAGGAATCCTTGAAAGATAGTCAACCCAAATGACGTCGGGAAATGGAAGATATTTCGAGGATTGAACATAAGGGACGATTTTAGGAGAGACCAATTGATAAATTAGTGAGTTTAACGCTTTGGTGACTAAATTTAGACCAACGCGTGCTCAGGTCGTCAGATGACAGGTACACAGTTAGAGAATCATTTGATTTAAGGTTTAGAAAATTTGGTAAGATTTGATGCTTGAACTGAAAATGAGGACTACGATTAGGAAGTTAGTGTAGAAATTCGATTGGTGTGTATCCCGATTGTGAACAGGATCGAGTGGATTGCGTTGAGGTAGGGGTTACAGCCCAGAAATCGGACGAAATTGTAGGCATTCAATTTGACTGGCGTTAGGAAGTTTAGGTATAGTTCTGATCTAAAGGGGACAACAGAAGAAAGACATCGATATAGAGTGAATTTGGAGTTAGTATTATTAAGAGATTTAATCTGCAAGTGATTAAGTGAAAGTCGAAAGTTGGTACATGCGCAAGTGTTAATGTGACAAATATGTTGTCGGATTAATTGATTGAGATTTAAGAAATTGGATTACACTTAGTACGTGAGAAAGGACGTATACGATCCAATCGAAAGTAGAGAATACGAGGTTAGGGCTAAGGTTGGAGAATATAGTAGGGTTTTGGTTTAGAACCACGAAGAAGAACCGTAAGTGCAGACGATTAACTGAAGTAAAATGCCGCAAGATAAGAGACGTTAATGTCAAGAACTATAAGCTGTGGCAAATTTTGAGGACAAAATTCTAAATAAGGAGGGTAGAATGTAATATCCGACTCGTACGGATTTTTAAGGATATTATTATTTTAATATGAAATGACATTTTCGTAAATATGTCGGATTAACTCCGTTTTACGAAAAGAAAGCGTCATTAGAATCCTAATAATTAATATGGATTTTAGGAATATTATGGGATTTTTCGGAGTTCAAACCCTAAATTTACGAGAATTACGTTTCTCGTAATAAAAAGAACGATATTGTAAAAATAGTAAACGAGGTCCGTTTGCGAACGGGCAGTTTCGTTAGGACCCAAATAATAAGTTGGACTAAATGGTGAAATAAGAAGATTTGGTGAAACCGAATAGCTAGCCAATTAACGAAACGAAACACGAAATTTATATAAAAACAAAGTAAGGGCATTTTAGTAAATTTCCAAATCAATTATATTAAAAATCAAATTTGTTTCTTCTCTCCCTCACCTCCTCTCTTCTTCTGGCGATCGCAAAAACCAGAGAGCAAACCCTCTCTGGCGTCAACGCGATCTCGAGCTTCCGACCTCCGTTTCGCCTCCCGTTCGTCTCGTTTCCTTCACGATTTCTCCTCCTCTCGCTACCTTAGGTATGTATCTACGATCTTAGAGCTTTTATTCCGAGTTTTACGACGTTTTAGGAAATTAGGGTTTCGATCGGAATTCGTTAAAATGCGAATTAGGGTTCGTAATTAATAGGTTAGCCGTGATTAAGTATATATTGAACGTATTGGACGTTATTGGACGAAGAAAAATCAATTTGTGAAAAAGTTAAAAATTGGTTAATTTTCGGGTTTTAGGGCAAAACTCGTAATTTGGATTTTTAGGTGCCGGGCGTAAAATGCTCGATAGAATAGTTCAATGGATTGGGTTAAAGCGTTAGGAAATTGCCTTAGTTAAGGTTTTGATAATTTGGACGTTTATTAGCTTAAATTGATTTTAACGGCATATTGTGCTTTGCCTCAGACAAACAACGCTCGTGGACGGAGTTTGAGCTGCTTTGGACACGAGGTAAGTTCTCGTGATCTTTTCTGGCCGATTGGCCTACACCGTACGTCGAAGTCGTCTCGAGGATTTGGTGACGTATATGTTTAAATTGTGTTGTCGGGTAGTTAGGACTAGTTTTGTATGGGTTATGTTTAATTGCTTTATCGTCTTGATGGTACACATGTTGATTGTTTACTTTATGTATTTTTCTGTTCATGCATCATGTTATGTATTTGTCTGCTCATGCATCACGTTATTTAAAGTAAAATGAATCAACGAACGAAATGAAGCTACGTAATCTGTTATCTGGTCACGGCGAGGTAGGCCTCGGTGACAATCTGTCTGCGACCTAATCAAAAAGTAAAATGAACCAACGAAAAGAATCTACGTAATCTGTTATCTGGTCACGGAGAGGCTTGGTAGACCTCAGTGATAATCTGTCTGCGACGTAAAGAATCTGAATCTGTAATCTGAATCTGTATCTGTATCTGCATGTTTTCTGAATTACATACGCATAGCACGCATTGCACTTACGTAGAGCTTGCTGAGATTTTTATCTCATAGGTGTCTGTATGGTGTAGGTGAGGACGAGATCCCTCCACCTGAGGAGTGACGCAGTTGACGGAGGACGGCTCGCGTGGGTGTGCTGGCGCAGTCGAGGCTTCACCGACCCGTGGGGATAGTATGTATAGCTTCTGAGGGTCTTTTGGGACGTTTTAGGATGTTTGGTTCTGGTAGATGTTAGGTTTACATATTGATGTTTTTAAGGTTTTATAAACTGATTTGTAAAACGTTTAGTTTAATCTGTTATTTGAACGTTATAGAAATGTTTTTTATGGTTTTGGGATTGATACGGTTATGCTCGGTTTTCAGAGCTATCCACGCAGTTGGATTTCGCAAAGTCCGCTGTAAGTTAGTTGAGTATAGAATACGTTTTTAGTTAAGTTTAAGTTATAGGTTAATCAGGTTTATTGAGGAGAAAGTGGTGGGAATAGGTGAGTTTACTCTCTGGAATCGGATTCCAGAGAGGTTGAAACATGAAGTGTTGCTCTTTGTAATTCGGATTCAGAGAGAAATTGTAAAACAGAAAACACAGAGAGCAAAGAAAGGAGAAGGGAACGATCGCTGCGTGGTGATCGCTGCAAGTGTGCAGCGATCGATCTCTGCAGCAATGCAGAGATCGATCGCTGATCGTTGCATTGCACGATGCAGCAATGCAGCGATCGATCTCTGCAAAGCTGCAGAGATCGATCGCTGGTCTCTGCAGCATGTGCAGCGATCAGTCGCTGCATGCTGCAGCGACTGATCGCTGTCCCC
Organism: Begonia masoniana; assembly: GCA_022432975.1. Lineage (NCBI taxonomy): Eukaryota > Viridiplantae > Streptophyta > Magnoliopsida > Cucurbitales > Begoniaceae > Begonia > Begonia masoniana. The sequence goes on from CM039509.1 coordinate 15,532,062, forward strand.
TTGATTTCGGGTTTGGACATTTCTGTCCTCCCGATTTCTGTTTTATTTTAAATGATTTTTATTAAATGTTTTCATAGTTTTATTAATTTGTTTTAAGTTATTTAAATGGTTTAAAGCTAGATTTCAATTCCGATTTCGATTCTGGTTTCGATTTCGGATTAGGTTCCGCTTAGAGTCTATTTAAAGTATAAGGGAAAAAAAAATAATAATAATAATATATATGTACGGGAAAAATGGGTACAGTATCTGGGTCGTTACACCAAGAACTTTTGTGTATATTGTATTGGAAGATTAATATTCAATCAAAGTTAGATTTTTTAAACGAAAATCTCAAATCTTGTTTGATTCTTTAAAAAATATTGATCTTATTTTTGAAATTTCTAAGCTAATACTTTAATCTCCTATTATCTATATCTATCTTATCATAATCTTCACTGAAATTCACTTTCTTAAAGCCTATAAATTATGGGGGAAGGGTGGAAGATTAAACTTTGTTTGATCCAAGAGTTCATCAAAGTGTTCTCTAGAGCCACTGTAATGGATGCTACTCCGTCAAAAGGATTGCCATTGATGATCGGACCAATCCGAAGGTCTGCTCGAGTGGGAACGTTCAAGAAGGAAGAACAGCAACTGAAACTCTTTGCTTCTATTGCACGTCAATTGTATGATTCAAACCTGAGCCTTCCTCTGAAGAAGAGAATCCAAGGATTGACTAGCCTCTTTGAACAGAAGCCAGAATCGAAGAAGGCAAAGGAGAAGAGGAAGACATCACCATCGCCGTCAAAGGAGACGAAGTACAAGAATAACCCACCGCCCAAACCGCCCATCTTGGAAGAGCAGGTAATGGCGGAAGCATTGACAGAAAAGATAAGAGGAATGAGTGGGGAGTGGGTGGAATTATGTTGAGAAAAAGACTAATATCAACTCTCGACATAAGAATACATAGCAAAATAAAATTTATTTTTCTCTTTTTGTGTAATCAAATAGTCAAAGTAAAGCAACCAAATGTAATAAGCGATAATAGATCACCAAAAAATAAAGAGATTTGCAACACTAATTTTTAGAGTAGAAAATCCTCAAAATAGAGAGTAGAAAACCACATTTCATCAAATACACAACCAAACCAAGACATTATTCTTCCTTCAAGCTAATAGTAAAACCCATAAGGAAAAATGACTTAAATCCATACCTAAGATCCTCACTAAAAGAGAGAAGAGGTGGTGATGGAGGGAGGCTTCCAGGAGAACTTCAAGAGAGGAAGAAAAGAGAGACAGAAAAGTTATCAGCAAATGACCACATTTTGTTTTACTTAGGGGAAAAACTAATAAGGATTAAGTGAGGTCGCACAATCTCATCGAATCACCAAACCTACCTCTCCTATATTTAATTAGTTTTGTGTTTAATTAATAAAACCCATCATTTTGCCTTCAGAAAAACATCTCTCAAAAGCATCTCACGTGAGAGTTCTCCCTATTTTCTCCCTTCCTTTAATAATTTTATTTATTTATTTACTAAACCTATATTTGTGTTGCCCTTTCAACACAATTCACTTACTCCATCTTCATCAATTCGCTTCACCGTGAATCACCATCTAATAATTTCCCTCTTTCATCTTTTCATCCTATCCATTCGTAAATTATCTAATGAATACTAGTCATATGTAATTATCTAGCCAATAAAGTTTCGGGTGTTACATTTCACCCTCCTTAAATAAAATTTTGTTCTCAAAATTTGCATACCTGAATAATTCTTGGTATCGACTCATCATGTCAAGTTGTCTTTCCCAGTTTTCTTCTTCCATGTTGTGGTTGCGCCACAAAATTTTTACCAGCAAAATCTCCTTGTTGCGCAACACTTTCATCACTGAATTCAGAATACACACTGGCTTCTCCTCATACGCTAGTGTTGGCTGGATCTCAATATCATGTTGCTGCACAACATGAGAGGGATCACACATACACTTCTTCAACATAAATACATGAAATACGTTGTGAATTCCTTCCATAGAAGCTGGCAACTGCAACTGATATGCTGTCTTTCCAATTCTCTTCGTACTCAGAAATAGACCTACATATCTAGGGTTCAGCTTGCTCTTCTTCCCGAATCTCATGACTCCTTTGAACGGAAAAATCTTCAAGAAAACTTCATTATTCACATTGAATTCCAGCTCCATTGTTCTTCGATTAGCATAACTCTTCTACCGGCTTTGAGCTGTCAGGATCCACTATCTAATAAATGTAACTTTTTCTACTGTTTGTTGCAAAATGTCCGGACTAATCAATCGTGCTTTGCCAACTTTATCTCAATGTAGCGGAGATCTGCATTTTCTTCCATAGAGAGCCTCATAAGGAGCCTTACCGATTGTAGCCTGATAGCTGTTATTATACGAAAACTCCACCAACGGTAGGTATTTGCTCCATGAACTCTGAAATTCCAGTACGTAAGCTCGTAGCATATCCTCTAGTATCTGAATAGTCCTTTAAAAATTTCTGTCAGTCTGAGGATGAAATGCTATACTGAAATTTAACTGCATTCCCATAGTTTTGTACAGACTCTTCGAGAACTTTGATGTAAATCTTGGATCCCTGTCTGAAACAATCGAAGTCGAAACTTTGTGCAATCAGACAATCTCCTGAATAAATAGTTCTACGATCTGATCTATAATATACGTCATCTTCACAGGTAGAAAATGGGTTGACTTGGTTAATCTATTCACAATCACCCATATTCCATCATAGCTTTTTGCTGTTTTTGGCAATCCAACAACAAAATCCATAGAGATATGCTCCCACTTCCACTCTGGAATCGGTAATGGTTGTAATTTTCCAACTGACCTCTAGTGTTCTGCTTTGATTTGTTAACAAATCAGGAACGTCTCAACATACTTCGCAACACTTCTCTTCATATTAGGCCATCAAAAGTGCATTTTCAAATCTCTGTACATCTTTGTACTTTCTGGATGTATAGAAAACGTAGAAGAGTGGGTTCAGATAAAATCTCCTTCCAAAGTTCTTCATTATTCGAAACGTGCCATCTATTTCGAAACTTTAGAATCTCATCTTCTGAATAGCTGAACTCCGAAGATTCATTGGAAACCATGCTCAGTTTGAACTCATTGCACTCGAAATCATCTCTCTCAGCTTCTCTGATCTTATCTAGAATAGTTGGTTTCAGAGAAATTGCTGATAATATAGCCATCAAATTTGAAACCACTTCTATATTAAATCTCTGAAACTCATTGTTCAATGCTGCTGGTATGGATGAAACCATAGAAGAAGTAGATGTTGTTACTCTGCTCAATGCATCTGCTACAGTATTAGCCTTACCAGGGTGATACTTAATTTCAAAATCACAATCTTTCACAAATTTCAACCACCGCTGTTGTCTCATGTTTAACTCATCCTGAGTGAAAATATACTTCAAACTTTTGTGATTTGAAAATATTTCACACCACTGACTATACAAGTGATGTCTCCATATCTTTAACACAAATACAACTGCTGCTAACTCCAGATCGTGGGTAGGATAATTCCGTTCGTAACTCTTTAATTGCCTTGAAGCATAGGCAATTACTTTTTTTCCCTGCATCAAAACACACCCAAAACCTATTTTGGAGGAGTCGCAATAAATACTGAAGTTACTGCTTCAACTAGCAGTGTCAAAAATGGGAGCGGCAGTCAACTTCTGCTTCAAAGTCTAAAAATTATTCTCGCAGTCTTCAGACCATCAATACTTCGTATTCTTTCTCGTCATAAGATTCTCACTCGTGTTGCAGACATTGACATTTTTTTGAACCGGGGTGATGGTTAGCCAACTCCTGCTTATTTGGCCCTGGATGAAAATGTTGAGAGCATTGGTGCAGCTAGTCCCACTCCTTCTGCTGCTCCAGAATCGAACAGTGTCAATGTCTGGAATCTCACAGAATCGACGACATCATCAAGAGCTATACTATGATTTGTTTTCAACAAATCAATGCGTTTGGTGACACCATCAAGAGAAGAATTAAGAGTGGATTCCACTTGATTAATGCGAGTAAGGAGTTCTAAAATATCATCCCGAGTAACGGTGGAGGCTTCGAGATGGTCAAGTTGGGAGAGAACACAAGCCTCAAGTTGATCTAGTCAGGAAAGATACATAGATTGAAAGGACTCAAGACCAGTCCCGAGACTTGCAATACTTGCCCGGAGCTCATTGTAGTGGTCCTCAGAAATAGAAGGCCTTACTGAAGGAGTGGGGCGACTTGTACTCCTAGAAGAAGCACGAGTTGGCACTAGAGGCACTAGAGTTGGAGAGGGAGCACGAATTGGACTAAGAGGTCGGGGGAGATCAGCTTGGACTAGTGGAGGAGCAGGATCACTGAAAGGTTCTGGAAGATGGATGTGATCATGACCAAACTCATCAGGAGCTTGAAGGAGAAGAACTGGTGGTCGCAGAGGGGCAAGGACAGGAAGGCGAATGTCATCTGGAGAACCATCTTCCTCGTCTTCTACAAGCAATAGTCGCTTTCTCAACCAACACACCTTGAGCATCTCTTGTGATCCCTATTCTAGACAGGGTGAAGGACGAGAAAAAGTTCGAATTCTTTAAGGATAAGAGTTTGTCTGACTCCGGAAATCTAACTCCAAACCGATTGAAAATCTTCATAAGCAGAAGATTGTAAGGCAGGGACTTGAATGCATTACATACGACTTGAAGCATTCTGTTTAACATAATGTATCCAAGATGAAAGGGTTCACCTCTGAAAAACCATCCAAGTAAGAAGAGATCCATGCCACTGACATGATCTCTATGACCCTCTACGGGCAAAATGTTGTAATGGATCATTTGGTGAAACACTCTGGCCCTAAGGTTCAAGTCTTTAGTTTTCAGCTGTAGGGGAGAGCGATCGGGATCCTTGGCAATCAGTTGGACTAACTTCTTGCCCGCAGGCTTAGCGAGAAATGATGGAGTCATTGTTTCCTCAAAGTATCTGCGAGATCCGTTTAAAAACTCACAGCAGAGAATATCATGCAGCATTTCTTGAGTGAGTTCAATATGCCGGCCATAGACATAACTCCTGAGTATAAGGGGTCTTGTAGAATGTTCTAGGTTGGCATAAAACATTCTAATTGCTGGTTCACAATAAGGGGTTTCTGAATCAAATAACCCTATTAACCCCAATCTTAAAAAAGATTCTTTGAAATCCAAGCCAGTGAAATCGCGAAAAATTATTCCTCTAGAACGAATAATAGGTTTGAATTCAAAAGTTCATAATACCTATTAAACGCGGCTTGATTAATGAACTCATGGCTCGGCCAGACAAGAGGAGGAGGAACGGAAACAGATTGAGCACCTTCATGATGAGAAGTCTTTTGGTTCTTCCTCGAGAAAACTTAGGGTGTGCGTGAGGAAGATGCCATTTGGGATTACCTGGGGTTTTGAGATGGAAAGTAAAAATAGATTCGACGAACAGAGACAGAAAGGAATCGCTGGACGAAGGAAAGGAGTCGAGAGGTTTTTGAGAGGGAAATTTGAATCTTAGGGTTTTAGTTACCTTTCGAAAGATTTTATAGACAATTTGGTGAACGTCCATTGTCAAAGTCCATTGACAACGTCCATTGTTAACGTCCACGGTCAACGTCCATAGTGACCACGTCCATGCCTTCATTGACAAATCTACTCTATTGCTCAATATTCTCCAACAGAAAAAGAACCTCAGTTTTTCTCAATTCGAATGAGACCTAACCTTATTCTTATATTATTGAACGTCTTTTTATCCAAAGGCTTGGTAAAGATATCTGCTAATTGATCAGCAGAATTGATAAATTCTAATGTAATATCACCTCTTTGAATATGATCTCTAATAAAATGATATCTAACCTCGATGTGTTTTGTTCTAGAATGTTGGATTGGATTCTTTAAATTTTAATGGCACTGGTGTTGTCACACCGAATGAAAATCCTATCATAGAAAAGATTATAATCTTCTAGAGTTTGCTTCATCCAAAGCATTTGAGCACAGCAACTACCAGCAGCAATATATGCACTCTCGGCAGTTGAAAGTACTACAGAATTCTGTTTCTTAGAATACCAGGACACAAGAGATTCTCCTAGGAATTGACATGTTCCACTAGTGCTTTTTCTATCAATCAGACTTCCTGCATAGTCAGAGTCTGAATATCCAATTAAATCAAACGAGGTTCCCTTCGAATACCACAAACCTAAATCAGAAGTCTCACTTAAGTATTTGAAAATCCTCTTGACTGCACTAAGGTGGGATTCCTTAGGGGAAGCTTGAAACCTAGCACATAAACACACACTGAATAGGATATCTGGCCTGCTAGCCGTTAGGTATAACAGAGAACCAATCATACCTCTATACTTCTTAATATCCTCACTTATCTCATTTTCATCTTTATCCAATTTTGTAGTTGTGCTAATGGGAGTTCTAGAGGACTTAGAAGATTATAATCCAAATTTCTTTAAGAGCTCCTTGATGTATTTTTCTTGACAGAAGAAAATTTCATCTGGAGTTTGACTAATCTGAAATCCTAAGAAGAATTTTAACTCCCCCATCATACTCATTTCAAATTCACTTTGCATTAGGGAGGAAAATTCATCACACAGAGAGACATTAGTTGAACCGAAAATAATGTCATCGACATAGATTTGAACTAAGAGAATGTCTTTGTCCTTTTGCATGGTAAATAAGGTTGAATCGGTTTTACCATTTTTGAACTTTCTTTCCTCAAGGAAATTCTTCAACCTATCATATCAAGCTCTAGGAGCCTGCTGAAGTCCATAGAGAGCCTTTTTGAGCTTATAGATATGGTCAAGTTTGTCAAAAACTTCAAATCCTAGGGGTTGTTCTACATAAACTTTTTCTAAGATATAACCATTTAAGAATGCACTCTTAAAGTCCATTTGAAAGAGTGTGAAGTTTTTGTAGCAAGCATAGGCTAAGAGCATCCTAATAGATTCTAGTCTAGCTACGAGTGCAAAGGTTTCCTCAAAGTCTATTCCTTCTTCTTGATTGTAACCTTTGGCAACTAACCTAGCTTTGTTTCTAATAACAACATCATTTTCATCCAACTTATTCTTGAAAATCCATTTTGTTCCAATAATGGGATAATAGTCTGGTTTTGGAACAAGTTCCCAAACATTGTTCCTTTCGAATTGGTTTAACTCATCTTGCATAGCAACTATCCAATTTCATCCAATTTGGCTTCTTCAAATTTCTTAGGCTCTATTTGGGAAATAAAAGCAACATTAGCACAGAGATTTCTAAGGGAGGCTCTAGTTTTGACTCCTAATGTTGGATCACCTAGAACTTCATCTAAGGGATGATCTCTTACATATCTCCAATCTCTGGGAAGAGCTGCAAATTCATCTTTAACAGGGACAATGTCTAGAGAATTTTCACTTTGAAGGTTTTCAGCAGATTTTTCTAAGGAAAGAGAATCCATTTGCTTTTCTAGAAAATCATCCTCATCCACAATTATTGTGGGCTGAGGGGTCTCATCAAAATTTACATGCACAGATTCTTCTACAACTAGAGTCCTTTTGTTAAAAACTCTATAGGCTTTACTAGCAAGAGAATAACCAAGAAAAATTCCAGATCAGATTTGGAATCAAATTTTTCTAATTTGTCCTTGGTGTTTAGAATGAAGCACTTACATCCAAAGGCTCTAAAGTATTTGACAGTAGGGGTTTTTCCATTCCAAAGTTCAAAAGGACTTTTCACAAGAATAGGTTTTATGGAGACCTTGTTTAGCACATAACAAGCTGTGGAAACAGCTTCTGCCCAGAAATACTTAGGAAAGGAATTTTCATTGAGCATGGTCCGAGCTAGCTCTTGAAGTGACCTATTTTTCCTTTCAACAACCCCATTTTGTTGAGGGGTTCTAGAAGAGGAGAAATTGTGCTCAATTCCATATTTGAGACACAAGAGTTCAAATTTTTCATTCTCGAATTCTCCACCATGATCACTACGAATAGCAACTATGGTGAGGTCCTTTTCATTTTGAACTCTCTTCCTAAAGCTAGAGAAGGTATCGAAAGTTTCATCTTTTGACTTGAGGAAGAATACCCAAGTGAACCTAGAGAAGTCATCTACAATGACAAATGCATAAAGTTTGCCTCCTAGACTAGCAATATTTGAAGGACCGAAGAGGTCCATATGGAGTAGTTGGAGAGGTTTGGACGAAGAAATTGCATTCTTTGATGCAAAGAAACTTTTGATTTGCTTGCCCATTTGGCAAGCTTCACAGACTTTATCCTTCTCAAAAGATATTTTTGGAAGCCTTCTAACTAAATTATCCTTAGTAATCTTAGCTAAGGTATCCATGCCTACGTGACTTAGTTTTCTATGCCAAGTCCAACTATTATTTGAAGAATTTACAGCAAAATATTTTTCATCAACATGCTCAAAATTATCCAGATCAATAATATAGACATTTTCTTTTCTATAGCCTTTAAACAGAACATTGTCATTTGAAATGTCTTTGATCACACATGCATTTGATTTAAATGTTACTTTATAACCTTTGTCACACAATTGGCTAATACTTAACAAGTTATGCTTTAATCCTTCTACTAATAACACATTTTCGATAATAGGATTGACAGGATTACCTATATTGTCGATGCCAACAATTCTGCCCTTTTGATTTCCACCAAAAGTTACATTCCCTTTTTTCTTGTTGACAAAAGCAAACTTTGGTGAGTCTCCCGTCATATACCTCGAGCATCCACTGTCGAGGTACCATTTGTAACGGCCCTAAAACTGTACCCAATATCCGTACCATATTATTTATTTATTTTTTTTTAACCTAATATCTTTAATTAAACTTTAAACAGAACCTAAACCGAAATCGAAACCAAAATCGAAATCGGAATTGAAATATAACCTTTAAAACATTTAAAACAATTAAAACAAATTAAATAAATTACTTAAAAATTTTAAAAACAATTAAGGAAAACATTTCATAAAAGGGAGGGCAGTTCAGTCTTTCTGCCGAGGGAAGGGGGCAGCGCCCGATCGCTGCCCCATGCAGCGATCGCAGCGCTCGATCGCTGCGTGCTGCAGCGATCGAGGCGCCCGATCGCTGGCAGCGATCCGGCCTTCGCGCCTGGTTGCCGACCTCCACTCCTTTCTCTCTGTATTTTCTATTTTCTATACTTTCTATACTTATCAACTTATCAACTTCCAGAGAGCAAACTCACATGTTTTATCATCAATAACTACAATCAATAACTACAATGAACTCGACCCAAAATATATCCTACCCTCAACCAACTTACAGCGGACTTTGCGAAATCCCACTGCGTGGATATATCTAAAAATCGAGACAATCCGTAACATTTTCAAAACATTTCTATAAACAGTTGACCCAAACAGTTCCAGAATTTCAAAACGAATATCGTTACCTAAACATCCTATACATATTCTATCAATTATCTCAAAACGTTCCCAAAATCTATACATACTGTCCCCACGGGTCGATGAAGCCTCGACTGCGCCAGCACACCACCACAGCCATCCTCCGTCAACTGAATCATGCCTCAGGTGGAGGGACATCGTCCTCACCTGGTACCTCGATATCTAGATCACCTACACCATACAGTACACTATGAGATGAAATCCCAGTAAGACTCGTAAATGCAATGCATGCTGTGCGTATGAGTTCGATAAACCATGCTTTATTTTATCTTACAATACAATGCTCAATACAATAGGTGTCACCGAGGTCCTATCCCTCTAACCAGAGAGAACTCATCCAGCGGGCGGACTACTCTTTCCGGCTAGAGGCGGGGGGTGCACGCTTACAACACGTACAGTCGTGCCTGAGCCCCACCTCGCATGACCAATACAATACGCCTTTCGGCCAATACGCCTTTCGGCCAATAAGCCTTTCGGCCGATGCTATGCTCAATACGCCTTTCGGCCAGTGCAATGCTTTACGTTATCTTTAAAACTCTGTGCGGAAATTCATTTTCATGTTTTACTTTAAAACGAGTGATGCGTGAACAGTTCAATAACTTACAGTAAACAAGCAATAACAGATACCATCAAAACTGTAAAAGCATAAACTATAAACTCCTAAGACATAACTACCCAAACCGAGCAAAACTAACTAAAGGCATCTCCAAAACTCCTCGAGACCACGACGTACGGTGTAGGCCAATCGGCCAAAGAAGATCACGAGAACTTACCTCGTGCACGCTGCAATCCAAGCTTCGTCCACGAGCTCTGATTACCTAATCAACACGCAATATTGACGTTAAATTTCATTTAAACTATCGATCGTCTAAATTTACAAAACCTTAACTACGGAAACTTCTTAAAGTTCTAATCCAATTTATCGAGCTATTCATTCGAGCGATTTTTCGCTCGGCACCTCAATTCGTAATTTACGAGTTTATCCAAAATCTCGAAATTTCATAAAATATAACATTCTTCCTAAATCGATTAGATTCGACCAAAAACGTCCAATACGCTCAATATGTATCTAATCACGGTAAACCTATTAATTACGAGCTCTAAATCTCGGTTTTTATCGAAAACCTAACCAAATCTAAACGTTTAGAAATCAATGAAACTCGGAATTTAACGCTCTAAAACTATAGAGACTTACCGAGAACGTCGATTGGAGGAAGAAACGTGGAGGAAGCGGAACGAACGGAGGTCGGATCGGAGTCGGATCGTGAGAAGTCGCGCGGCTGGCAGTGAGGGTTCGCGAGAGAAAAAGAGAAACAGAGAGAAGTGGTTCTGGAATTCGAAGAGGAGAAGTGAAATGAAATAAAAGAATTTTGATTGATTTATAATATTAAATTTGCAAATTACCAAATTGCCCTTATTTAGTTTTTATATTGATTTCGTTCTTCGGTTCGTTAATCGTCTAGCGATTCGACTTTTCCAAATTTCCATATTTTGCTAATAAGTCCAACTTATTATTTGGGACTTAATAAAACTGTCCGTTCGCAATTCGGACCTCATTTACTATTTTTTACGAGAACGTCTTTTACATCACGAAAAGCTTAATTGTTCGGAATATAGTGTTTAATCTCCGAAAATTTCCATAATTTCCTTAAAATTCCCATTAATTGTTAGGATCGTAGTGACGCTTTCTTTTCGTAAAACGGACCTAATTTGACATAAACATAAAAATGTCATCCAATAATATAATAATAATAAAATATTCAAGTCCGTACATCCGGGTATTACACCATTGATTTTTCCTGGGAGAGTAATCAACCTGCAAAATAGAAATTAGGTGTTCTTCTTAAGTACCCAAATTTTTTGGGTCCTAGTGTTAGTTTTGGTTCCTTTAGGAACCCATTGCAATTTACTTCCGGATTTAATCTTTCCTAGTTTTAATGGACATTCATAGGATTTATGTCCTACTTCATTACATGCGTGACAGGTAGATGATTTAACAAAGAAATTCTTGTAAACTTTCTTTTTATTAGATTTTTCATATCCTAATCCTGCTTTATTAAAAGTTACCCTTTGACTGCCTAACAGCATGTTCAGATTTTTGCTCCCATTAGTGAATTTCTGAACAATATTATTCAAATCCTCATTTTTGCTTTTAAGTTCAGTAATTTCCTTTTTCATGCAAAATACACTCCTTAGTATGCTTTTCAATTAAATCTGTATTTTCTTTCCTTATCAGATTGTATTTAGTCTTAAGCATACTGTATTGTTTGACTAAGTCGTTAAAAGCATCAATTAAATCTCCATCCTCAGTTTCACTGTCACTAGAAGAATGACTAACCTCATCCTCCTTGGCCATGAAGCACAGATTGGTGACTTCCTCAACTGTCACTAGAAGAATAACTAACCTCATCCTCCTTGGCCATGAAGCACAGATTGGCGACTTCCTCATCTTCTGAAGAGGTGTCACTCTCACTGTCATCCCAAGTAGCCTTCATAGCTCTCTTTTTGAACTTCTTCGGACCTTTATTAGCTTGTGGACAGTCGGCCTTCATGTGACCAAGCTTCCCACACTCAAAACATGTGATTTCCTTTTCTCTTTGGGATTTCTCACCCTTTGGAAATCTTCTTCCTTGCATCCTCTTCCGTTGGAGGAATTTGCTGAATCTCCTAGTGATGAGAGCTATATCCTCATCATCATCTTCCTCCTCTGATTCTTTCTGCTTGCTTGAGGAAGCTTTGAGTGCAATGTCCTTCTTTTTGCTGATCTCTTTCTCTTTGAGATCTTCTTTGTCATTGGCTCTCATGGTTATCTCATGAGTCATTAGAGTGCCAATGAGCTATTCAAGCTTGAAAACCTTGAGATCCCGAGCTTCTTGTATAGCAATCACTTTCGGTTGCCAGGCTCTTGGTAGGCACCGAAGGATCTTTCTTACTAGTTCTTCACCTGAATAAATCTTACCAATACCTTTTAAGCCATTAGTAATGTTAGTGAATCGAGTAAACATAGATGAAATAGAGTCATCCTTTTCCATCGAAAAAAGTTCATGCTCGTGTACTAACATACTCATTTTACTTTCCTTACTTGGTTTGTTCTCTCGTGTGTAATCTCTAACAAGTGTCATACCTCTTGTGCACTATCACACCCTTGAACCCTATTAAACTCATCTCGGTTCAGTGCACAGTATAGGGTGTTTACAGCTTTGGCATTTAAACTAAGATTCCTCTTATCGGACTCTGTTAATTCATGAGAGTCCTTAGGAATACTAATTCCATTCTTAGTTTTCATGGCATTAAAAGAGCCATTCTCAATTATATTCTAAATTTCATAGTCCATGGCTTGAACAAATATTCTCATTCTTGCCTTCCAGTATACATAATCACTGCCATAAAAAAAATAGTGGCCTAGAAATGGACTCACCCTTTATGTGTGTGGCGTTTGTGTTGAATGTCATTGTAAATATATATATAAGAGAATATTTCTAAAATACAACTTAGAAAATATTTAACCTATCTCTGATACCAATTATAGGAACGTGATTGTCTAAGAAGGGGCGATAAATTAGACTTTTTAAATTCTTAACCTAAATGTTTTCTCTCTTTGTATGCAATTACTAAAATTATCGCAGCAAGCAAAAAAATAAGGTAAAGTAAGAGTTAGAGAGAAATTGACACCGTAGTTTTTAACGTGGTTCGGCCAATCTTGCCTACGTCCACGCTCCAAGGCTCCCCCTTGAAGATTTCTTTCTTCTCCTCTCGAGAAAACTAGATCGAACTTCACGGGCGTCGATCTACTTCCTTTTACACTTTGATTGATCTTCACGGGCGTCAATCACAGCCTTACAACTTTTATAAGATAAAAGTATTGAGCACAAATGCTACACACTCTCAAAGAGATAAATCTCAAGTTCTAGGGCAGAGAGAGAGGTATACAGATTTTTTGCTAAAAGGCTCGTAGGAGTATGTTATTACTGTTCAATCGATTGGCAAAAAGTTGTTCTCCTGAGCTTCATTCTTTATTTTATACTCTATCTGTAATCTGCCTTTCATCTAGAGAGGTCCTTGTCTCCGTACGAAAATATGACCGTTGGAGAGCTTTCGTTCACAGAAAAATAGTCGTTTGAATTCTGGAGTCGCCATCGCTCGTAGTCTTTAAAGTCTAGACGATGGAGTCTGTTTTGACTTTGGACGACTACGTCTTTCATTGGCGTGGACGACTGCGTCTGTTATTAGCATGGATGACTGCATCTTTCTTTTGAACGTGGACGACTGCGTCTTTCTTTTGAACGTGGACGACTACGTCTTTCTTTTAACTCTGGATGACAACGTCTTTCTTTTGAACGTGGACGACTACGTCTTTCTTTTGAGCGTGGACGACTGCGTCTTTCTTTTAACTCTGGACGACAGCGTCTTTCTTTTAAGCATGGACGAGTGCGTCTGGCTCTTAATTGTGGACGACTACGTCAGTCTTTCACGTGGACAACTGAGACCTTGGACGTTTACGCCTTTCTCTGTTTTCTTTTCACATGGACGATTGACTTCGGACTATTAACACTTAGACAAAAATCGTCAGAAAAACTAATGCCCCTTTTTCAAAAGGCATTTCCAGATAAATACAATTTATATCATAATCCAATTATGCAGCCCATGTATTCCAAATTAATCATCGGTTCACCAATTTCATGTTAATCATAATCATCCATATAAAACAAAATCATCAAAATAAATATAGTTACTTAAACACATTTAAGCTAACAATCTCCCTCTTTTTGATGATGACAAATATAGTTAGCTTAAAGAAATTTGCATCTGAATATATTCTGTTACTAATCCGGTTTGCTTCATTTGTAGAAATTCCATCATCTTTGTCGCTTGAATGTGTTGTTGAAGTATTTGTCGTAGAATGCCTCCTTGAACTCTTTCCAGGTTATAGCTTTAATATCGGCGGTGGTTTCCATAGTGTCCCACCAATAACTGGCATTTTTTGCCAAGTGAAAGATGGCACAAGAGACTTTTTCCGCCTCTTCCACCTTGGCATACTTAAACATGTCCTTGATCGTACGAATCCATTCTTCGGCAGAAGTTGGATCCGACGATTGTCCTTCAAATGTCGGAGGCCTCAATCTCCGAAATCTCTCTCCACTTTGGTCATTGTTCGAGCTAGAGCCTGAATTTCCTTAGTCATTTCTGTTCATAACTCCTACCAATAACTGGGATTGTAGCTCGACCAGAGCTGTCAGTCGACCAATAAGGTTGTCTCTGTTGTCTACTCCTCGTCTTGGTTCCCTCGACATGATTAATCCTAAACAAGTTACAAGCACACGTAAATTTCTAATAAAAGAACTTAACATAAACACTTACAGTTGATGAAGCACTTCTAGGCGGCGATTGACATTGTTAGGTAATCCACTGAACGATTTAACCCATGGGCTCTAATACCAACTTGTAGCGCCCTGAGTTATCTGAATCCGAGTCGCTACTCGACTTCATAACTTATACTTATTATACTTTGAAAATTTTGTGTAAATTTTAAAATTTTTCTTTGAATAGAAAATGTTTCGTAAATAATTTTGTTATAACTTGAAATCGTTTAAAATCCATAATGGAAGACCTTTCCTTAAGTAGAAAACCTGTAGCGACCCTAACACTGTACCCATTTTTTCCCGTATTATTATTATTTTTTTTTATATTTAAAACTTTAAACTTAGCGTTTTAGCAGAAATCAAACTTTTAATGCCAGAATCGAAATCGGAATTGAAATCGACGGAGTCTATGTTTATAAACTATTTAAAACAAAACTTAAAACAATTATAAAACAAATTTAAAACAATAAAAAAATAAATAAAAATAGGCAAAGGGCAAAAAGGGACGTTCATCCCAAATATGAGGGGCGATCGATCGCCCATAAACAGGCGATCGATCGCCAGTTTGGAAAACAAGGGGGAGAACGTTCGCCCCTCATTGTGGCGAACGTTCGCCACACTCCCTGGATTTTTTCCAGGGAGCGGCTACTGTAAGGGGCGATCGATTGCCCCTTTATGGGCGATCGATCGCCAAGTCCTCTGGATTTTTTTCCAGAGGACTTGCGCCCCCCTTTCTCCTTTCTTTTTTTTTTCTTCTTTCCCTGCATAAACACTACCCTCAACAACATTTTTCCTCCACACTTCAATACCATAAAACACTATAACATCGTTTAATTAGACCCACTCAAACATATCCTAAAACCCTATTTAACTCAAGACAAACTTTACGAAATCCAACCGCGTGGATCGCTCTAAAACTCGAGCGTATCCGTGCCCAACCTAAAACATCTCTGAACATTTCTATATAAAATCCAATAAAAGTGTAACAAAACGTTTTATAAAAACAGGTTTACCAAAATATCGAATTATCAACCTATCCAACTATCCAGAATCAAGCATCCTAAAATGTTCTATACAACCATCAGCCCGACAATTCCCAAAACCCTCAAAACATCTAACCATAAGTCCCACGGGTCAAAATACGCCTCGACTGCGCCAACAAGTTCCCGCGACCATCCTCCATCAACTGCATCACTCCTCTGGTGGAGGGATCTCGTCCTCACCTATGTCGAAGTCACCTACACCATACAGACATCTATGAGATAAAAATCTCAGCAAACTCTCGTAAATGTAAATGCATGCTGTGCATATGAGTTCATAAATCATGCAGCATTTTCTTTATCTTTACTCTGTGGGTGTCACCGAGATCTCATCCCCCTAACCGGAGAGAGCACATCCAGTGGTCAGACTACTCTTTCCAGCTAGAGGAGGGGGGTACACGCTTACAACTTGTACAGCCGTGCCTGAGCCCCACCTCGCGTAACCTATAACTGTATGAGTACATATTATATGTGGTATTGTGACAGACCCGTAGTCGATCTACACAATAGATCAATAGCCCCTCTCCAGGCCACATCGCCATTTTCTTTAAAACATTGTGCGAAAATTCATTTTCTATGCATAATTTAAAACCGTGATGCGTGAACAGTTAATGGCATAATTTAAACATACAACATACGTACCATCAAGACAACTAAAGCTATTATAAACATATTCTTTAAAAGGACTAAACCTAACTACCCAACCAAAGCATTTAAACAAAACGTCACCAAAATTCCTCGAGACGACCTCGACGTACGGTATAGGCCAATCGGCCAAAGAAAATCACGAGAACTTACCTTGCGTCCGTTGCAACTCTTGCTCCGTCCACAAGCTTTGTTTACCTAAGCAATTCCACCAAATTGTCGTTAAAACGAGTTTAAACAATTAAATGCTCAAACTAGCAAAATCTTTAACTAAGGAATTTCTCCTAGGGCCATAACTCAACTAACTGAGGCATTTCTATAACCAATTTGCGCTCGATACCACGAATCGTCCATTTTCGAGTTTTTCCCAAAATCCTCAAATTCTCAAATTTAACATTTCTCACAATTCGATCTAACTTCCTTCAATAACCTTCAATACGGTCTTTATATCCATAAACACGACATATCTATCAATTTCTAACCCTAAATCACGTTTTAACGGAAACTCTAAACAAACCCTAATCGTTTAATCTCCGTAAAAACCATAATAAATCTTCCTAAAACCTTAGAATCATACCTAGGGTTGCGAGAGGAGGAAGAAACGTGAAGAATCAAGACGATCGGAGCACGAACCGGTCGCCGGCGTGTTGAGGAATCGTTGACGGCAGAGAGAAATCGCGAAGGGGGAGGTTCTGGCGTGAAAATGGTGAAGGAGGAAGAAGAAGAAGGTTTTTAATTAATAAAATTTTGACTTGGCAATTTACCGTTTTGCCCTTGCATTGTTTTTATATTAGTTTCGTCCTTTGTTTCGTTAATTAACTAACTATTCGACTTCTCTAAATCTCCTTATTTTCCCAATAACTCCAACTTATTATGTGGGTTCTATTAAAACTGTCTGTTCGCAATTCGGACCTCGTTTACTATTTTTTACCAAAGTATCCTTTATATTACGATAAACGTAATTCTCGTAAAATTAGCGTTACGACTCCTAAAATTTCCGAAATATTCTTAAAATCCTTATTAATTATTAGGATCGTAATGACGCTTTCTTTTCGCAAAACCGACTTAATTTGACATATTAATAAAAATATCATTTACATTAAAATATTAATATTCCGTACAGCTGGGTATTAGAAAACCAATCGTATAAAATTTCGCGTTAAAAAATTTTAATTGAAAAATAAATAAAATTTTTAGTTTTTATATAGCACAGCTGATCGATCGGCTACTCTATATTTTTGAAAAATCTCTTCACTCTTAAATTTTTCCAAAAACCTAAACACATTTTCTACTAACCGAATTTAAACTTAAAAACGCCTCTCTTTCTAAAAAAAATTAAGCAGCATATCGCTTAAATTCTTTGAAATCAAAACTAAAAAAATTATCACAAAACTACTATCCTGCTTCAAAATGTATATTTTTCATACTAAGTCATCCCAAAACTATTATCAACATATTCACATTTCTCCAACCACAATTTAAATATTTTTTATACAAAAACTTCTAAATTCAGGATATACATCAAAAGAGTTTTGCCAAATCACTAAACCTATACATTTAAATACATTTTCTTTCTTCAAAACATTACTCCAAAACTTACAAAAACATACATATGCTCCATGGTTAAATCGCCCCAACAATTAGCTTAAATTGTCACCATGAACGTACCTCGTCAACCGAGTTCACTAATCCTGTATATGCTCGAGGATCTCACCAGCTATCTCTTCGTCACCTACATCACAGAACTCAACTATAAGCCTAATGGTTAGCAAGTAATGTATAAATGAAATGAAAATACTTAAAATAACTCCTAACATATGCAGTTTCTACTATTTTATTTCGTATCCGTTTTTGTTTTTGTTTTCGTTCTCATTTTCATTTACATAACATTGTAGGACCGTTATTGTCTAAGAGGGCGGTGAATTAGATTTTTCTCGTTTAATCTCTTTTACTTAGTGTGATATAAATTTCTCAAATGATTGCTTACTGAATCAAATAAATAGAGAGAGAGAAAAAAAAAACGACACCATGATTTTTACGTGGTTCGGCTAACCTTGCCTACGTCCACTCTTCAAGGATATTCTCCTTGAAGTTTCACTACTTCTCTTCCACGAGAAAACTTGATTGGACTTCACGGGCGCCAATCAACTGCCTTTCACACTTCTGAATTGAACTTTGCGGGCGTCAATCCACTGCCTTACAGTTTTAACAAGATGAAGGTTTAAGCACAAAGATTACACTCGCTCAAGATAAGATCTCAAGTTCTAGGGCAGAGAGATGTAAAACAATCGAAGAGGATTACAGATTCCTTTTTGCTCGTGAGAGTTGATTTAAGAATTGGCAAAAGTTTTTGTCTCGAGGTACAGTTCTTCTATTTATCCGCGTCTGTAATCTGCTTCGCGTCTGTAATCTGCGTTCAAAAATATGACCGTTGGAGAACATCCGTACGCATAAAAACTAGTCGTTGAGTTTCTGGAGTCGCTATCACTCGCGGTCTTCAAAAGTCTGGTGTTAAGACTTTGGATGAGTGCGTCGGACTACTAACTCGGAACGACATCGTTTTTTTTTTAACTGTGGACGACTGTGTCTTTCTTTTAACTGTGGACGACTGCATCTTTCTTTTGAGCATGGACGACTGCGTCTTTCTTTTGAGCGTGAACAACTGCGTCTTTCCAGACTGTCTCTCAATGTACTTTGGACGAGTAAGTCTGGACTAATAATACTTAACCAAAAAACCATCAGAAAATATAATACCCTTTTTAAAGGGCATTTCCAGATAAATGCAATAACCATAACAAACCAATTTATATTCAGTTTATATATTTCGTATTAATCATAATCATCAAAAACATATTTAGACTTTAAACTTAATTTAAGTCAACAAACATCTGATCTTCATACTAGATGGGAAGCATATCAATTTTCTCAAATCATCAATTCTCATACTCATTTAAGGGGCGAATTAGTTCCCTCAAAGATTCATGCTCGTTTGTTTCGTTTTCGTTTACATGATCTGATACTCATACTGGATGGGAAGCGGATCGGTTTTCCCAAATCATCAATTCTTATACTCATTTAAGGGGCAAATTACTTCCCACAAAGATTCATGCTCGTTCGTTTCGTTTTTGTTTACATGATCTTATCCTCGTACTAGATGGGAAGCGGATCAATTTTCCCAAATCATCAATTCTCATACTCATTTAAAGGGCGAAATACTTCCCTTAAATATTCATGATCATTTCGTTTTTGTTTCGTATCGTACCATGTCATTTCGTAAAACATATGCAAATTCATTTTCATATCTTTTTAAAATATGAAACATGACATAACAAACATACAATAAATATGCACATAAATCTCGCGATCTGTGATGTAGGTCCTAAGGCAACGCACATGCATACACTACTTACTTGGATCCATAGGCAACTTATCTCAATCCGTACACTAATGTAACGCCCCGAGTTATCTGAACCCGGTTCGTTACCACTAACGCAAACATCACCAAGAACTCTCGGAGCAATTTACAATTTCACTCGAGGATCAAGATTTGATGCTTATTAAAACCTAAAAATGTTTAAAACTTGCAGCGGAAAATCATTTAGACAAGATGTGAATTAATAAAAACTGTAAAATAATGTTTGAAAGAATCAGTTGAAGTGTTAAGGAATAATTAGTTGAAGGAAGTAAAAGTTTAAATCGTTAAATACCGATGGGGTGACAGAGGTCAAACGCCCCTGCCGACGACTAGTCAACGGAATAGGCCATATATAAATAACAGGCTTCTGCCGATGACGTCACGACTCAAACACAGCTGCCGACGACTAGTCAACGGAATAGGCCATATATAAATAACAGGCTTCTGCCGATGACGTCAGCAGGATAACTTAATTATCCAGCTTCTCCTGCCGGTGACGTCAGCCAGATAAACCCATTATCTAACTTCTGCCGATTGCTAAACGGCTAAGCAGAATGTCCTACTTATGCCGATGACGTCAGCAGGATAACTTAATTATCCAGCTTCTGCCGATACGTGCTTATCACGTGACTTTTAAAACGTATGCCGATAGAAGGCAAGTTTACTGCTTATCAACTACCGGTAGGACAACAAAACAACTACTCTTCTCCTGCCGATAGACTTTACCAAACAACATCAAATAGACGTATTACTCAACTTCATATCGATGGACTGAACAATTTGACAGTAAACTTGACTAACAATTGGACTCAACATTTTACCAAAACTCATTCTAAAACACCTCAATTCATTGTATTACTCAAATTCCGTAAAATCGGCATTCTAGAAATTCAACAGGACACTAACATCAGAAATTCTAAAATGTATTCAAAAGGTTGCAATCTCTACTGTTATAAAAATTCAACATACTCAGACTAAATCATTGTCAATTAATTTCTCATATCTGCAGACATCAGTTAATCCGCCTCAACAGTTTGCCGAATCAGAACATGAGAGCACTCCTCCAACCACATCTATTCATTTGCACGATCAAGGAAATCACCTGCTATATTCTCAACACCTACATCACAAAACTCATCTATTAGCCTAATGCTAAGTAAGCAGAGCAAGAAATGATGGAAGTACAGAGATATGCAAATCCTAAATATGCAATTTCTACATTCCTCTTCCTCAGTTATATTGCATTCATTCAACCGGTCTGATGATCCCTGATACAATGGGAGGTGGATCAGCTTTCCCAGGGTATGAATCCACATATATGTCACTTAAGGGGTGGATTAGTTCCCTTAACAGATGATTGATCCCTGATACAATGGGAGGTGGATCGGTTTTTCCCAAGGTATGAATCCAGTTATGTTCGATTAAGGGGCGGATTAATTCCCTTAAAAATGTATTGTCTCAATCTGTTCACAACTCACCATGCTACTTCATGTAAATTCATTTTCGTTTTCTTTCCAAAATATGATGCATGGCAATTGAAATGAAACATACTTTCATGCATACAAGAAAATCCTAGTGTTTTGTGATGTAGGCCCGAAGGCAAATACAAACTCTACTTACCTGGCCCTCCTGGAATTACTTGGTTGCTAGCTACTTCGGTTTAGCTCAAACCTAAAATCGTAGGCAGTATGTTAGTTATACTTCATTCTAAACAATCCAGGAGTTTAAGGAAATAAATTATGGAGTTCGGATCTTCGTGCATTCCCATTTCACAGAAACCCGAATCTATACCAAATCATAGCGTTTTCCTCGAAACTTCATACATTGTATTCCCTCAGCTATCTAACTACTAAAATCACAAGAAGACGAGGAGAGTTCACCTAGGTTGAAGGAGAATCGAACAGGGGAATCGCCTGGAGAATCCTGCTGCTCGAGCTGAAAAACCGAGAGGAAATGAGGGAAAGGGTGGCGGCTACCGTGAAATAACTCAAAACCTCTTTCCTTAAATACGTTATCCACTTTTTAAATTTCCAATTACTCATATGCCCTTGTCTAGTCATCCACCAACCCTACATTTAATATTGCCATATAAAATGCACCATTAGCTACAAGAGATAGAGAATTGGTCTATATAAAAACCGGGTATTACAATCTACCCTCCTTAAAAGAATTTTGTCCTCAAAATTCAGTACCTGAACAATTCGGGATATTGATCCATCATGTCTTGTTGGCGTTCCCAAGTTGTCTCTTCAAGGTTTTGATTGTGCCACAAGACTTTAACTAGTGGGATTTCTTTGTTCCGCAATACTTTTACAGCAAAGTCTAGGATCTTTGCTGGTTTCTCTTCATAAGAAAGGGTTGGTTGAACTTCAATACTCTGCTGTTCCACAATCTGAGACGGATCCCGCACACACTTCTTCAACATGGAAACATGAAACACATTATGGACTCCATCCATAGAGACTGGCAGCTGTAACTGATAGGCTGTTTTCCCAAACTTCTTCGAGATTATGAATGGTCCAATAAATCTAGGATTCAACTTCCCTCTCTTTCCGAATCTTACAACTCCCTTGAAAGGTGAAACCTTAAGGAAAACTTCATCTCCAACTTCAAACTCCAATTCTCTGCGTCTCTTATCGGCATAACACTTCTGTCGGCTTTGAGCTGTCAAGATTCTTTGTCGGATAAGAGCAACTTTCTCCACAGTCCGTTGCACAATATCAGGACCAAGCAACTGCGCTTCACCAACTTCATTCCAGTACAAAGGTGATCTGCATTTTCGTCCATACAGTGCTTCATACGGTGCCATTCTTATTGTTGCCTGAAAACTGTTATTGTAAGAAAATTCTACTAAAGCTAGGTACTTACTCCAGGAACCTTGGAAATCTAAAACACAAGCACGAAGCATATCTTCTAAAATCTGAATAGTCCTTTTGGATTGTCCATCTGTTTGAGGGTGGAAAGCTGTACTGAAACTAAGCTGAGTCCCCATTGCCTTATGCAAACTCTTCCAAAACTTAGATGTGAATCTAGCATCTCGGTCTGAGACTATAATACTTGGAACTCCATGCAATCTGACAATTTCGTGCACATACAACTCAGCAAGTTGATCCATTGAGTATGTCATCTTCATAGGCAGGAAGTGGGCTGATTTGGTTAAACGGTCAACTATTACCCAAATTGCATCATGTCCTTTTACTGTTTTAGGCAATCCTACCACAAAGTCCATGGTTATTTGTTCCCATTTCCATTCGGGGATTGGCAAAGGTTGTAATGTTCCTGCAGGTCTCTGATGTTTAGCTTTAACCTGTTGACAACATAAACATGATCCTACATATTCTGCCACACTTCTTTTCATTCCAGGCCACCAATAATGCTGTTTCAGATCCTCATACATCTTCGTACACCCAGGGTGAACTGAGAATCTAGAGGAAT
Organism: Begonia masoniana; assembly: GCA_022432975.1. NCBI lineage: Eukaryota > Viridiplantae > Streptophyta > Magnoliopsida > Cucurbitales > Begoniaceae > Begonia > Begonia masoniana. Next base: position 15,555,377 of record CM039509.1, read on the forward strand.
GAGCCTCAGAAAGAATCTCATCACGAAGCTCTTTAATGGCAGGAACAAACCACCTATTCCTAAACTTAAGGATTCCATCGGAAGAATAGTTGAAATCCGATTTGTCTGTGGAGTCTATGCTTGACTTGAACTTGTTACAGTCATCATCGTTCGACTGAGCTTCCTTTATCTTCTCAAGAATAGTAGGTCTTAAGGTTATGGCCGAAAGTATAGCTGATACGCTAGATACTGCTTCTAGATTAAACCTTCGAAATTCAGATTCTAAGGCTAACGGCATACTGAAACTCATAGTCGGGGCTGATGTTGCTACCCTGCTCAAGGCATCTGCCACAACATTTGCTTTTCCGGGATGGTACTTGATCTCAAAGTCATAGTCTTTTACAAATTCTAACCATCTACGTTGCCTCATATTTAATTCTTTTTGAGTGAAAATATATTTCAGACTTTTATGGTCTGAGAATATTTCACAAGATTGTCCATACAGATAATGTCTCCAAATCTTAAGTGCAAACACCACTGCAGCTAATTCTAAGTCATGCGTGGGGTAATTCTTCTCATGCGTTTTCAACTGCCTGGAAGCGTAAGCTATAACTTTCCCGTCCTGCATCAAGACACAGCCCAGTCCAATCTTGGATGCATCACAGTAAATACTATACTTACCACCTTCAACTGGAAGGGTTAAAATAGGAGCATTGGTCAGTTTCTGTTTCAAAGTTTGGAAACTAAGTTCACATTCATCGGTCCATGTGTACTTTACATTCTTCCTAGTCAACTTAGTGAGAGGTGTAGCAATCTTTGAAATCCTTCAATGAACTTTCTATAGTATCCTGCTAGTCCAAGAAAACTTCTGATATCGGTGGCATTCTTCGGTTGGGGCCATTCCCTAACTGCTTGAACCTTAGCTGGATCAACAGATAATCCATTTCCAGAAATGACATGTCCTAAAAAGTGAACTTGGTCCAACCAAAATTCACACTTAGAAAACTTGGCGTATAATTGGTGCTGTTTCAGTAATCCTAACACTAAGTTGAAGTGTTCTGCATGCTCCTCCTTGGTTTTGGAATAGATTAGAATGTCATCTATAAATACAATGACAAACTTGTCCAAATACTCATGAAACACTCTGTTCATAAGATCCATAAAGGCTGCTGGTGCGTTTGTCAAACCAAAAGACATGACCAGAAACTCATAATGTCCATACCTAGTACGAAAGGCAGTCTTCGGGATATCTTCAGTTTTAACCTTAAGCTGGTAATAACCGAATCTAAGGTCAATTTTTGAGAAAACTCTCGCACCTCTAAGCTGGTCAAATAAGTCATCAATTCTCGGCAAAGGGTATTTGTTCTTGACTGTAAGCTTATTCAATTCTCTGTAATCAATGCACATGCGCATTGATCCATCCTTCTTCTTGACAAAAAGGACAGGTGCACCCCATGGTGAAAAGCTAGGGCGTATGAACCCCTTCTCTAATAGTTCTTCCAATTGTTTCTTTAGTTCCTTGAGCTCAGTTGGAGCTAATCTATAAGGATTTTTAGACACAGGCTCGGCTCCGGAGTATACATCTACAACAAATTCAATTTCTCTATCTGGCGGTAAGCCAGGAAGGTCATCTAGGAATACCTCAGGAAAATCTTGGACGGCTAAAACATCTCGAGGACTCGATTTTCCTATATGCTGTGTGTCTAAAACACTAGCTAAGAAGCACGAATACTCCCTACACAGGGAAGGTCTAGTGGCAATAGAAGTCATCACAGACATTTCCTTACTCTTCTTTGAAGCTTGAAAGGTATGTTTCAACTTACCAGGGGGTTGAAAACTAACTACTCCGGTTCTACAATCAATTGTGGCGTGGTGTTTAAACAACCAGTCCATACCTAGGATTACATCAAATCCTATTATATCCATAATTATAAGATCAGCAGGTAGACTTACATTCCCTACTAACACATTGCTATCTAGCATCACTTGGTCAGAGTGCATGTTTTCCCCAGAGGGTAAGGCAACATTAAACACATGCATGGAAGGGGTAAACTGTACATCTAATTTATTGGCAAAAGTAGATGCTATAAATGAGTGCGTTGCACCAGAGTCTAATAAAGTGAAAGCAGGTACTGAATTGATCAATATAGTACCTGACACTACAGCAGGCTGTTCCTCTTCTCCTGACTCTACCATTGAGAATATCCTCGGTTTAACCATAGCAGGGCCACTCTTAGGGATTGGACAGTCTCTAACCATGTGTCCTGTCTTGTTACAGTTGAAGCATCGAAGGACTCTGGGCTTGGTGCAGTCCTTGAACGAATGCCCGACCTCCTCACAATTGAAACACCTTCTAGAAGTCCACCTACACTCCCCCGGGTGATTCTTCAAACACGTTGGACATTAGGGAAAATTCTTGACCTTCTGTATTTTCTTCCTGCTTCCTTGCTATTTTGGCCTTCACTTGGCCTCTTCATTCCCTTCTGCTGGTGTGGCTGGTTAAACCTTTGCGGGGTCTCCTTTGGTCCAGCACACTTCCTTTCAGCCTCTTCCACTTCCAGAGCAGTGGACACTACTTCACTTAATGTCAAACCCTTTATACCGCAGAATTTTACTCCTCGGTAAATTTCTGGCTTCAATCCATGCACAAACTTAAACACCTTATCTTCATCCCTGGGGGCAAAATGTCCAGCAAATCTGGACAGAGACTCAAACTGCTTACTGTACTCGGCCACAGACCCTGTCTGCTTCAAGTTGAGGAACTCCAATTTTTTTGCGGTTTGGACAGTACTGTTAAAATATTTCTCATAGAAAGCATCCTTGAATTGTGACCAAGGCATGGTCAGAACATCTGTGGTGGTCTCTATTGTCTCCCACCAGAGTTGAGCTTCACCAGCAAGATGGAAGGTTGCCAACGTGACCTTGTCTTCTTCTCCTATGCTGGCACACCTAAACATACTTTCAATCTTTCTAAGCCATCCTTCAGCTATGACTGGATCCGTTGACTGTCCATCAATGTGGGTGGTCTAAGTCTCCTAAACCTATCTCCAGAATGCTCACCACCAGGACCCGAGTTGGCACTTCCTTGTGCTTCTCGATTCAACAGCACCCCTAATTGATCAGATTGTTGACGCACTATGTCAGTCTGTTGGCGCATCAACTCAGTCAGTTGTCTGATCACACTAGAGTCCTCCTCACGTCTTGGACTTGGTACCTCTCTTGGTATCCTCGGTCTTCCTGGTCGTCTAGCCATATGCTAAATTCCTGGACAGGGTTAATTATGCTCATAAATATCTAATAACTAAGGTCAAGGTAAACACTTACAGTTGTTGGAGCACTTCCATGCAATGATTGGCACTGATGAGTAATCTTTTGAACGGTTTAACTGAATGTCTCTGATACCAACCTGTAACGCCCCGAGTTATCTGAACCCGGTTCGTTACCACTAACGCAAACATCACCAAGAACTCTCGGAGCAATTTACAATTTCACTCGAGGATCAAGATTTGATGCTTATTAAAACCTAAAAATGTTTAAAACTTGCAGCGGAAAATCATTTAGACAAGATGTGAATTAATAAAAACTGTAAAATAATGTTTGAAAGAATCAGTTGAAGTGTTAAGGAATAATTAGTTGAAGGAAGTAAAAGTTTAAATCGTTAAATACCGATGGGGTGACAGAGGTCAAACGCCCCTGCCGACGACTAGTCAACGGAATAGGCCATATATAAATAACAGGCTTCTGCCGATGACGTCACGACTCAAACACAGCTGCCGACGACTAGTCAACGGAATAGGCCATATATAAATAACAGGCTTCTGCCGATGACGTCAGCAGGATAACTTAATTATCCAGCTTCTCCTGCCGGTGACGTCAGCCAGATAAACTCATTATCTAACTTCTGCCGATTGCTAAACGGCTAAGCAGAATGTCCTACTTATGCCGATGACGTCAGCAGGATAACTTAATTATCCAGCTTCTGCCGATACGTGCTTATCACGTGACTTTTAAAACGTATGCCGATAGAAGGCAAGTTTACTGCTTATCAACTACCGGTAGGACAACAAAACAACTACTCTTCTCCTGCCGATAGACTTTACCAAACAACATCAAATAGACGTATTACTCAACTTCATATCGATGGACTGAACAATTTGACAGTAAACTTGACTAACAATTGGACTCAACATTTTACCAAAACTCATTCTAAAACACCTCAATTCATTGTATTACTCAAATTCCGTAAAATCGGCATTCTAGAAATTCAACAGGACACTAACATCAGAAATTCTAAAATGTATTCAAAAGGTTGCAATCTCTACTGTTATAAAAATTCAACATACTCAGACTAAATCATTGTCAATTAATTTCTCATATCTGCAGACATCAGTTAATCCGCCTCAACAGTTTGCCGAATCAGAACATGAGAGTACTCCTCCAACCACATCTATTCATTTGCACGATCAAGGAAATCACCTGCTATATTCTCAACACCTACATCACAAAACTCATCTATTAGCCTAATGCTAAGTAAGCAGAGCAAGAAATGATGGAAGTACAGAGATATGCAAATCCTAAATATGCAATTTCTACATTCCTCTTCCTCAGTTATATTGCATTCATTCAACCGGTCTGATGATCCCTGATACAATGGGAGGTGGATCAGCTTTCCCAGGGTATGAATCCACATATATGTCACTTAAGGGGTGGATTAGTTCCCTTAACAGATGATTGATCCCTGATACAATGGGAGGTGGATCGGTTTTTCCCAAGGTATGAATCCAGTTATGTTCGATTAAGGGGCGGATTAATTCCCTTAAAAATGTATTGTCTCAATCTGTTCACAACTCACCATGCTACTTCATGTAAATTCATTTTCGTTTTCTTTCCAAATATGATGCATGGCAATTGAAATGAAACATACTTTCATGCATACAAGAAAATCCTAGTGTTTTGTGATGTAGGCCCGAAGGCAAATACAAACTCTACTTACCTGGCCCTCCTGGAATTACTTGGTTGCTAGCTACTTCGGTTTAGCTCAAACCTAAAATCGTAGGCAGTATGTTAGTTATACTTCATTCTAAACAATCCAGGAGTTTAAGGAAATAAATTATGGAGTTCGGATCTTCGTGCATTCCCATTTCACAGAAACCCGAATCTATACCAAATCATAGCGTTTTCCTCGAAACTTCATACATTGTATTCCCTCAGCTATCTAACTACTAAAATCACAAGAAGACGAGGAGAGTTCACCTAGGTTGAAGGAGAATCGAACAGGGGAATCGCCTGGAGAATCCTGCTGCTCGAGCTGAAAAACCGAGAGGAAATGAGGGAAAGGGTGGCGGCTACCGTGAAATAACTCAAAACCTCTTTCCTTAAATACGTTATCCACTTTTTAAATTTCCAATTACTCATATGCCCTTGTCTAGTCATCCACCAACCCTACATTTAATATTGCCATATAAAATGCACCATTAGCTACAAGAGATAGAGAATTGGTCTATATAAAAACCGGGTATTACAACTAAATCTTTGAAACCTTTAAAACCTAAAGCATAAACGATATCCATTAACTTCAATCCCATAACATAATCAAAATGAATACATATAAACACATTCACTAATTCCGAACACCCAATTAAATCACTTGTGCATCAACTAACCATAATTCATACATTTTCTTAACAAATTCTCAGATTTACCATTTTATCGTCTAATTTCAAAAATCCATAACAAATCGTATATACGTCCGATTTCAATGACTTAAAAATCTATGGAATCCTTAAAGTATCTAGTTTCTCATAAAAAATTCATTTAACAATCTTACATAATTCACAGAGCTGAAATTCCAAACGAACAGAGCCTCCCCTGTTTTAGCCTTAATTCTAAACGTTTTCACAACCTTCAACCAATCAATAATATTTCCCAAAACAATCCATCCACACGTTTTCTATAACATGCTTAAGCATAAAATGGAGAGAAATTAGCAAGTAATTCATCAATTTCGTGCACCCCTTAACAACCAAGAAAACCCTAACCACATTTCATCAAATACACAACCAAACCAAGGCATTATTCTTCCTTCAAGCTAAGTAGTAAAACCCATAAGGAAAAATAACTTAAATCCATACCAAAGATCTTCACTAAAAGAGAGGATAGGTGGTGATGGAGGGACGCTTCCAGGAGAGTTTTGAGAGAGGAAGATAAGAGAGAGAAATGACCACATTTTGTTTTACTTGGGGTGTTAAGTGAGGTGGCACAACCTCATCGAATCACCAAACCTACCCCTCCTTTATTTAATTAGTTTTGTGTTTAATTAATAAAACCCTTCATTTTGCCTTCAAAACACCATCTCTCAAAAGCATCTCACGTGGGAGTTCTCCTTATTTTCTACTTTCCTTTAAGGGAAATTACCAAAAACAACCATCAACTATTGATTTTTTTCGATTCCAACCACAAACAAAATTTTTTAACAATTAAAACCATCATCTGTTGAAAATCTGCCAAAAACGACCACGCCGGACGGACGCAAAAAAACTCCCTCCGTCCGGACTGTTTTTCCGGACGGACTCAACTTTTTTGTGTCCGTCCGGGTCACTGTTCACGTGAACAGTGACCAGTTTAAGTTTATTTTTTTTCGTTTTATAAATTAATTTTTAAAAAATACTAAACGATATTGGATTTATTTAAAATTTTTATCACGTATTCCTAACGTTATGAGAAGATAATTTGAAAAGTTTCGTGATTTTACAATACTTATACGATTTATTATAATTTTTTTACGTGTGTTTTATAAAATAATTCACTAAAATTATAATAAATCGTACAAGTGTTAGAAAATCACGAATATTTTTTGATGATCTTCTCATAACGTGGTGAATATGTGATAAAAATTTTAAGTAAATCTAATATCGTTTAGTATTTTTAAAAATTAATTTATAAAACGGAGAAAAATAAACGTAAACATGTCACTGTTCACGTGAACAGTACTCGATTTACGTTCGTTTTTCTCTGTTTTATAAATTAATTTTTAAAAAATACTAAACGATATTGAATTTACTTAAAATTTTTATCACATATTTCCAACGTTATGAGAAGATAATCTGAAAATTGTTGTGATTTTCTAACACTTGTACGATTTATTATAATTTTAGTGAATTATTTTATAAAACACACGTAAAACAATTATAATAAATCGTATAAGTATTGTAAAATCACGAAACTTTTCAGATTATCTTCTCATAACGTTGGGAATATGTGATAAAAATTTTAAATAAATCCAATATCGTTTAGTATTTTTTAAAAATTAATTATTAAAAATACTAACGATATTGAATTTACTTAAAATTTTTATCACATATTTCCAACGTTATGAGACGCTAATCTGAAAATTGTTGTGATTTTCTAACACTTGTACGATTATTATAATTTTAGTGAATTATTTTATAAAACACACGTAAACAATTATAATAATCGTATATAGTATTGTAAAATCACGAAACTTCAGATTATCTTCTCATAACGTTGGGAATATGTGATTAAAAATTTTAAATAAACCAATATCGTTTAGTATTTTTTTAAAAATAAATTATAAAACGGAAAAAAATAAACTTAATGGTCACTGTTCACGGAACAGTGACCCGGACGGACGCAAAAAGTTGAGTCGTCCGGAAAAACAGTCCGGACGGCCGGAGTTTTTTTGCGTCCGTCCGGCGTGGTCGTTTTGGCAGATTTTCAATAGGTGATGGTTTTAATTGTTAAAAAAATTTGTTTGTGGTTGGAATCGAAAAAAATCGATAGTTGGTGGTTGTTTTTGGTAATTTCCCTTCCTTTAATAATGTCATTTATTTATTTACTAAACTTATATTTGTGTTGCCCTTTCAACACAATTCACTTACTTTATCTTCATCAATTCGCTTCATCGTGAATCACCATCTAATAATTTCTCTCTTTCATCTTTTTATCCTATCCATTCGTAAATTATATAATGAATACTAGTCATATGTAATTATCTAACTGATAAAGTTTCGGGTGTTACAAAGCTCCTTCAATTGTATCTTCATCGTTGCTAAAGATGTGTTTGGGTGATTTAAGATTAGGTATTTATGTGTCTCTCAACTTAAAATATTTTGTATTTGGAGATTGTATCTCAGCAAAGTTAGATCTTCTTAAATTTGCTTTCGTAGTCCTACAACAATCCTATCTCTCAAAGCTTTCAAATAAAAGCCAAGGTTTGGAAGATTTTGTAGTTTGTTCGATCCAAGAGTTTACAAAAAACTTTTTTAGATCTGCTGCAATGGATGATTATCTCTAAAAAAGATTATCACTGTTGGCCGACTAGCTGGAGCTACCTAGAAAAAAAAGGTCTGGTTGAGTGAGCGTGCTTGAGTTGGAAAGTTCAGCGGTTGACTCGCCACTAGATCCTATTACTACCGATGAGTGACATTCGTGGGATTCAAACAAGAAGATGAAGAAGACGAGGGGGAGAAGAAGCCAATGCCGAAACGACTTATTCTAAAGTTGTATGTCATGTCCGACGTATTGAGGAGGAGATCAAAGAAATTGGTGGAGGGAGAATCATACTAGGTATACAAAAACAACTTTCTTACACCGATGGCAACTGCGTAAACTTCTGCTTATTGATTCCCCGCAACCAACTAATGTTTGAATTTCTCTCCAAAGACGAGGAGATGGCTCTTGATGGACACGTGGAGAATAACAAAAGGAAGGCAGGAATCAATGCTCTGGTGATAGACCCACTTCTGGAAGAGGACAAAACCTATGTCTTCGATATGATCCACAATTGGAATTGCTTTGTTGAAGAGAATGGGTTGGGGGAGACACGATTCAAGTGTGGTCGTTTTTGAAATGAACAGAGAAGAATAAGAGAAGGGTCTGACCTGTGCTTTGCCTTGGTGAAGTTGGAGGAGGAAGGAGGTGACATCAACGGCGGTGGTGAGGCTAACGCGGGTTGAAGGTGGAAGACGGATTGAACGCTGTTGATATGTTTTTTTTTTTTTTTTTTTTTTTTTGTCTACCAAATTGTAAAGTTAAGAACAAGTTGATTATCTGAGTTTAATTATATGTTCAAAGTATTGTTCTAAACCCCAAGCTTTAGATTCTGATGTCGAAGCATTGTTCTAAATTTATGGTTTTTTTATGAAAATCTTTATTCTTTGTTCTAAACATTCACGGACTTGAAACCATCCACAAAGTTTCACTGTCATTTATTCATAGTTAGAATTGTTATTATATAAAATAAAAAAATAATTACATTAATAGTTTATATGAACCGATGAATAAATGACACGTCATAATATAAGATTTTATCTAATTTATCTTTCTAGACTATCTATATCATAATCAAAATAGAAAATGAAGGGTAATTATCGAAAAAATCCTCAAAGTATGGAGTGATTAACAAAATCGCCCTTAAACTATGTTTGTTAATAAATTCACTATAAATTATCATCTGTGAACAAACTAACCTTTGTCGGGCTCTCAGTCTCTTTGAGTGGGCTTCTAATCTTCGTTTTTTGTTAAACAAGTGTAATCAAGAACGAGAGTTCGCTAAATTTTGGTCGAGCATAGCCTGTTCTTTAAGAACAAACTATCGTTCCTCGATACCATGTATAGTTTTTCATTTAGTCTACCTCATAAAACATATAAAAACATATCAAATTTGCTTTAAATTTTTACTACATATCCATCGTTTCATGAAAAAAGCTAATCTAAAAAAATTTATGATTTTTAAACACTGTATAATTTATTATAATTCATTACGTCTTTTTGACGAAGTAATTCATTAAAAATATGTATTTCATCCAAAAATTATGAAATTTTCACAATAAACTCTTCTTATACTATCAATTAGAGTTGCAATATCAGTTTGAAAAAATAAAATACGTATGCCATCCAAAAAATTAAGGAAACAAGTTCAAATCGATTATCCATAGTTCATTAATGACATCATAGTTTAAGCCACCAAATTTTAGCTTAAACTATGGGGTCAACAACAAAGATCACAGAGGATATTGCCCGTTCTAAACTACACGTGTTTGACAAAAATTGAAGATTGGGAGCCCGCTCAGAGAGACCGGGATTCCGCTGAGAGTTAATTTGTTCACATGATAGTTAAAAGCGAACTTGTTAATGAACATAATTTACGGGCAATTTTGATAATCACCCCATACTTGAGTGCTATTTTCATAATTACCTAAAAAATAAATAAATCATTACAATTGACTCTCCAATGACCAATTAATTGCATTCTTCTTCCCAAACTACACGAACACAAATATATCAATTCACATGCACCAATCACTATCAACATCCAAATCTAGTTTACTCTTATTCTAACCGTTGATATTCTCTTAGCAAACATGATCAACTATGGAACCACCAAGTTACTTCTCTCTAAACAAATGTCGTTAGAAATGTATCTTCAGCGTCGTTAAAAATGTGTTTTGGTAATTTAAGATTAGCTATGTATCTATTTTTCCACTTTAAAATAATTTGTATCGGAGATTGTATCTAAACAAAGTTAGATTTTTTTAATGAATATCACAAATCTTGTTTATATGTTTACGAAATATTGATCATGTTTTTTAAATTTTAAAAACTTAGGAGTTAAATCTTCTTAAATCTGCTTTGCTAGTCCTCTACAATTCTCATCACTCAAAGCTTATAAATAAAGGCCAAGGGTTGGAAGATCTTGTAGTTTGTTTGATCCAAGAGTCTGCAAAAACCTTTTTGGAGCTGCTGCATTGGGGGATCATCCCCTAAAAAGATTATCATTATTGTCCTATTTGCCAGAGTCAGAGATACCCGTAAAGAAAAGGACTCCTCGAGAGACGGTTGAGATGGAAAGTTCAACGCTCGAGTAGCCACTAGATTCCAATAAATTCCAAACGAGCCAGCTCGCGATCCCGCACGCTAGCAAGAAGCCCACCCTAAATTCCAATAAATTACTTGGTGTGCTTTATTTTTCTCACTCCAGGGTCCACTATTTTTTGCTTTTTACCCTTTAACAAATTTTTCCATCAAAATAAAAAGGAGTCAGCTTTTCAACTTTTTTCATTTCATTTTTTTTTTCATTTGTTTTATTTTTTTAAAATAAATAAATTATATTTTCTATCTCTCACTATCTACATATAATACTCATTGGGACAGCTCGGTTCGTTAGTTCGAGTTGAAAATTTTTTTAGTGAGCTCGTTAGGCTCGCAGGGCTTGGTGAGCCAAATTTTTTCAAGATCAACCGACTCTTTTGTCATCTCTAGATTATTGTTGGTATATCTCTACTAGATGCAAAGAAATAACTCTGATGTGGCCCAAAGAGCAATGCCTCCAGTGGTGCGCACCGACTGGTTCAGTTCAGTTCCACTTGGAATTGGGATCGAACAGTGGCCTACGATTCCAAAATTTGGGAATCGAACTACACTGAATCATGAAACATGGTTCGGTTCTTAAATTTATTAAAAAATCATTTGTTTTATAAATTATTTATATTTTTGGTTGCTTTTGGACCGGTTTTTGAAGTTGGGTCGGTTTTGAAGCCAATTTCCAAATATGGGCTAATTTTTTGAAATTTTGGTTTGGGTTTAACTAGTGTCTGGTCGAATTTTTTTACCAACATTTCAGTTGAGTTTGGTTTCAATGTTTTAACACTCCAAAACCATGAACCGTACAACTTCTTGTGGTTATTGATCTTGTGGTTATTGAAATTGTGAGACTGAGACTAGTTCATACTGGCCTCAACGAACCAAATCACACCAGTTAGTTAAACGTGTAGGTCTGGGTCGGTTTCGCCCACCCGTAGATTCCTCCACGAGCAAGTTGTCATCTCTGGCGAGTTTAGCTCATCGCTCAACAATCGAGCCAACTGGGAGGAACCTAGATTAGAAAGCGGGAAAAGGTTTGTGGTAGAAGAAGGCACAAAATGATAATCTTAGCAAGTAGGAAGTCAACAAGGTCATAAATGTCATATTTTCGTCTCTTGATTTTTGTTTTATTTATTTAATTTTTTGTTTGTAATTTAAGAAAATTTAAACCCCCCTCTTCTTTATGAAATAGAATATATTTCAACATCTAGTTTTAGTGATACTATAAATTATTACGTCATGAACTTATACAGGACGATACGTATGAAGTTTTAGATCGACTTTTCTGCTATTGTTCTTTCAAATAAAATTTTAGACAAAATCAAAAGAAATAGACACACTTATGCATGTTTGTTTAGAATTTTGATCCCAACAAAATTAATTAGACGGACTAATCAACATCCATTATGAACGTTAATTTTTGTCACAATTCTGGACGAAGAATAATAAACTATCATTTCTCTTAATTTCCTTGACCCATTAACATACTATACAAATATTGAGAGAGGCAAAGTAGGCAAATGTCTTTGGCGTCACGTGCTTTCTTTTTCTAGTCCACTAGAAGAAGCACACCTGCCCGAGTCAACTACTGGCAACGGCTTGCTTCACAAAGGTCACATATTCCACGTCAGCATTGGATTTTCATTTATCTCTTAGGATATAATATATTTGCTCTTCAATTAAGCTGATGATCAGACGAATAGAGAACACTTCAAAGTTTAGATTTTTATTTCATAATAGGTTGATTTAGGTTTGAGAGAGAGACTATGAAAATGTTGATAGAAAGTTATGATTTTTGTATTCGATTGATTGGGTTTGACGTCCAGAGTATAAAAAAAATAATAATAACATTCGTGTTTACCTTCAAGTATTAGATGATTAATCAAACTAGATCTTAAAATATCTTCGTTAACAAAGTCACTTTTAAAATATAATTTTTTTAATAAAATAATTTCTCACGGCCCTTTGCCTTTAAGAACAGAGGGTCGTTCTTCGTGTACTATAGAACAAGGGGCCGATCTTGGAGAATGTATTTTATTTTAAATTAATCTCAGTTTCTTTTTTACTTTATAAATTAATTTTACAAAAATACCAAACGATATTTAATTTACTTGAAAAATTTACTACATATTCATCATATCATGAGAAGATAATCTGAAAATTTTCGTGATTTTTTAACACTTGTACGATTTATTGTAATTTTATTTATTTATTTTATAAAATAATTATAATAAATCATACAAGTGTTAGAAAATCACGAAAATTTTCAGATTATGTAATGAACATGTGATAAAATTTTCAAGTAAATCCAATGTCGTTTGGTATTTTTTTTATAAAATTAAAATCAATACACTTAACGTGAGTGTTCAAAAAAGTCAATGCCGATAACGGAATCATAGTACAAGATTCAATTTGCCGATATTTTTAGTATAAGAGGCTACCTGAAATTACGAGTAATCGATAGCTTCTCTTATTTTTAAAATAAACTAATTAGCTTCTATGCTAAGCATTTGCAGGCATCAAGAAATGTTTTGCATTGGTGCAAGAGACAATTATGTTTTCAAGGAGTAACAATTTATGTGTTTAAAGAAAATTACAAGGAACACTTGGATTAAATAAATTTACCTACTTATTCTCATTCTCATCAAGATTATGAATTCTATTTCATTGTTTCAATGAAGCAATTACTAAATAATTACTCTTACAAGAGAAGTCTGCCTATCAAACTTTCGGGCCAACAATTGCCGAACAGCTCAACTCTTGCAGCACCAAAGTCGGTTTAAAAGAAGCCGGCTTGATGATCCAAAGTCAACATGTCAAAAGTTAGACCATAAAATTTGGTTCGGACTTGGGGTGACACCAGCCAGCCTGGTGTTATGACCGTAAATGCAAGTGATGCAGGTAAGCCCATTGTAATTGCAGTTTTATATGAAATTGCTGACAAAAGAATGCCTGGTTTAAATTGAGATAGAGCTATTGAGCATCAATCATACCTTTTCCTCTACTTGTTTAAAAAATTGCTCAAAATAAAGGCCAGACTAAGAAAAGGGATTGCAGAGATTCAACTTTTAGTTGACATATTCAATCCCCGTCAAAGGAGCTCCCTCGTGAAGTTTAAGGGCAACATCTCCGACGACCTACATTTGCAGAATATGAAGAGAATCAACGTAGAGAGATTCAAATTTAACACCCCAACAGCAATCCATTATTGTACATACAGCAGAAGATGATTTGTAACTTTGAAGTGAGTTGTGGCCATTAATTGATCTTTGGGTATGCAATTGTCCAAGTTTTATTGACTTATATTCAATTTACAGTTGAAAATCATCGCATACCTTGGCCATGGACCGATAAGAATATTCTGTAACTCCGGCAACATGAGGAGTGATTATAACATTATCAAACGCCAAAATTGGATCATTGGGGTCAAATGGCTCTGTCCATGCAACATCAAGGCCTAAACCTCCAAGGTGACCATTTTTGAGGAAATGAAAAACAGCTTCGTAGTCTAATAGACCGCCCCGGGCAATATTTACAAGAATACAACCCTGAAATAAAATGATAAATATTAGAACAATAGGAATACAAACTCTGATAACAGAGACATCTCCATCAATGTTTGTCACCTATCTTCTCCACCTACTTGACCCAGCTTTATCAAATCAATTTCTAATAGTGAGATTCACACAATATAACTATTTTTCTTAGATCTAGAGATTGCTATTTATTATCTGACGAAAATTTAATTCTCCAGCTAGAAAATGAAAAAAACTTATGGTTTGTCCCATCACGGATTTTAATTGATTAAACCACAAAATTTAAGTTTTCCAGGCTTGCACCTCAACTACTTATGCGCAACTTCCAATGAATACCCCATCTTTTCCTGTGTTCAGTGCCAGATAAAGGTATAAAGAAGGGTCTATTTTGACATCGGTGGAATGGAAAGAAGCTAAAATCAAGTACATAATAGGTTGAAACATAATGATGACATCGTCTACAACATAACAGCACTGCTCCCTCCACTTAACCATAATCCTCTCTCACTTCCAATGACACGACCCATTTCAGCTTTGAAGTCTATCCAGTCCCATATCAGGCCATTAGAATCATGTTTTTTTTACAATTGCCTTACACATTGCGACTATATTTCACACTGTACTTTATTAGAGGTAAACCAGGTGTCAATTTAAATGAAAGATAAAGAAAGCATAGTGTCCTTGACATGATAATGCCTTAGACAACAGTGGAAAACAAAAAAGATCAACGTTACATATACAAATAAATTTCAGAACAGATGTGAAAATTTACTATTTCCGGTGTTATGAAATTTCCTGTGAATTGTCACAAACCTTTTTCATTGAGGCTAAGAACGCCTTGTTGACAATGCCAACCTGAAAGTAAAATCACAGAGCAAGTGTAAGAGAACTTAATTTCCTGGATAATTATACAGATAATCACTTCCTTGTTTGTCTAGGAGGAATAAAATTTTAATCATAAAAGTAGGAAAAAAGCTCAAAAATTAAAATTAGTTTAATGTCTAGGCCAGCACTAGAGAGCACGTGCATGCCAAATTAGAGGATGTGGGTTTGTCAACATTAGACAAGTTTCAGACACGAACATAGACATGCCCCAATGTGCGTAAATTTTTTCAAGTAGCATGGATAAAGCACATACGGAAACAATAATTACAAGAAAATCAAACCCAAAAGAGATAGTTGGTTTATGTATACTACTGTCATGTTAAAATTTCAAAACTGACATTATCTAACCATAGTCATTATCTTAAGGTACCAAAAGAAAAAGAATGGAAAAGGTTATCTCACTGTTTCATTGTTTTGACTCAAGCAACAAACAACAATATCAGCAACACTAGCAAATTTGTGGATATCAGCATGAACCCCCTTCTCATCAACGAGGTTGTCAATCACTGCATTTTCAATGAGATATGATGAAAATTAAGAATATGAAATTTACTGAACAGTCACCATCCCCTCTACTTTTTTCACATACCATCCATATCATCACAGGGGTCGCATTGCTGTGAGACCCAACTCCTTTTTGTAGCAAGAATTCTTACACCAAAAGGTCTCAGGCGCTTAGCCAATCCTACACCAATATTACCAAATCCCATGATAAAAACCTACAAAGGAAAAAGACTTATTCTATAAAAGCATGACAACCAACGGCGGAATGCAATACACATGACATCATGATATACTCATGAAAACAGAGATGCTGAAATCTATTTCAGAATGAAGAGGACTGAACTCCACTAAGTATGCACTGCTTCAAAAAATTCAGTTCCAAACATTCCACAAGCAAATTGAAAACAAAAAATTGTCACATCAGGATAACAATCATAATTTTTCATCATACTAATCTCTCATATAAGTTCAATTGGGAAAGATCAAGTGAAAAAATGCATCTATTGTAGGAAATGGCAAGTTTGTGGAAGACAAGTGTCAATAATATTTGACAATGTTAATATTGTAAATGGAGAATGAGACCTTTGTTTATTATCAATGAGAAACTAGACAATAATAAAGCTTGCTTCCAATTCAAGAAAACTTAACTGCTTTCCGTGCAAATCTACAAATAACTTATACGAAAAGAGTGAAACTCACTGTTTTACCAAGTAGCGTTTCACCAATTGGCGCTCCAAGTTTTCTCTGTTGAACAGCTAAATGCATTTCTTTCTAAGAAAACAGAAAACAATGGATGTGCTTAAATGGAGTTTTCGTAAGACACAAGGCCGAGTTGATGTAAAAAAAAACAATTTATGATTGAATTGTACTACATGAATTTTCAATCTGAAAAAAATTCTTTTCCATGATTCGACTTCAATACACTTTACCTTTTGTACATCCATAGAGCAACATAGATATAAATTTGAGACAACTCTTATTGAACTACATTGTTGTATGGTAACTTTTTGACTTATGTAAATAGTTTCTTTCTCCCCATTTGTTCCCTCGCGAGGTTTTCCAATTTATCACTAAGTTAATAATGCAAATTGAAATTATGGCAAACACTGAAAAATTAAACATTATTGATTCATAAAAGTAGAGTATGCCCCACTGATGATTCTACGAAACAACTGTCCCTGAAAATATGGGTTCGCAAGGCAACACTTTGTAACAAGTTAGTCGTATTTTTTTCAAGAATTAGTCAAGCAAAGCACCAAGCACTAGAGTAGTATAAAATAAATATACTTGCTTACGAAGAATGCCCAACATGAGGTATATTGCCATCTCTGCACATGAATCTGCATTTCCTGTTACACCACTGGGTATCCTAGCCACTTTGATTCCACGTCTTGTGGCAGCATCAATATCAACACCTTCAGTGATCAAATTCTAAATTACATCAAAAAAGAATAAAAAGAAACTAAAAAATTGCATGAAACACGTTTAAATGTCCAAAGTATAAACAAAAAACACAAAAAAAAAAAAAACAAAAAACCTTCAAGACCAACACCATACTGCATGATAAGCTTCATTTGATTTGCAGAGGATATAACACTGTAATCAAGCTTCATCATCTTGACAATACAAATGTGATAGTTAGATATCACTTTCGGCACATCATTCAGTGGAACATCATCAACCTAAAATATATGTGAAAACTGTCAGCAAAGTATACAGAAAAAAAACAGACTAATCATCAACATATTATTTTATGTGACATCCTTTGAAGCGCCATTGATTAGCCAATTACGAACATGCATAGAGGTAAATTAGCACAAAACCACATAAAGTGGCATGCCTACAATTTGTAACATTAACTTTAAGGTATTGAATGACACTTACTTTGATTAACCTTATGCACTGTCCCATGATATTTCCTTGATTTTTAAACTTAGTATTTTTTTTTATATGTTAGGACCAGCTTCCAAGGACCTTGAACAATCTCACTGAAAATGCATTGTCCTTAGAAAGCATATCTTCTAACTCGGGATAACATAATTTGATTTCCCTAGTTATCCGCCAAACCTGGCAAAATCCTTCTTTTTCTTAATAGCATCAGAATAGGATCACTACTTTTGTCAAAGGCATGTAACTTCTACCATAAGTAATTTCCTAGCTTGTTTACCACCCCGTATGTGTAGTCATTTATCAAAAGTGAGATAACTATACGAATTGAATTCTAGCCTAAAATTCTCATCAACACGAGAAGATAGGCAACAAAAATTACAATGGTAAAACGCACCTGAATATAAGGATATTTCTGCAAATATTCTCTTGTGTATGTATGAGAAGCAGGAAACTGTGGCCCGCAAAAAAGAACTCTGGTGATACGCTTGCTGCTATTTCGAATCATTCCCTCAAGCTCGAAACGGTACCGCCTACACTTGAAAGTCATCAATCAATATCATACAAGAGCAGGATATACAACGAAATTTCTCTAAAAGCCATCAGAGTTATTCCGGGCGTTAAAACTATGAATCGGTGGTGCACTTAATGTATCGTGTATACATGCTTGAGAGAATATTAATCAGCAACTAATTGGGCTTTCAGTTTTCAAACCGGTTTCAGACGGCGATGATGAGATGTTTTACCCTCAACTTGATCGGAACTGTGTTCTCAAATCGAAACAACTTTCAGTACAAATTAAGAAATCAGAGTAGAAAAATATAGCTGAAATCTTCAAATACTGCAGAATATGAGAGAGAGAATGACAGAAGGAGTTTGCGTATGAGTGAAACAGTGAGAGAGGGTGGCTGAATCTGTACTGGTAATTACTGACTACGCCTGTCGGCTGAAGTGTAATTGAGTTGAAATCGTTGGTCTTCCAAATTAGTGTTGTTCTTGTAATATTTTTAGTTTGGATTCAATTTCCGCAATCACGAGAACTAGAGATCACCATTTTTATAACCAGGCTCCCTATCACCAACCTTGTCATACACTCACTTTAATCATAAAAGCAATATATTCATTGTTTTTATTAAACTTTCATTGACCCAATTTTTAAAACTAGATTGAACTCTGTTTATCAGTTTCTGACTAAACCGAACCTAAACATTTGACAGTGATAAGGATTTCTATTATTTTAAGTGAACGAATAACTAATTGCAGAGTTAATCATTCAGACATTACAATTCAAATATATAAATGTAGTTCTCGGATCTATAAATGGGTAGAATATAATGAATTAGACAAAAAAAAAAAAAGAAAAGAAAAGAAAACAACTTAAGAAGAAAAGTAACTTGGACAAATCTGTGAGTCTATCTCCCTCCCTATTTTTTCCGTTTCATCTCAATGGCAACCTTGTTATAGATCCGACAACGTTGTAATCATGAAGAAAAAATAGACCAACAACGTTGTAATCATCAAGTAAAAAGACAATTGACCACAAAAACAAGATTGGTAGGCCCGCGAGGGATGGAATTAGCAAATGTTGATCTAGTAATCATCAAGCTGACTCCGTATATGAACAAAAAGCAATTTTTTACATACTTTATGATGAATTCAAACACAAAAATCTAAAAACTTAATACAAACACAACACAGATGACGACTATTTACTACATAGATTCGAAACCAACTTTTTGTTCTCACAAAAATCTGTTGATGGAAAATTAACGGAGAGAAGTGAAAGAGAGAAACATACTTAGGATTTGAGAGACCTGGTGAAGGGTAAGCTTAGCAGAGAAGCGAGTAGCTGCAGTCTTATAACTAAAAAAATCAGAGCCTCCCTGGACATCAAATCCGAATTCAACTTACGTCATCAGCTTTACAGAGAAATAGAGCACGAGAGAAGACGGAAACTAGGGTTCGGATATGAAAGGCGTCAGTGTAAACAATTTTGAAACAATGTGGCCTCGAGTGCATGTGAAAATGCAGTTGTGTCCATTTTAACTGAAATGTTTCCCGGCAAATATTCATTTTGTTAATACGATAAATAATGTTGTTCCACAAAAGTTGTATTTTTTTGGCATATATAAAACATTAGCATGACCACATAAATATATAATACGAATGATGATTGCCTTGTAGTTAATATTTCACCTTCTATTGAGACGATTTCAAATATGACGAAGAAGTAAACTTGGGGTTCCATCTGTCAATTTATTTGGATGATGCTGATTTAGTAAGATTGACCTATGATTTTCGTAGTCATACGCAACTTAGTTTGGGAATAATCAACCCATTAGTAGCATGTCTCCAATAATAAACAGTTTCTCAATTATCTCAAGGAGAGCACATGGAGCCGAGTTTTTGATCCTGGACCCAAGCCAATCAGTATTTTCTTTCTTCATTCCATATATGCAAATACAGTTCATCGTTATCGTTTCTATGATTTTCCGCTCTTGTCAAAGTTGCTGAATACGAGGTTAGATCCTATTTTTTTAATTGAAAACAGTGGTGGCTATATTCTAGATCATATAACACCTGGAAATTTCGTTAAATATAACTTTACATATTTATATTCATATTACTACTTCTTGTTAATAGGATGTTTTTTAGAATCATTTGATGTCATAATGATTTAAGTCTCGAAAATGTTATAAAATTAATTGAATAAAAACTAAAATTAGAAGCAAAATCGAAGGAATATTCTCTGAAATATTCTAGATCGGTCGACACTTGTACGGACATCGGTCGACACATTGTTTGCAAATTTCGGTAAGAAAAAAACCAACAAGGTTGGGTGTCGACCATTTGGAAGAGCGGTCAACCAGACTTACAAAAAATAATGACCAGAAGAATGATACGACGTTCGGACATTCCGTATTAACTAGCAGTCAACCAGACTTTAATGAAGTGTCGAACGGTGACGCGGAAAATCACATATTTATACAAAAACATAACCCTAAAAACGTATTATTTCCATCCAGAGCCGCAAGCCGCCTCTCAACATCTCTCAAGCTCTGTTAAGGTAAACCTATTTTATATTGAAATTTATTATGCAACAATCCCCGGATGGTCGTAAGAGTAAGCAATGATCGATTAGGGTTTCGTTTTCTAATGTTTGAGATTCGCGATTTCTATCTATCAAGAATACTAATACATGATTGTGATGACCCGGATGTGTAAGTATGGTACGATGGCTGCACGAACCGGAACCCGGATGGCGGTACGTCCGTGCGGGCGAACCGGAAGGTGACGGGTCGTAAAAAGGGGGTCGTCACAATCCCACATCGCTTAGGGAAGTATGTGGAAATGAAACATATGTAAAGAGACCCTCCCAACATAGCAAGACGCGTTTTGGAGCACTATTGGCAACGGATCCCATAAGAACTCCCAAGTTAAAAGTGTTTCGGCGAGAGCAATTCCAGGTTGGGTGACCTTCTGGGAAGTTCTCGCCAAACAAAGCCGTGAGGGGAGGATATTGGGCTGCGGCCCAATCCCCAGAGTGGACAATATCTTGCTGGGATAAGGGGTCGTTACACATGAGAATCTTTTATGTCAATGTTAATCTAAAGAGAAAGATAAACGTCGTGAAGCGAGAGTTATCATGCTAAGGAATCTAGGTAAGTGATGCTTTATGCGTAGACCCGTCGGTCTGCATCACAAAGTGCTAGGTTAAGTAGTTTCGTTATGATAAGAATTTGAGGACATGTTATGTTTATTCTTTTAATCATGATGATGTTGATCGATGATGTATTACTTTTATAGATTATTGATGATATTGATTCGAGGATATGTTTCACTATATGCCTAGAATAATGACTTGAGAATTAGTTTTGTTATATGCTATGTTGATATTGACTCGAGGTTTTGCTCTATTATAATGTTATGACTATGTTGACGTGAGAATGTGATAATGACCTGATGTTGGACAGTAGACTGATTTCTAGTATTTGTATATTATGTACGTCTCATGCATCATGTTTATAAAAGGGTAAAGTGCAATTTGACCCCTACAATTAGGTGAAAAAAATAATTTACACCGTAAACTCGAATAATGGGCAAAAACAACCTTAATGTATTGATAATAGACAATTTATCCTCTACCGTTATATTTTCTGTTAAAATATTACGTTTTTTTTCGCGTGTTGATTTTTTCTTTTCAAAATATCCATGCTTGGAGTCCGAACCGAACCGGACTGATTTGCCTGAATTTAAAAAACTAATCATTTCTGCAAATCCTAACTTTGAAGAAGCCTCGCTCTCTCGATCCTCAGCTCGCCTCTCTCTCGCGTCGCTCTCTCGCACTGCTCGCTCGCCTCTCTCTCGCCAGTCGGCCCCGCCTCGCTCGCGCTCGCACCGCCAGTCTTCTTCCCCTCTCGCTCCCTAAACCCACCTTCAAACCCTAGAACTATTTCCCCTATCCGCTTTCGCTTCTTTCTCCTGTCTCCATGCCTGTGTAAGTACCAGTGTAATAGCTGATTTTATGGCTAAAGCGTGTAATAGCTTCACAGCTTGAATCAATGGAAGATCTTCGTTCTGTAAGTAGCCCCAGAAGAATTCTTAGTCTTTCAAAGAAGAAAAGAGCTACCATTTCATATCTAGATCCTGGTGACAAGGCTTCGGCTTTCGGATTGTCAGGCGAGCATGGACTTACCTTCCGAAATTTATGGATTTGTAGACTCCATCACCACCGTGGTTGCTACAGGTGAGTTCGCGTAATTTTCTCTAATTGCTCATTTGAATCGAAATTCACTTCGGTGGTAGGGTTAGAAGGAGCTATGTTTGATTCTGTTTTATGATCCCTAATTGTTTTTTTATGTTTATTTGTCTCAATTACGGCTTTAGGGTGTGTCATGATGCAAATGACACTGTATTTTCATATGGAGTCGCTAACTGCCTGTTTCTTCCATCCTAGGATGTAAAAATTGCCCAATTTTTATGGATAAAGCAAAATTAACTTTGTGAAGGAATAAAATCTGGTGTAATCTATGGTTTCTGCTACTTTTAAAATGTAGCTGGCTGTGATCAGGATGGAAAATGATGGCAGCTTTCTTTTTTTTTTTTTCTTTTTTTTTTCTCATTTATGCTTCCTCAAAACTAGTTCTAGTGTTCTTTTGAATCATCAAAGTTTTTGAGTTTGATGACACCAAATTTATTGCAAATGAGCAGTTATTTTCTTTATGTGGGCTTATGTTCCAGAGTCCTGCTTACATTTTGTCGGGATCTTTTACTACCCTAGCAGGTCAGTTATCTCGATAAAATGCTGAAATGTCTTGGTATGCAGATGACAGGAACAACTTGGAAAAGTTAACACTTGCCGTCCTTTCCTATCTGCCAACAGCAATATTATATGTGCATGATCTATTTGAAGAATGCGGAACCTCGACTTCCGATCAGGTACTTTTGGATTTATTTAGCTCCTTCTATCCCCAACTTTTTAATTGGGTCTTCCCTTCCCCATTTGATTTTTCATATTTGACGACATTCTATAGTTCATTTTGTATAAAGAAATAAAAAAGAGATCTGGTGATCATCTCTGGCTGGACGTCGTCTCTAAATGCGATCTGCTGCAAAACATTTTCGGAACATCTCACGATCAATCCGAGAGCAGTGACCTTGAACTGGAACATTACAAGAAATTGGGACCAGTTGGAGTACTCAATGTATCAGTAAAGAACGAATTAGGACTCGTCGAGGTAAAACTTGTCTTAGTGCTATTGCTATTATTATCTCTCCTAGGCCTGTGGTCCCAACAAATCAAAAAAGGGGTAGTGCTGGATTCTTAGTTATATCTAATTTGGTGATTTGATAGTGTCTATAAATCTGTATGCAGCTGAAAGACAGTGCATGAGCAGTTGGTCTCCCAAATGGCAAGAATCAAAGATCTAAACAGCAACCAGGAGGCCTAGTTCTTCCTTAATCTCATCCTCCGGTTATACCACCAATCAATTTTCATTACATTGCCATGTAGCTTCTGATCAAATTATAGTACCAGAAAAAGATAGTATTTCACATGGCTGCTGTTTTTCTCAGTTTATGCAAAAATTTTGCCTTAATTTGTACAGCATACTGCTCATAAATCCTAGGATCTGCATACATTTTAATTTATGGTAGTTGGATGTGATTATGAAATGGATTTGGATATGATATTTGCACACTTTGTAATTTTGGTTGTTCTTGTGGACGGTATGATTGTGGTTTGAATTACTCATATAGCATAATGATCAAGATTTGAATAATAGTTCTTGAAAGAGTGTTCTCCACAATATATGCATGAACTCCACAATATATGCATGAAATGGCTATATTTTTCCCTTTTTTTTGCCAAAAAGTCTGAAACCCATGGGATCCTGGGATCCCCTTGCTACAGTATCAACATGGTGGAACTTAGAAGTATGATTTCCTCTTCTTGAGTTGTAAATGTTATTAAACCCAGTGGCGCTATTTCCACCTGAAACAACAGTGGCACCAGAGGATAGCTCAGTCCGACTCCCAACACACTCTAATGAAGGCCTGTCATGTGGTCTCTTTGGGTTTTTTGTAGGTGGTCTGCCTCTCTTTGCAGCTTCTGGTTCAGGTTCACCGTCATCGTCAGTCTTGCCGAGGATTGTGGAAATCCTTTTTTGCAAGTTCTTGTATGGATCGTGCCTAAAAAGTAAAAGATTTTCATGCACAGATAAGCAGTGAGAAAAGAGTATAGATCAAATATGAGCAAACTTGACCGAAGAATATGGTCTCCGGAAGCATTATATTGCATTGCATTTGAACATATCAAGAAAATGTCTTTCTGCGAGGATATGCAAACAATTATCACTCGTTTAACATGAAAACATAAATTGTAAGCAAATAACTGTTAAACAAAAAAAGGGAAAAGAGCTCTGCATATCTAAAATCTGTATAAAATACAAAGATCGCAGAGGCAACCCTGTCACTTAGTTAGAGTCTCAGTTTTCAGATTATATCAATACAAAACAAAAATATTGAGGCCATTTGAAAGATGGTAGAACTCTCCATTTAAATCTTTAATGTGGTACCCCCTATTATTTTATCCGCTACTAGCTGTCCAAAAAACCAAACAAGAACTTAAGTTTATTATTAAAATTCAGCTTAAGGAGAAGTTCAGAGAGTGCCATCAGAACCACAAAAGCAAATAGTTTTCATAATTTTGCTAAAGAGTAACATGGAGCACTGATTTGATGTAACGCCTCGAGTTTTCTAAACTCAGTTCGTTACTCATAAACTCGAATATAATTAGGAAATTTTGGTCCAAATTTAAAACTTCGCTCGAAAGTCAAATTTGAACATTTGTTAAAAACACAAAAAACTTGCAGCGGAAAATCTTTGAGTAAAGCAAAGTTAAGCAAAACTATAAAACAGTGTTCGAATAATAAGTTAAAATATTAAGAATTAATTCGGACAAAAGAGATGGAAGCTTAAGCGTAAAATACTCAAAATTCGTAAAAAGTCAAACGCATCTGCCGCTAAACAAGGTCAACGAAAAAAGGCAGAAATAAAACTGAAGGCTTCCATCGATGACGTCAGCCGGAGAAATCATTCGTCCAACTTCAGCCGATCGCAAAACGACAAGTTTTGCTACTCGCATCTACCGATGACGTCAGCCGGATAAATCATCCATCCAGCCTCTGCCGATCACAAAACGACAAATACACTTATTCACATCTTCCGGTAGATAAAATACTCGACATCATCCGGTTACAAAACGACAAAAGACTTTTACCTTTATCAGCCGATGGATAATTACTCGATATCATCCGGTTACAAAACGACAAAAGACTTTTACCTTCATCATCGATGGATAAAATACTCGACATCATCTGGTTTCAAAACGACAAATTTTCTACTTATATCTTCCGATGGCTTCCACTGAATACATCATCCGATGACTTTATTGAAGACATCTTCCGATAGACAACAGAACAACAACTCTACATCTGCCGATAGACATTATCTACCGATAGATCAAAAATACTCAACGAAAACAACATAGCAACAATTTCGCTCTAACAAAGAAAACTCCGACTACCAAAAGGACTTGAGCAATTTACTAAAATTCGTTCAAAACCACTTAAATTCGGACACTACTCCAACATTAGGTAAAAACCACTATTAACACCAACAGAGTATAATTGTCTGGAAGAAAATCTCCAAATGAATTCAGAAACATTAAAACTACTACTGTCATAAAACTCAACAAATTTAAATCGATTCATTGTCCATTAAACCTTCACAACTACTGACAACAGTTAAGCCGCCTCATCAGAACACCAAGTCGAGACTTGGGTGTGCTCCTCCATCCTGTCTAAACCTCATTGTGCTCAGGAAAAATACCTTCAGAAGCTTATTCACCTACATCACAAAACTCATCTATTAGCCTAATGCTAAGTAAGTAAAGCGATAATGAAATGAAATGCTGAAGCAAAATTCCTAGACATGCAGTTTCTACTTTCACATCTCTGTTGCATATGCATTCATTCACTGATCTGATCCCTCAATTCCATTGGGAGTGGGATCAGCTCTCCCAAAGTTATAAATCCTCTTCATCAGTTAAGGGGCGGATTAGTTCTCTTAATAGCTATAAAGATCCTATATTCCACTTGGGAAGTGGATCAATCTTCCCATAGTTATAAATCTCTTCATAAGTTAATGGGTGGATTAGTTCCCTTAATAGCTTGTCTGTTGCAATCATTACATTCCTTACCATGCCAATACATGAAAATTTATTTTTGTATTCTTTCAAAAATATGATGCATGACATACAGAAAATATTCAAGCACACACACAACCTACTGTTTTGTGATGTAGACCCGATGGCACATGCATACTTTACTTACCTGGTCTCCGGGAAATCGCTTGGCTGTAAGTTGCCTTAGAAGCTCACACACCTAGAGTCACAACAGAGAATCAATTAAACTCTCACTAAGCTCCACCAGAAATCAACCAGAAGTTTAAGGAAACTAGTTTGAAACCCTGCTACTCGTGCATTCCCATTTATCACCAATAACCCGAACCTACTCTCACTCGCAGCATCCTAGAAATCCTCACATTGCACTCCCTCGGTCATCTAACTGCTAAAACATAAGAAAATGAGGAAAACGTACCTAGGTTGAAGGAAAATCGGGCGAGGGAATCGCCTAGAGGGTTCTGCTGCGGAGCTGAAGGCTGAAAGAGAAATGGTAAGCAGGATAGTGGCGGCTACAGTGCATTAAACCCAAACTTCTTCCCTTAAATACGTTATCCACTTTTGAAATTTCTAATTTTACTCTTATGCCCTTGTCTAGTCACTAAATAACCCTACTTTAATTATTGCAAAATAAAACATATACCATTAATAATAAAAGAAAAGCTGGTTCGATAGAACCGAGTGTTATTGTGAAGCATAATACTAGCAGAGCAGGATTGCTTAATATCGACTGATGAAAAATTCTTGGATTTGCATTTATGTTTCTCACCACTGCCTCACACTAATTAGAAGAAACAGCCACTACATCATCAAAATCTAGAATTAGGAAACCAACAAATTTATTACGGCTGTGATTCAAAACAAAACGTAAGCAGATAACTAGATGATATAACAAGGACAAGGTGACAGAGTGCCAATATAACCAAGCAAGCAGATAGATTTCAAAATTATCCTCTGTTGTGCATAAAATACCAGAATGGGAAAAGAGCAGGCGACGATTTTGAAGAAAGAGCCGAGCGCGAACGGGAATCGAGCAGGGAGCTTCAGGTCGGGGTCGTGCGTTCACCTTCGGGGTCGGGGTCGGGAGCAGCTGAGCAGGAACCTCAGAAAGCATGGTCGAGGTCGCAAGTTGTGGTCAGGTTTAGGTGTTCGCACTTCTCCATTCATCCGTCGGGGGCTCAAGATCGGGGTTCACCTAAGGTTTGGGATTTTGGATAGTGGAAAGAAGAAGAGTGAAGTGAAGACAGAGGAATAGAAAAACCAAGTATAATTAACTGAACCGGTCCGGTCTGGTTCTGACTCCATGAAAGGGCATTTCAGAAAGAAAAAATGGACACGTGAAAAAAAGTGACATTTTAACGAAAAATTGGACGGTAGGGGGGAAATGCCCATTATCCACATATTGAGGTTGTTTTTGCCTATTATCCAAGTTTACGGTGTAAATTGTCAATTTCACCTAGTTGTAAGGGCCAAATTGCACTTTACCATTTATAAAAGAATATCGAAAAGGTTTGTCATGCATAATATTTCATGTAGAACTATAACATGCAACAAGTCGTTGTGGGTGGAGTTTGAGTTAGGCTACCTTGAGTGAGGCCAAATGGTCCATATTCCCTCTTGTGGTTTCCTCAACAATCAAGCGATCAAATGATTGAACGAAATACAAGAAAGAATGTGTAGCGACCCTTAAACCTATCCCTTAATTTCCCGTATAAATTTTTCTTTTTAAACATTTTCAAGTGAACCCTTTCGTTAAATTGTTAAATCAAAGTATAAATCGTTGACACAAATTTAAAAACCATTTAAATAAAACCATTAAAAACAGAAGAGGAATCAGCCAAGCAGAACCGAGGGCAAAAAAGGCTTTTTGCCCCGAAAATGCATGGCCGATCGATCGGCTGTGGTATAAAAATAGGGGCGATCGATCGCCCCTGCGATCGATCAGCACACTCTCTGGATTTTTCCAGAGAGTGGCGACCATTTATGCCGATCAATCGCCTCCTTAGGCGATCGATCGGCAACCTCTCTGGAATTCGAAATTCCAGAGAGTTGCTTCCCTCTTTTCTCTTCTTCCCTGCCCACTTATACTTCCTCCTCTTCTCCGCTAAACTTCAACATAAAACCACTCAAAACGTATCCTAAACCCAATCAAAACGAGACCGAAAATATGAAATCCAACTGCATGGATAGCTCTAAAACTCGAGCATATCCATACTTAACCTAAAACATCTCCAAACATTACCATAAAATCCAAATAAAAGCTTAGTAAAACGTTTTATAAAAACAAGTTTACCAAAACATCAAAACGTCTTTTTATCAACTATCCAGATACCAAACATCCTAAAATGTTTCTAACTATACAAATATCCTATCTAATCCACCATCCGCCCAAAACAACCCGAATACCCTTAAAAAACTTACTTACATCCCCACGGGTCGGAATGCGCACCGACTGCCCAGCACACTCCCACGGGCCACTCTTCTTCAACATGCTTATTCCTCGGGTGGAGGGATCTCATGCTCATCTGTATCGAAATCACCTACACCATACAGACAACTATGAGCTAAAGGCTCAGTAAGATTCGTTAATGCAAATGCATGCTGTGCATATGAGTTTCGTAAATCATGCAAACATTTTAATCGTTACGTCGCAGACAGATTGTCACCGAGGTCTAAACCCACCAGATGGAGAGGGCACGTCCAGCGGTTGGACAGCCCTTTCCATCTACCGGGGGGGGGGGGGGGAACATACTTACATCCGTAAACAGCCATGCCTGAACCCTACCTCGCCATGACCAGATAAAAAATTACGTAGATTCATTTAATTAGTCATTTCTTTTCTTAAACACGTGCGGAAATTCGTTTTCATGCTCTTTGAAAGACGTGATGCATGAACAATTAAATGCATAACATAAACATACAGCCTGTGTACCATCAAGACGATAAAAACATAACCTATAAAAGCAACTAATCCTAACTACCCAACCAAAGCAATTAAACATACAAACTCCAATATTCCTCAACGCAACTTCGACATACGGTGTAGGCCAATCGGCCATAGTAAGTCACGAGAACTTACCTCGCGTCCATTGCAATTCAAGCTTCGTCCACGAGCGTTGTTCACCTAGGGCAATTCACAACAATCGTCGTTAAAATCGAGTTTAAACCGTTAAACTTCCATACAAACGAAACCTTAACTAAGGAAACCTCCAAAACTCTAATTTAACTCATTGAGGCATTTTATCGAGCAATTTGTGCTCGTAAACTCCTAACCTCTATTAATGGAGTTTTCCAAGTTCTCCAACAACCCTAAATTCGCATTAATGACCATTAACTCGCCCAACTACTTCCAATGCCCATTAATACGTCCACCAAGGTCATAAATAGGGCAACCCTAGCCGTTTCCAACATAACCCGGCTATTTCGCGAAAACCTTAAACGAACCCCTAATCGTTTAACTCTGCGTAAACCAAAAATAAACCTTCCAAAACTATAGAATCGTACCTAGGGTCGGGATTGGAGAAGAAAACATGAAGAACAGAGGTTGATCGGAGAAAGTTCCGTTGTCGGAGGAGAGAGTCGCGTGAGGGGGGGGGGGGGGGGGGGAATCGCCAAGCTCTTGGAGCTTTTGTGGACAGAGAGGAAAATGAGGGAGGGAGAGAAAAATGGTAAGTGTTTATTAAAATTTTTGGTTTGCACAATTACGGTTTTGCCCTTCCTTTGATTTCATAATAGTTTCTCCACTTATTTTGTTATTTAGTTAACGATTCGGTTTCTCCAAATTTCCTTATTTCACCATAAATTCTAATTTACTATTAAGGCTCCATTAGAACTTTCCGCTCGCCAAACAGACTTAATTCAACATATTTACAAAAATACCATTATTTATTAGGAATATTAGAATCCCATAAAGCCGGGTGTTACATTTCATCCACCTTATTTAAAATTTTGTCCTCAAAATTTGATTACACAAACAACTCAGTATACTTAGACATCATATCCTGCTGTCTCCGCCCAAGTAGCTTCCTGCTCGCCATGGTTCCGCCACAGGGCTTTTACTAACGGAATTTCCTTATTTCACAATACTTTGATGGACGACTCTAGAACTCGCACTGGCTTCTCCACATAAGTCAGTGTTGGCTGTACCTCAATCTCTCTTGCCTCCACGATATGCGACGGATCATGTACACATTTCCTGAGTATAGACACGTGAAACACGTTGTGGATACCTTCCATTGAAGCCGGAAGCTGTAGTCGATACGCCATCTTCCCAATCTTTTTCAAAATAGGGAAGGGCCCCACATATCGAGGGCTTATCTTGCCATTCCTTCCGAACCGCATAACACCCTTAAATGGAGAAATCTTCAAATATACTTCATCTTCCTCATCGAACTCCAGTTCTCTTCGTCTAGAGTTAGCATAGCTCTTCTGTCGGCTCTGAGCTATCTCGATACGTTGTCTGATAACGGTAATCTTCTCTGCCGTTTGCTGTAGAATCTCTGGACCAATGATGCTAGCTTCACCAACCTCGTCCCAATATAGCGGAGATCTACATTTCTGACCATACAACGCTTCATACGAAGCCATGCCAATAGTAGCATGGAAGCTGTTGTTGTACGAAAACTCGATCAGTGGCAAATATCGACTCCACGATCCCTGAAATTCCAACACGCACGCTCTAAGCATATCCTCCAGAATCTGATTCGTTCTCTCCGTCTGTCTATCAGTCTGAGGATGAAATGCCGTGCTGAAATTTAGCTGAGTTCCCATAGCTTTGTGCAGACTCTTCCTAGAATTTTGAAGTAAATCTTGGATCTCGGTTTGAGACTATCGAAACTGGCACTCCATGCAGTCTAACAATTTCCTGCACATAAAGCTCGGCGAGCTGATCCATAGAATAGGTCATCTTCACTGACAGAAAGTGGGCCAACTTTGTTAACCGGTCCACAATAACCCATACGCCATCATGACATTTCGTCGTCCTCAGGAGTCCCACTATAAAGTCCATGGAGATCTGCTCCCATTTCCACTTTGGAATCGGCAGTGGTTGTAATGTTCCTGCTATCCTTTGGTGTTCCGCCTTAACTTGTTGGCAAACCAGGCAGGTTTCCACATACCTGACAATCTCTCTCTTCATGTTCGGCCACCAGAAATGTTGTCTCAGGTCTCTGTACATTTTTGTGCTGCCCGGATGCACTGAGTACGCCGAGGAGTGTGCCTCGGTTAAGATCTCTCTTTTCAGTTCCACATCGTTAGACACGTACCACCTATGCTTGAATCTCAATACACCATCATCCGACAAGCTGAAATCGGACGGGTCGCCAGTTGTCATGCCCAATCGATATCTCTCACACTCCAAGTCTTCCTTATGAGCTTCTTGTATCTTGTCCAGAATAGTCGGTCTAAGAGAAATGTTGGTGAGCATAGTGGACAACCTGGCCACGATCTCCACATCAAACCTCTCGATCTCAGACCTTAGCATTACCGACATCGATGCAAGTGAAGACTGGCTCGCAGTAGGCATTCTGCTTAAAGCATCTGCAACTTTGTTCGCCTTTCCTGGGTGGTACTTAATTTCAAACTCATAGTCCTTAACAAATTCCAGCCACCTTCGCTGTCGCATATTCAGCTTTTCTGCGTAAACAAATACTTCAGGCTCTTATGGTCTGAAAATATCTCGCACTGCTGCCCATATAAATAGTGTCTCCAGATTTTCAGTGCGAAGACCACGGCTGCTAATTCCAGATCGTGCGTAGGATAATTCTGCTTATATAGCTTCAATTGTCGAGAAGCGTAAGCAATAACTCTCCTTTCTTGCATCAATACGCATCTGAGCCCAACTCCAGATGCATCGCAATAAATGTTGAACTAGTCACATTCAACGGGCAGTGTCAGAATTGGAGCTGTAGTCAATTTCTGTTTCAACTCTATAAAACTTTTATCGCATGCAGCTGTCCACATAAATTTTTCATTCTTCCGAGTCAAGCGTGAGAGTGGAACAACAATCTTCGAATATCCCTCGATGAACTTCCGGTAATATCCAGCCAACCCAAGAAATCCACGCACCTCTCGCACGTTTTTAGGCTATAACGACCCTTAAAACTATTCCTAATTTTTTTCTTATTATTATTTTTTTTATAACTTTTTAGTAAACCCTTACGTTAAATTGATAAGTCAAAGTATAAATTGCTGAAACATATTTAAAAATCAATTAAAAAAAACCATTAAAACAGAAGAGGAATTGGCCCAGCAGAACAGAGGGCAAAAGGGCCCAAGCCCTAAAATTTTTCTTGTTCACATCTTCCGGTCACTTCTGCCAAGCTACATCCACCGGTGACGTCAAAGTATAAATTGCTGAAACATATTTAAAAATCAATTAAAAAAAAACCATTAAAACAGAAGAGGAATTGGCCCAGCAGAACAGAGGGCAAAAAGGGCCCAAGCCTAAAATTTTTCTTGTTCACATCTTCCGGTCACTTCTGCCAAGGCTCAGCCGGATGACTTATTCACCCAGCATCCACCGGTGACGTCAGCCGGATGACTTATTCACCCAGCATCCACCGGTGACGTCAGCCGGATGACTTATTCACCCAGCATCCACCGGTGACGTCAGCCGGATGACTTATTCACCCAGCATCCACCGGTGACGTCAGCCGGATGACTTATTCACCCAGCATCCACCGGTGACGTCAGCCGGATGACTTATTCACCCAGCATCCACCGGTGACGTCAGCCGGATGACTTATTCACCCAGCATCCACCGGTGACGTCAGCCGGATGACTTATTCACCCAGCATCCACCGGTGACGTCAGCCGGATGACTTATTCACCCAGCATCCACCGGTGACGTCAGCCGGATGACTTATTCACCCAGCATCCACCGGTGACGTCAGCCGGATGACTTATTCACCCAGCATCCACCGGTGACGTCAGCCGGATGACTTATTCACCCAGCATCCACCGGTGACGTCAGCCGGATGACTTATTCAGCAGACACTTATTCACGTAGCATCCATCGTTCGTTCACAAACACATCCACCGTTCGTTCACAAACACATCCACGACGTCAGCCGGATGACTTATTCACCCAGCATCCACCGGTGACGTCAGCCGGATGACTTATTCACCCAGCATCCACCGGTGAATAGTAATCGAACACATCAGCCGGTTGACTTTGACCAAACACTTATACAAACCTCTACCGATCACAAAATGACAGAATCTATTGCCTACATCTACCGCTCAACAGTAACCGAACACATCTGCCGGTTGACTTTGACCAAACACTTATACAAACCTCTGCCGATCACAAAACGACAGAATCTGCCAAGCTACATCCACCGGTGACGTCAGCCGGATGACTTATTCACCCAGCATCCACCGATCCATAACACTCAACATCCATCGGTGACGTCAACCGGATGACTTATTCACCCAGCATCCACCGGTGAATAGTAACTGACCACTTAACCGAAACCCATACAATTTTCCCCCTGTACTTACACGCCATTCACTCAGAACTCTGAAAAACAATAAAAATAACATTCTCCATTTTCAGAGACATCAAATGAACATTATATACATATGTTCACGAACCATCCATAATACACATCCAAACATCAATATTAACTATCCAGAAACCAAGCATCCTAAAATGTGTCTAACTGTACAATTAACCTATCTAATCCACCATCAGCCCAAAATAACCCGAACACTCTCAAAATTCTTACTTACATCCCCACGGGTCAAAATAAGCACCGACTGCGCCAGCACACTCCCACGGGCCATCTTTCTTCAACTGCTCATTCCTCGGGTGGAGGGATCTCGTCCTCACCTATGTCGAAGTTATCTACACCATAGAAAACAGTCCGTGAGCTAAAGGCTCAGTAAATCTACGTGAATGACAATGCATGCAATGCATATGTAGTTCATAAAACCGTGACATTCTTTTATCCTTTTCGTTTACCTTTTTGGTTTTCCTTTTCGTTTACCTTTTCATTCACCTTTTTGTTTACCTTTTCACTTCCCTTTTCGTTTTCCTTTTCGTTTACCTTTTCCTTCACCTTCTCTCAAAATTCTTACTTACATCCCCACGGGTCAAAATAA
The DNA here is from genome assembly GCA_022432975.1 of Begonia masoniana. Lineage (NCBI taxonomy): Eukaryota > Viridiplantae > Streptophyta > Magnoliopsida > Cucurbitales > Begoniaceae > Begonia > Begonia masoniana. The sequence goes on from CM039509.1 coordinate 15,589,898, forward strand.
GCACCGACTGCGCCAGCACACTCCCACGGGCCATCTTTCTTCAACTGCTCATTCCTCGGGTGGAGGGATCTCGTCCTCACCTATGTCGAAGTTATCTACACCATAGAAAACAGTCCGTGAGCTAAAGGCTCAGTAAATCTACGTGAATGACAATGCATGCAATGCATATGTAGTTCATAAAACCGTGACATTCTTTTATCCTTTTCGTTTACCTTTTTGGTTTTCCTTTTCGTTTACCTTTTCATTCACCTTTTTGTTTACCTTTTCACTTCCCTTTTCGTTTTCCTTTTCGTTTACCTTTTCCTTCACCTTTTCATTCACCTTTTCGTTTATCTTTTCACTTCCCTTTTCGTTTTCCTTTTCGTTTACCTTTTCGTTAACCTTTTCGTTCACCTTTTTGTTTTTCATGAAAACATGCATGGAAATACCTTTTCGTGCTTTTTCCAGAAACCATGATGCATGAATATGTACGATGCCGTAATTAAACAAAAGCATAAACAAGCAACAACTTAAACATTTAACAACTTAACTAAAACTAATTACCCAACCTATTACCCAACACATTCTACATCTCCAAGATCCTCAATCAACAATAAATCTTATGGTGTAGGCCAAATCGGCCAAAAGAGTCACGAAGACTTATCTGTCGTCCGTAGCGTACCAAGCACCTCGTTTCGAGATTTGTCACCTAAATCAATCCATAGCACTTATCGTCAAAATCGAGCCTAAACATTCAGACTACGAAAATCCACAAACCCTAATATTTCTCACAAATCAATTTAACTTCGTCCAATAACACTCGATACTTCTATTATATTCACAACTAAGGTAAACCTATCAATTTTAAACTCTAAATCGCATTTTTAACAAAAACTCTAATCGTTTAAACCCTAGAAATCGAAATCTAACGTCCGAAAACTATAGAATCTTACCTAGAACGTTGATTGGGGAAGAAACGTGAAGAAAAGTTGAAGATCGGAGGAAGAACGGCTGACGTTGAAGAATCACCATGGAGAAGGCTTGAATCGCCTAAGGAGAGAAATCTCTTTGGAGCTTCGTGGAAAATGGACAAAAACAGATGGGGGAAGGGTTTTTTTGTTTATTAATTTAACTTGTCAATTGCCATTTTGCTCTTTATATTTAATCTTTACTTATTTCGTTATTTAATTATCAATTTGGTTTCTCCAAATTAATCTTTACTTATTTCGTTATTTAATTATCAATTCGTTTTCTCTAAATTTCCTTATTTCACCAAAAATTCCTATTTATTAATAGGGCTCTACTAAAACTTTCCATTTGGACAACGGACCTAATTTACTATATTTACAAAATACTCTTTTTATATCGGAAAGTCCTAAAACTCGAAAATATCCGGGTGTTACATAGGCAGTGGCCAATCTCTGACAACCTGAATCTTGCTTGGATCCACAGAAACTCCTTCTTGTGAGATAATATGGCCGAGAAAACTGACCTTGTCCAGTCAAAACTTGCACTTAGAAAACTTTGGGTAAAGTTGGTGTTGACTCAGAATTCTCAAAACAATCCTTAGATGCTCCTCGTGCTCTTCCTTTGTCTTAGAATAGATCAAGATGTCGTCGATGAAAACTACAACAAACTTGTCCAAATACTCCTTGAAAACATGGTTCATCAAATCTATAAACGCTGCAGGGGCATTGGTAAGTCCAAAAGACATAACAAGGAACTCGTAATGCCCATACCTCGTTCGGAACGCCGTTTTCTGAATGTCTTCTCTCCGAACATTCAACTGATAATAACCCGAGCGTAGGTCAATCTTCAAAAACACTCTGGCACCTTGCAGTTGGTGAAATAAATCATCTATTCGGGGCAGTTGATACTTATCTTCACTGTCAGCTTATTCAGCTCTCTGTAATCCACACACATCCTGAGAGTCCCGTCTTTCTTCTTAACAAACAGAACGGGCGCACCCCAAGGAGAAAAATTGGGTCGAATGAAACCCTTATCCAACAACTCCTCAAGCTGGGATTTCAATTCCTTCAATTCGGCCGGCGCCAACCTGTAATGATTCTTGGACACAGGTGCGGAGCTTGGATATACATCAATAATAAACTCGATCTCCCTGTCCGGCGGTAATCCGGGAAGATCGTCGAGGAAGATCTCAGTGAATTCTCTGACTATAGGAAGGTCACTCGGTTTTTGTAACAACCCCAGTAGGGTCGTTCGTATTTCATTACTTACTTTAGACCATTTATGCCTCGACTATCTTTATACCTAGGTTTCCCTTTATATTATTTTTTTTTATTTCCTCACCATAAACAAAACTCAGGGATAATACAGTAGCTACCGGAAACCGAACTCTTCGAACTCGACTCCCTCATAAAACAGACAACACATTCATTCACAGAGTCGAACGATAAGACTCGGACATCAGTTCCATAACGTAATCGGGCAGCAAAAATGCCCACAGACTACTTGACTAAAATCATCCGCGGCTACGCTAGAGAACACATCATCCGGTCACAAAACGACAAGATTCAATCCACTTCTATTGATCGCAAAATGACAAGAATCAAGCCATTTTTACCAATCGCAAAACGATAAAACCTAATACCCACTTCTACCGATAGTGAAAATCTACATCTACCGATTGACATGTGCATCCTACGTGACTCATTGAACATCGCCCGATAGAAGACTTCTACCGGTAAACAGAACCCCCTAACATCTACCGAAAGTAATAAACACCATCTACCTATAGAAATAAACAACATCTACCGATCACAAAACGACAAGACATAATACTCACTTCTACCGATAGTGAAAAATCTACATCTTCCGATTGACATGTGCATCCCACGTGACTCATTAAACATCACCCGATAGAAGACTTCTACCGGTGAACGGGAGCCCTTAACATCTACCGAAAGTAATAAACAACATCTACCTATAGAAGACATTCTGACTTTTATAGACTTTAATATGACTGACGTAAACTTGCACAATATAATCCATAGACTCGTCCAAAATACGTGTAGCGGAAGACTTAAATAAAACAGATAATTCTATATCCTCATAATTATCCTCAAACTTAGGAATTGAATCAGACAATTTCCAAAATCCGACGTTATAAGAAAAATCTCATCCTACTTAGTCATACGTATTCATAATCTTTATTAACATCTTAAGAGCAGCAACCAGGTTGTATTCGCCTTCCAGCCACAAACTGTCACCCTGAGCACCCTCCAGCAACCAGTCTTAGGCATCCTCATTGAGTTTGAAATCCTCACCTGATAGTTCGTCACCTACATCATAAGGTTTAAACTATAAGCCTAATGCTTAGTAAGGAGTGCAATACTAACATGTATGCATAAATGCACAGTTGAAAGAAACACGTTTTCATAATCTTTTCTTGTTCATGTTCTTGTTCATATTCTTGTTCATAGTTTACATCATGTGGATTAAGGGAGGATTTGTGCGGAAAATGGGGTTGACAGTGAAAGTGTACATAATCCCTTGCGGGCCGTATTCATGGTCCTTCTTTTGGAAAGTGACATACGTCAACCCGCCCCCAACCCTCACTTAATCCTTGTTGCATAGGTTTCATGTTCATAACTTGTTCGTAAAAGGAAGCATGCACTTAAACACTTTTGAATGCTTAAGGAATGAATCATGATGCATGAACATTGGTATTCTTAATCCATCAGCTAATAGGATAGACCATTCGTTCAACAATAAATCATATTGCCAACTCACATATCATAACCAGACAGACAACAACACAAACAGCTCTCGAATATCGTAATCAAATTCAACCTAGTACCCTTACAATGTAGGGCCTTAATGGCCGGGAATCTTACTCACTCACTCACCTACCTGGTTTCTTTAGTAAATTTGGGCACTTCTCTTCGGACCTTCTTCACCTAAAACATTCCACATTACAGAGTTAAACAAAATCCTAAAAGTTCTAACCAAAAGTCATCCTAGAATCTAACGCATATATTTCTAAATCTTCTTAATCGAGCACCTTGTGTGTGTAGATTAAACTTTTAGAACCTAAAATAACTAGATTCAACCTAGTAACTAACAACAGATTACAAATGTCACTTCCATTACTCTGCCATTGAAGAGTCCGAGACTTCAAGTTCTAGCTGAAAACAGAGCTCCAAGTAACTAACCAGCAACTACATTATCTAAGCCTTACCTAGAGCGTGGATTGTCGAGGTGGAGACTGAAGAATTGGTCGTCGATAGAGGAGTCGCTGGCAAAGAGAGAGAGCTCTGGGGAAAAGGAGGTCGCCGAGAGAGGAATGTCGGCTACAGTGAGGTTTTAATGAGGTTTAATGATTTCCATTTCCTATTTATAGTAATTAAAATCCATTTTAATTACAATTTTGCCACCCAACCTAGTTTCACACCACTTGGAATTCAATAAATCAGGCATTAATTTAAAATAAAAAGGTCGATAAAAGGTGACAGTTAAATCAGTTTTTTTAAGGAAAGAAATTACCTAACTAAAAATGTCGGGTGTTACAGCTTTACTCCATTGAGCAACTGAGTATCGATCACAGTGGCCAGGTAAATTGAGCATTCTCCTCTAAACTGCTCCTTCACTTTTATAGAATAGGAAGTAGGTACCCCACTCGTCCTATTCACCGCCTGATAAGCAAACTCAGCTTTATCTGGGGGCCGAAAAGTCACAAACCCGGATCGGCAATCAATTGTAGTAAAATGGCGTGACAGCCAGTCCATGCCTAAAATAAGATCATACCACTCTATACCCATAACTATCAGACGAGCATAGAGGATATTGTTCCCCACGGAGACAACATTGCCCTAGACAACATGACCTGACTGCATACGCTCTCCTGAAGGTAGCATCACACTATATTCACATTCTGTTAACTCAGACACTAGCTTCAGTCTAGACACACAAGCAGTTGAAATAAAGGAGTGCGTAGCTCTCGTGTCTATCAAGGAAAATACAGCTACACCCATAATCAAAATAGTACCTGCTATCACTGAGGGCTGAGCCTCGTCGTCGACATCCCTAGGCTCGATAAAGGCGAAGATCCTCGGTATAACCCTCCTCTGATTTATGCCTGATTGTTCTCGACCCGGCTTCGGACAATCTTTGACGTAATGCTCAACTTCACCACATCTATAGCATTTATTATTGCCTACCCGGCATTCACCGCTGTGCTCCTTCTGGCACTTAGGGCACTAAGGCATTTGAGGAGCCCATTTTACCTGCTTTCCTTTCCCTCGATCATTGCTTCCTTTAGAAGGCCTCTTGACACCTCTTTGCTGTTGTTGCTGGGGTTATGTCTTTTGTTGCCAGCCCCTATTCCTGAGTTGAGGGTGGATCTCACGAAAGAATCCCTTAGCTGGCTCCCTTGGTTTAACACAATTCAACTGGGCAGCTCAAAGTCCAAAGCTCTCGCTGCGATCTCTGAGTAAGGCACATCTAGAATCCCTGACACTATAACATTCATCCAAATTTCCGGATTCAGCCAATCCATGAGTTGGTGCACTTTGTTTTCATTGTCATTCACCAAACGCGGCGCAAACCGAGACAAAGCCTCAAACTTTCTAATATACTCTGCAACTGAACCAGTCTGCTTCAGCTGTGTAAATTCTGTCCTCTTAGCCGCCCTCACAGTACGGCTGAAGTATTTATCAAAAAACATGGTCTTAAACCGCTCCCAAGTCATAATTGTTACATCCGTAGTTACTTTAATCGAATCCCACCAAAAATGGGCATCCAACGTCAAATGAAAGGTTACGTAAACAACCTTATTCCCATTCTCTATCTCCGCGTACCCTAGCATATCCTTCATAGTTCGGATCCACTCTTCGGCTAAAGATGGGTTCGATGACTGTCCGTTGAATACCGGAGGTTGTAGCTTTTGGAATCTCTTCATGCCACGATGGTTTGGAACAATCACCTCTCGGGCCTCACGATCCTCACAGTTTACTAAACACTCGATTTGTTGCGCTTGCTTGTCCATATGCTGGGCCTGACGGTCCAACAAATCCGTAAGTCTGTCCAGAGCTTCATCCCTCGTGTCCTTTCCTCGAACCATCGTATAATTCCTATAAAAGTTAAAAACAAGTAATCCTAAGAAATCAAAATCAAAGAAAGCATTTAAACGTACTTACAGTTGAGGAAGGATGTCCACGTAGTGGCTGTGCAGTCGAACAGTCTACAGAACCGTTTTTAAAACCCGGGGGCTCTGATACCATAACTGTAGCGACCCTTAATCCTATCCCTTAATTTTCCTTATAAATTTTTCTTTTTAAACATTTTCAAGTGAACCCTTTTGTTAAATCAAAGTATAAATTGTTGAAACATATTTAAAAACTATTTAAATAAAACCATTAAAAACAGAAGAGGAATCGGCCAACAAGAACTGAGGGCAAAAAGGGCTTTTTGCCTCGAAAATACATGGCCGATCGATCGGCCATTTCAGCCGATCGATCGGATGTGGTATAAAAATAGGGGGCGATCGATCGCCCCACACATCAGGCGATCGATCGCCCCTGCGATCGATCGCCAGCCGATCGATCGCCCCTTTTGGGCTATCGATCGCCACACTCTCTGGATTTTTCCAAAGAGTGGCGACCATTTATGCCGATCGATCGCCTCCTTAGGCAATCAATCGGCAACCTCTCTGGAATCCGAAATTCCAGAGAGTTGTTTCTCTCTTTTCTCTTCTTCCTTGCACACTTATACTTCCTCTTATACTCCCCTAAACTTCAACATAAAACCACTCAAAACGTATCCTAAACCCAATCAAAACGAGATCGAAACTATGAAATCCAACTGCATGGATAGCTCTAAAACTCGAGCATATCCATATTTAACCTAAAACATCTCCAAACATTACCATAAAATCCAAATAAAAGCTTAGTAAAACGTTTTGTAAAAACAAGTTTACCAAAACATCAAAACGTCTTTTTATCAACTATCCAGATACCAAACATCCTAAAATGTTTCTAACTATACAAATATCCTATCTAATCCACCATCAGCCTAAAACAACCCGAATACCCTCAAAACACTTACTTACATCCCCACGGGTCGGAATGCACACCGACTGCCCAGCACACTTCCACGGGCCACTCTTCTTCAACATGCTCATTCCTCGGGTGGAGGTAGGGGTGAGCAAAAATTGGTCCGGTTTGGTTTTAAAGAAAATTAGAACCAAAATAATAAAATTCGGTTTTTAATTTTTAGGAGCGGGATTGTTTTAATTTTTTTAAGGACCGGACTAGAACCGGATCCGAATTTCGGTTCCGGTTCCGGTCCGGTTCTGGTTTTTCCACTTAATTTACTAAATCCCCATGAACCAATCCCAAAATATAGGCTGAACAACACAACTACAATTGAAGAAAACACCCAAGTTGGACTTAAAAGTCTAATAAAAACAACACAAAGAAACAACACAAAATAAAGGCTATTAGCCACAAAATAGAACACTAATTTACAACAAGTAAATCCTAATGAAACTCACATAGACACACTAAAACAAGCTGTTGGTTGTAAAAAAAAGTTGGACCTAAAATATTTAACAAAAAGCAACTCAATTTATCAAACAATGCTCCTCGGATATACACCAATATCTTAGTTGAAGGAGACTCCGAGTATCAGCAAATTACTATCACAAATTAAGTCCAATATTATAGCAATAACAACCTATAACAAGCCTAAATTAAACAACACAATAGCCTAAACAAGTGATGCAAACAGCAAAGAAAAGTTGACACAAAACCAATGAACATAAACAATCCAAACGATCCTAAATTCCTAAGTAGAATAATGTCCATGCAATCGTGGTATATTCTGGACATCAAAAATAGAAACTAAATAGAAGAAAACAGGAACAATCGTGATAGTAAAATACATTGGCAGTGTGCAAAAACTGAAAAAATACACAACACACAAAAATCAGATTTTACAAATTGTAAAATTTAGCCCCAACAGCTTACGGTAAGCAGCTTACCTTCGTCAGAAGTCGGCAACTTCAATGAAGTCAAAAGTCGGCGATTGCGATCTGTGAAGTGCGAGCAGAGAGTTGTTGGGCGTTGGCGACTGCGAATGTGCGAGCAGAGAGAGACAGACAGTTGCTGTCGACTGGGCTGGGCGCTGGGCGACGGGCGATGGGTGACGGGCGACGGGTTTGCACTTCTCCGTTCGACTGTCCAGCGAGTGACTTTCTGAAGATTGAATTGAAGTGAAGCGATAGCGAGCCACAACGCACAGCCAGGTAGGTTTTCATTTTAATTCGGTTCGGTTTTTTCGGGTTTTTCTCACTAAACCCAAAAACCGAACCGAATTATTCTGTTCACCTACAAAAAAACAGAATTTTGATTTTTTAAATTGTAAAACCACCAAGAACCGGACCAAATTTTTGGTTCCAATCCGGTTTTTTGGTTCGGTCCAGTTTTTGCTCACCCCTAGGTGGAGGGATCTCATCCTCACCTGTATCGAAATCACCTACACCATACAGACAATTATGAGCTAAAGGCTCAGTAAGCTTCGTAAATGCAAATGCATGCTGTGCATATGAGTTTCGTAAATCATGCAGACATTTTAATTGTTACGTCGCAGACAGATTGTCACCGAGGTCTAAACCCACCAGATGGAGAGGACACGTCTGGCGATTGGACAGCCCTTTCCATCTACCGGGGGAAAAACATACTTACATCCGTAAACAGCCATGTCTGAACCCCACCGTCGCCATGACCAGATAACAGATTATGTAGATTCATTTCATTAGTTACTTCTTTTCTTAAACACGTGCGGAAATTCATTTTCATGCTTTTTGAAAGACGTGATGCATGAACAATTAAATGCATAATATAAACATACAGCCTGTGTACCATCAAGACGATAAAAGCATAACCTATAAAAGCAACTAATCCTAACTACTCAACCAAATCAATTAAACATACAAACTCCAATATTCCTCAACGCAATTTCGACATATGGTGTAGGCTAATCGGCCATAGTAAGTCACAAGAACTTATCTCGCATCCGTTGCAATTCAAGCTCCGTCCACGAGCGTTGTTCACCTAGGGCAATTCACAACAATCGTCGTTAAAATCGAGTTTAAACCATTAAACTATACAAACGAAACCTTAACTAAGGAAACCTTCAAAACTCTAATTTAACTCATTGAGACATTTTATCGAGGAATTTGTGCTCGTAAACTCCTAACCTCCATTAATGGAGTTTTCCAAGTTCTCCAACAACCCTAAATTCGCATTAATGACCATTAACTCACCCAACTACTTCCAATGTCCATTAATACATCCACCAAGGTCATAAATAGGGCAACCCTAGCCGTTTCCAACATAACTCGGCTATTTCGCGAAAACCCTAAACGAAACCCTAACCGTTTAACTCTGCGTAAACCAAAAATAAACCTTCCAAAATTATAGAATTGTACCTAGGGTCGGGATTAGAGAAGAAAACGTGAAGAACGGAGGTTGATCGGAGAAAGTTCCGTCGTCGGAGGAGAGAGTCGCGTGAGAGGGGAGGGGAATCGCCAAGCTCTCTGGAGCTTTCGTGGACAGAGAGGAAAATGAGGGAGGGAGAGAAAAATGGTAAGTATTTATTAAAATTTTTGGTTTGCACAATTATGGTTTTGCCCTTCCTTTGATTTCATAATAGTTTCTCCACTTATGTTGTTATTTAGTTAACGATTCGGTTTCTCCAAATTTTCTTATTTCACCATAAATTTCAATTTACTATTAAGGCTCCATTAGAACTTTTCGCTCACCAAACGGACTTAATTAAACATATTTACAAAAATGTCATTATTTATTAGAATATTAGAATCCTGTAAAACCGGGTGTTACAGAATGAAAGAATGAAAGACAGAAAAACAGACTAAACAAACGTAATGGTCATTGTGGGCAGGGACGAGTTTGTTGTTCCGTATGAGGTGGACCAAATGGTGCTTACTCATTCTCTTATACTGAATTACCCCAACGACTGTACTGTATATCGAAAGCAAATAAATAAGAAAGATCGAAACAAAAAGAAACAATTTTTTTTATATATTAAGCAGCATGTTATGTTACGTTCGTATTAATTACGCATATCTTACTGAGCGTTCGGTTCATAGTTGAACTTTGTGATGTAGGTGAAAGAACTTATAATGAAGAAAATAAATGAAAGATACAGTTGAAGAGGTACTCGCATAGCAATACTACTGAGTTGTTAATGCAAGAACATTTCGAATAGTTATGAAGAAAGAATAAAATTTTATTTAAAGCAGACTTGAGATTTATTTACTATTTCCATATGCCTTTAATTATGAATGATTTTTATTAAATGTGATTTTTGAACGAATAGTGAGAATGCATGTTGACTTTAATTCATATTTATTTACCTTTAAAGAAATTTTAAGTTTTTCGCTGTTTACTTTTCAAAAGAATGTTTTAAATTTTAAATACAACACTGTTTTAAATTTTAAATACAACACTTTTAACGTGACAGTAGAAATGGTACGCTACGGGACATTACAGATCAGACAAACGTCAATCTCACTTCTATGGGGAAGACGACAGGAGATTTTGTGGGGAAAAATTAGGAGCAATTCATGGTGGCCCTAGGGAGATTTTTTATGATTCAGATGCATCAAAATATGCTTTGAAGTTAAAACAGAGGAAAAAACTTATTGTAGCTTACTTTTGTGATGCAACATTTGATTGCAGTCATCCAAGCCATTTGAACAGAATTTTGAAGAAATGTTTAGGCAAAATTATCTCCCAAGAGTTTTCACGATACCAGTGTAGGAAGCCATCGATGAGATTGGTATGATTTTGGAGACAGGTCAGACACATGGGTGGGAAGCCATCCGAGAGTGGCTTGACAGAGGAAACGCTACACATGTCCAATAACCAGAAAGAAGCTATAGAGTTCCCAACTGGCAAAAACAAACTACGTGCTCAAACGGCTTATTGGTAGCTGGAAAGAGCAAAACTGTATTTTGATCTCAAACAGTGCTTAAAATTTTCAATCAATTGACCCACAGATTAAGACCATAGAGCCATTGATTTCTCCTAACAGTGTTTTAATCCAAGTCACCTTTGATGGTAGCGTGAATGAACCAAGACAAGTGAGAAGAAGACTTGCTTGCGATGCTTTCAAAACCCAGACACATGCTGCTGTGATTTTATTAGGGCAGATTTTTGGCAACAATTAAGACAATATTTGTCACGCTCTAAAGTGGGTCTGAGACAAAACGAAGAACGATCAAGCCCAAAATGAACTGAACTGTCCAACCCAATGCCCAATTTAATAAACCACAGCGGAAGACTTAAATTTAATTTTCAAAAGTCAGACCCAAAAATTTAAGTCCAATAATAACATCAAAATAGTATGAAATATAAAATCTAAAATTACGTGAAAAATAAAATAAAGAAATAATTATAGAATAACAGACCTCTCAAAAATAAATAAATAAATTTCTAGAAATATAGTACTCCATCTATTAAACCAATCATCAGAATAAATCTTCCAAACATAGAATCCAAATAATTTGATTTAAGGGTAAAGTGCAATTTGACCCCTACAACTAGGAAAAATGGGCAATTTACACCGTAAACTTAGATAATGGGCAATTTGGCCCCTACTACTAGAGTAAAGTGCAATTTGGCCCCTACCGTCATATTTTCCGTCAAAAAGTAATGTTTTTTGGCTTGTTTATTTTTTTTCCCGAAATGCCCCTCACTGGACCGAACTGGACCAAACTGGACCGGACCGGTTGTGCTAATTTCACTCTATTTTTTTTTTAAATTCTCGAAAAAAAGAAGACAGAGGAATAGAATTAAAAAAAAAAACAGAGTAGAATTAGCCGAACCGGTCCTGTCCGGTTCGGTCCAATGAGGGACATTTCTGAAAAAAAAATAAACAAGCCAAAAAACGTTACTTTTTGACGGAAAATATGACGGTAGGGGCCAAATTGCATTTTATCCTAGTAGTAGGGGCCAAATTGCCCATTATCCAAGTTTACGGTGTAAATTGCTCATTTCACTTAGTTGTAAAGGCCAAATTGCACTTTACCCTTGATTTAATAACTCAAGGACGTTTGAGTTGGAAGCCCAAGTATTCTATTTTTCAGTGAGTATTTCTCAAACACTTCAACAACAAGCTAACATTCCAAAAATTCCAACTTTACAACTGTAACACCCAGAATTTTCTCAGAACGTGTGTGACCCTAGTCTAGGTCAAGCATGAGGGTTCAATTATTTAAGATTAGTGTACATAGAACGGTATTAGAAGTGAAAGGAGAAGTGGAGAGTTTGACAAGTCAAACTAAATTGTGATTGGTGGAAGTTTTGGGTTTGAAAAGTCCACTTTGTTAACCAATCAAAATGTAGTAAAAAAAAACTAATGAAATGGTGGGGATTTTAGGAGTGTTTCACGTTGGCTTTTCATGAAGGGAAAATGTGGGGTTAAAATTAAATTTTTATGGGATTTGAAGATTTGAGTGTCGAGAAGGCATGGTTAAAGTTTCGTGATTTTTGGAAGTGTTCAGGGTGGAGAAATATGAGAAATAGTGGGGAAAGGTCAAAAAGGGTTAAAATTAAAGTTTTTTGGCGTTTTGGGTCGAGAAAACCCGAGCCAGCCCGATCGATCAGGCATCGGGCCGCGATCGGTCGCGGTCGAGGCGCGCAGGTGCGCCCAGCGCGAGAGCGGGACGCGCCAGGGGCGCGCGCGGCGCCCAGCGGCCCTTTGAGGCCAAAATTCGTTTTTTTTTCGAATTTTTCCCGACTCCGACAATGTTTTGACCTGACATTTTTCGACGTATTTTAAACGTATTTTGGGCCCGTTTTCGAATAAATTTTGAGGGTTCAAAAAACCCGAAAACGAGTCGTAAAATTTATGAAAACTATTTTAAACGATGTTTTAAACGCGGGTTTGATTTGCAAACGTAGCGTTCCGAGCCGGGCAGGTTCGGGGCGTTACAACAACATCATTCAACAATTTATAATCTCTGAATTAGAAGGCAAATTTCAGACGACAAACCTCAAAAAGTTCAAGTTTTGAAGGTTGGGTTTCCTTCTCCAAGTCCAAACAATGAATTTCCTTTATGCCACTTCAAAACAGATTTTCCCAAATAAAAATTTCTATTTTTTTTTTAAATCGATTCCAGAGAGAAATATGGCTAACTTTACCCATTCGAATCCGTTCCGAACGACCTTCAGATTATCTTCTTAAACTTCCTTCAATGACCAAACTTTAAATCTTCAAATCGCTACAAGTTTCGTTCATCTTAGCATCCCATAAAAGCGATGAACTACGCGACCAAACGGGAAGAAGAGAAAAGGAAAGAAACGAGAAATTTTACCTAAATTCCCCTTCAAGGCTTTGGCGATTTCTAGGCTCTAAGAAGCAACGACGAGACAGAGATGCTGAGAGAAGGAAGAGAACAGAACAGAGGGTGTCTCCCTCTAGTAACGATTTCAACGACGTTAAACCACAATTCTTCAAGCTAGGAGAAAAACCAATTAGAGATTAATTTTCTGAGGGAAGGAGAGAATGGAGATGATTGAAAACTCATCTAACTGATTGAAGAATACGGTCCGCTATCAATGCTGAAGAGAAAAGACTCCTTTTTCCCCCTATTTTCCGCCTTGGTTTAAAGTGAAAGAATGTAAAGAAGAAGAAGGAGACCCTCAACTCCATAAAATGGGAATGAGGAATTTGAGAGCTAAAAGAGAAATTTGTGAGGTAAAAGACAAGAGTGTGACATTATCGTATAAAAGTCATTATTTGAGGGAAATACATGTAGAGAGACATAAATCGAGTGTAAATACGTAGGAAGTGAGTGAGTTCTATTTACTTATTTATTATGTTCAATAACAATTTTTAATTTTCTTTCTTGAAAATTATGAGTAGTGAGGAAAGATGTATTAACTTTGATCCGGAAATGTATATGAGGGTTATTCAAGATCAAATTAAGGCTTTAGATATGAGGTATGAAATAATAAAGTCTCATTATATTAGCTGTGCACGGAGGGGCAAATCACCAATTGAGCATTACTATGAGGAATCTGACTACAGAGGTGACAATTACAAAAGAGAGAGGTATGCTAGAACAAACCGTGAGAATAGAAATCTAAGCAATATCAAAACGATAATTCCTCATTTTCAAGGTAAGAGTGATCCCAAACTTTATATAGAATGAGAAAGAAAAGTTGAACATATATTTGAATGTCATAATTATACCGAGGAGAAAAAGATCAAATTAGTCTCAATGGAATTCGCGAATTATTTGAGCATATGGTGAGATTAATTAGTGAAAACTCGAAAAAGGTATGGAGAACATCTTATATGCACATGGGATGATATGAACGTACAAATGCATAAAAGATTTATTCCTAACCACTATTGTTGTGATGCGTGTAGAAAATTACAAGGTTTGACTCAATGAATCAAAAGTTTAGAGGAATATTACACAGAGTTGGAAGTAGTCATAGTAAAGGATAGAGTGGATGAAGATGATGAAGCTACAATGACGTGATTCATTAGAGGTTTAAATAGAGAAACCGCAGACATTGTGGATTTGCATCATTATGTGAACTTAAAAGAATTATTGCACAAACCCATCAAAGTTGAGAGGCAAATGAAATTGAGGAACTCTAAGATCGGATCAACCTCAAACTCTTCATGGAAATCTAATTAGAGGAATAATAAGCCTAACTTAAAACCGAAAGATGAGTTAAAAGGGAAAGCAACGACATCGAATACCACCCCTATAAAAGGTTAAATCGAGACTTCCACACCTATTAAGTTTCGAGAGATTAAGTGTTTTAGATGTTAATGTTTTGTTCATATTGCTTTTAATTGTCTGAATAAAAGAGCTATAATTATTTTGGATAATGGTGATATAGCAAGTGTAAGTTTAAGTGATGATGAAATGTCACCATTTGAAGATTGTAGCGATGTGGATATAGAGAAACCCGTAAGGGGAGAACTATTGGTCACTAGACATTTACTTAACATTCAAGCCAAGGAGGATGAAGATAAAGTGCAATGGGAGCACATATTTCACACAAGTTGCCACGTGAATAACAAGGTATATAGTTTGATAATTGATAGTGAGAGTTGTACTAACGTTGCTAGCACTTTGTTGGTAGAAAAATTGAGCTTGGAAATCGTGAAGCATCCTAGGCCTTACAAGCTACAATGATTGAGTGATTGTGAAGAAGTGATAGTGACTAGGCAAGTGAAAGTTGCACTCGCAATTAGTAAGTAGAAAGATGAGGTACTTTGTGATGTAGTACCCATGCAAGCTACACATATCCTTTTGGGGAGACTATGACAATTCGATAGAAACGTCAATTACAATTGTTCAAGAATGAGTACTCATTTGATAAAAATGGTAGGAAAATAATTCTCAAACCACTAAAATCGTGGGAGGCTAGTGAGGATGAAGAGAGGATTGCAAAAGAATTCAAAAAGAGAGAGAAGTCATTGAGTGAGGAAAAACATGAAAAATAAGAGAGTAGAGTGAGTGAAAAGAAGAGTGAAAGAGAGAAAAAAGAGTGCAAGGAGAGAAAAATCAAGAGTGAGAGAAAACAAGAGGAGAATGGGGAAAAAAGTGAAATGACAAGAAAAAGTGATGTTAAAAGTGTGATGATAGCGAGATAAGAAGTACTTGTACTGTTGTACAAAGATATTTATCTCGTGACTAATGAACTAACTCATTCTTTTCCGAGTATTGTTTCTTCCATTTTGCAAGAATTTGATGATGTGTTTCCTGAAGAATTACCGAGAGTGTTACCTTCTTTGAGAGAGACTGAACATCAAATAAATTTCATGTCTGAAGCATCAATTTTTAATCGGTCGACATACCAAGCTAATCGCGAAGAAACCAATGAAATCCAAAGGGAATTGGATGAACTAGTGGAGAAGGGATTTGTAAAGGAAAGCCTTAGTCCATGCTCGGTTCCCGACATCTTAGTTCTGTAGAAAGATGGAACTTGGCGAATGCATGTTGATTGTCGAGCTATCAACAAGATCATGGTAAAGTATCGACATCCTATTCCTCGATTGGATGATATGCTTGATGAGTTACATGGTGCATGCTTATTTTCGAAAATTGATCTAAAGAATAAATATTACCAAATTCGCATCAACAAGAGAGATGAATGGAAAACCGCATTTAAAACTAAATATGGCCTTTATGAGTGGTTAGAAATGTCATTTGGTTTGTCTAATGCACCAAGTACTTTTATAAAATTGATGAATCATGCGTTGAGATCTTTTATTGGAAAAGTTTGTTGTTGTGTACTTTTGATGATATCTTAATTTATAGTAAAACTCAAAGTGTACATGTTGAACACTTGAATTCAATTTTTAATGCTTTAAGAGAAAATCAACTATACGCTAACTTAAAGAAATGTACATTTTGCATGGATTCAGTAGTGTTTGTTAGTTTTGTAGTTAGTTCAAGTGGAGTATCGGTGGATGAATAAAAAGTTAAGGCAATTAGGGAATGGCCGAGACCAAAGAACGCCAACGAGGTAAGAAGTTTTCATCGATTAGCAAGATTTTACAGGACATTTTTTAAATAATTTAACACCATTGCGGCTCCCTTAAATGATCTTATAAAGAAGAATGTTGAATTTAAGTGGACTGAAATACATGAACAAACATTTAATCTTCTAAAAAGTAAACTTATTAATGCATCATTACTTGTTTTACCTAATTTTGATAAGGTTTTTGAGATTGAATGTGATCCATCAGGAAAACGTATTTGTAACACCCGGTTCTATCAAACCACTTCTCTAATCTTTTTAAATCAATGACACACTTTATATGATAGTAATAAAAGTAGGGTTAATGGATGACTAGGCAAGGGCATAAGAGTAATTGGAAATTTCAAATGTGGATAACGTATTTAAGGAAAGAGGGTTGGGTTTAATGCACTGTAGCCACCACTATTTCCTATTTTCTCTCTCGGTCTTCAGCTCTCCAGTAGAAACCTCTGGGCGATTTCTTTCTTGCTCGATTCTCTTTCAACTTAGGTATGTTTTTCCTCATTCTCTTGCGTTTTAGCAGTTAGATAACTGAGGGAGTACAATGTGAGGATTTCAAGGAATGCTGTAGATGAGAGTAGGTTCAGGTTTTTGGGGATAAATGGGAATGTGCAAGCAGTAGAGTTCCAAACTGGTTTCCTTGTTCTTCTGGTTAATTTTTGGTAAAGTTTAGTGAAGGTTTGATTGATGTTCTGTTATGAACTTAAGTGAGCGAGCTTCTAAGGTAGCTTACAGCCGAACGATTTCCAGGAGACCATGTAAGTGAAGTTTGCTTGTGCCTTCGGGCCTACATCACAAAACAGTAGTATTGTGTTGCTTGAATGAGTTTTATGTCATGTATCATATTTTGAAAGTATGCGAAAATGAATTTACATGAAATGACAGGGTAATGAATGAACATACTATAACAATTTGTTAAGGGAACTAATCCGCCCCTTAATCAAGAGAGAGGATGTATGACTTTGGGAGAAGTGATCCAACTCCCAATTTCACAGGGGGATCTGAACAGTTTGTTAAGGGAACTAATCCGCCCCTTAATCAAGAGAGAGGATGTATGACTTTGAGAGAAGTGATCCAACTCCCAATTTCACAGGGGGATCTGAACAGTTTGTTAAGGGAACTAATCCGCTCCTTAATCAAGAGAGAGGATGTATGACTTTGGGAGAAGTGATCCAACTCCCAATTTCACAGGGGGATCAGATCAGAAACGAATGCATATGCAACAGAGATGAGAAAGTAGAAACTGCATATTTAGGAATTTATGTTTCATCATTTCATTTCATTATTGTTTTACTTACTTAGCATTAGGCTAATAGATGAGTTTTGTGATGTAGGTGAAGAAGTGACAGCAGGTGTGTTCTCTGAGTTTATTGAGAGCTAGACAGGTTGGAGGGGTGCATTCATGCATCAAACTGACAGCTGATTGGGGCAGTTTAACTGATGTCAGTAGTTGTGAAGGTTCAGTTGACAATATTTCAATTTAAGTATGTTGCGAGTTTCTATGACAGTGGCAGTTTGATGTTTGAATTCAATTTGAGATTTTTCTGATAATGATACTCTGCTGGATTTAATAGTGGTGTTTACTAAAGTTTGGAGTAATACACGGATTTAAATAGTTTGAATAGTTTTTAGTAAAATGCTCAAAATCTTTTGGTAGTCGAAGTTTCCTTTGTTAGAGTGAAATTGTTGCTATGCTGTTTTCGTTGAGTATTTTTGATCTATCGGTAAATGATGTTTATCGGCAGATGTAGAGTTGTTGTTCTGTTGTCTATCGGAAGATGTCTTCAGTAAAGTCATCGGATGATGTCTTCAGTAAAAGCCATTGGATGATGTCTTCAGTAAAGTCATCGGATGATGTCTTCAGTAAAAGCCAGTGGAAGCCATCGAATGATGTCTTCAGTAAAGTCATCGGATGATGTCTTCAGTGGAAGCCATCGAATGATGTCTTCAGTAAAGTCATCGGATGATGTCTTCAGTAAAGTCATCGGATGATGTCTTCAGTAAAGTCATCGGATGATGTCTTCAGTGGAAGTCATCGGATGATGTCTTCAGTAAAGTCATCGGATGATGTCTTCAGTAAAGTCATCGGATGATGTCTTCAGTAAAGTCATCGGATGATGTCTTCAGTAAAGTCATCGGATGATGTCTTCAGTAAAGTCATCGGATGATGTCTTCAGTAAAGTCATCGGATGATGTCTTCAGTAAAGTCATCGGATGATGTCTTCAGTAAAGTCATCGGATGATGTCTTCAGTAAAGTCATCGGATGATGTCTTCAGTAAAGTCATCGGATGATGTCTTCAGTAAAGTCATCGGATGATGTCTTCAGTAAAGTCATCGGATGATGTCTTCAGTAAAGTCATCGGATGATGTCTTCAGTAAAGTCATCGGATGATGTCTTCAGTAAAGTCATCGGATGATGTCTTCAGTAAAGTCATCGGATGATGTCTTCAGTAAAGTCATCGGATGATGTCTTCAGTAAAGTCATCGGATGATGTCTTCAGTAAAGTCATCGGATGATGTCTTCAGTAAAGTCATCGGATGATGTCTTCAGTAAAGTCATCGGATGATGTCTTCAGTAAAGTCATCGGATGATGTCTTCAGTAAAGTCATCGGATGATGTCTTCAGTAAAGTCATCGGATGATGTCTTCAGTAAAGTCATCGGATGATGTCTTCAGTAAAGTCATCGGATGATGTCTTCAGTAAAGTCATCGGATGATGTCTTCAGTAAAGTCATCGGATGATGTCTTCAGTAAAGTCATCGGATGATGTCTTCAGTAAAGTCATCGGATGATGTCTTCAGTAAAAGCCATCGGATGATGTCTTCAGTAAAGTCATCGGATGATGTCTTCAGTAGAAGCCATCGAATGATGTCTTCAGTGGAAGCCATCGAAAGATATAAGTAGAAAATTTTTCGTTTTGTAACCGGATGATGTCGAGTATTTTATCCATCGGGTGATGGAGGTAATAGTCTTTTGTCGTTTTGTAACCGGATGATGTCGAATAATTTATCCATCGGATGATGAAGGTAAAAGTCTTTTGTCGTTTGCAACCGGATGATGTCGAGTATTTTATCTATCGGAAGATGTGAGTAAGTGTATTAGTCGTTTTGTGATCGGCAGAGGCTGGATGGATGATTCATCCGGCTGACGTCATCGGTAGATGCGAGTAGCAAAACTTGTCGTTTTGCGATCGGCTGGAGTTGAAAGAATGATTCCTCCGGCTGACGTCATCGGTGGAAGCCTTCAGTTTTATTTCTGCCCTTTTTCATTGACCTTGTTTAGCGGCAGATGCGTTTGACTTTTTACGAATTTTGAGTATTTTACGCTTAAGCCTTCATCTCTTTTGTTCGAATTAATTCTTAATATTTTAACTGATTATTCGAACACTGTTTTATAGTTTTGCTTAACTTTGCTTTGCTCAAAGATTTTCCGCTGCAAGTTTTTATGTTTTTAGTAAACGTTTAAATTTGACTTTCGAGCGAAGTTTTAAATTTGGTAAAAAATTTCCTAGTTATGCTCGGGTTTATGAGTAACGAACTGAGTTTAGAAAATTCGGGGCGTTACAGTATTTGTGGTATTTTAATGCAGGATTCCAAGCCTATTGCTTACTTTAGCGAGAAGCTTAATGGAGCGGCTTTGAACTACTTCACATACGACAATGAATTATATGTCTTAGTTCGAGCACTTCAAACGTGGCAACATTATTTGTGGTCAAAATAATTCATTATTCACTCCGATCATGAGAGTTTGAAGCACTTGAAGTCGCAAGAAAAACTATACAAAAGGCACACAAAATGGATGGAATTCATTGAAACATTTCCATACGTGATCAAATATAAGAAAGATAAGAAAAATATAGTGGTTGATGCATTGTATCGAAGGTATATACTTCTAACTTCCTTACAATCCAAATTGCTTGGATTTGAACTTGTTAAGGAATTATATGAAGTAGATTCAGATTTTAGTGAAATTTAGAAATTATGTGAAAATGTTGCATATGGTAACTATTATAGGCATGACGGTTATCTATTTAAGAAAGTTAGACTTTATATTTTTAAGTGTTCCTTGAGAGAATTGTTTGTTAGAGATACTCATGGAGGTAGATTAATAGAACATTTTGGAGTAAGCAAAATTTTGGATGTTTTATGTGAGCATTTTTATTGGCCTAAGATGAGACATGATGAGCAATTAATTTGTGATAAATTTATTAAGTGTAGAAAAGCTAAATCGAAGGTCAAACCACACAGAATGTATACTCCGCTCCCAATACCTACTCAACCTTGGATTGATATTTCTATGGATTTCGTTATAGGTTTGTCGAGAACTCAAAGTGGAAAGGATAGTATTTTTGTAGTTGTTGATAGGTTTAGTAAGATTACACATTTTATTGCATGTTCGAAAATTAATTATGCTACACATGTTGCAGATTTATTCTTTAAAAAGATTGTGCGGTTACATGGCTTACTTAAAACTAATGTGAGTGATTGAGATGTTAAGTTTTTGAGTCACTTTTGGAGAACTTTGTAGAATAAGCTTGGCACTAAACTTTTATTCTCAACTGTAGTACACCCTCAAATGAATGAACAAACCGAGGTAGTAAATAGAATATTTTCTACTTTGTTGAGAGTCATTATTTCTAAGAACTTAAGGCAATGAGAGAAGTGTTTACAACATGATAAGTTTGCATATAAAAGAGTTGTTTATTCTACTACATCTAATTCACCTTTTGAAATTGTTTATAGTTTTAATTATTTAACTCCAATGGATATGTTACATTTGCCTACTAACGAGTTTGCTAATTTTGATGGAAAGTAAAGAGCCGAATTTGTTAGGGAACTAATAATGGTTTGAAATTTTAAGGATAAAAATTAATACAATTTTAGATTTTTATAAATTAAGAAAATTAGATTAAAACTAATCTAATTTGGATTAGATTAAAATTAATGGGGGTTTAGGATTAATTAAATTTAGTTTTTTGGTAATTAACTGACGATTTAAGAGCAAAATGGTAAAATTTAAAGGATAAGTAAGGTGTAAGGGTAATTTACCCTAAAAACCTTTTACTTAAAGAGAAAGGGAGGTGGCTGCTTCTTTTTGTGTGGTTTTTACGTGGCGAGAGAGGCACAACAAAAAAAGAGAGAGGGAAGAAAAACCTGCTTGGAAAAGAGAGAGAAAGGGAGGGGGAAAAGTGAGATTCGTCGATTCGTGCTTTAGAGAAAGTTGTTCAGCTCAGTGAGAGGAACGTTTTGGTGGAAAAATTAATAGATTCGGTGGAGCTTTGTGGAAAAAGTAGAGGAACCGACGTACAGTAAATATCTTTAACGATTAGAATAGTTAGATTAAACTTTATTGCCTTGATATGTGGAGATAAATTTAATTACTGTCTTGGATCTGGATAGGATAGATTTGATTGAGATTTGATTGAAATTGGATATGTTGAAGTGATGATTTGATATTGTTTTTGTGGAAAATGAATAATGAATTGTGAAAATCATTTATTTACAGTTTTATTGAAATGCTAAAACGAAGAATTTCAAAACTGATTGTTTATATTGAATTGTTAAGTTTGTTTAAATTCAATTTTTATTGAATGGTTTAATTTCAGTTTTGTGAAGTAATTGAATTGTATATTTCTGATTTTTAAGAAATATGGAAACAAAGAAATTCGAAAACGACAATTTTCATTAAATTGAGTATATTGATTTCAATTATCAATTGCATGAGTGGGTTGAGTTGCATCGTTTTAAACATGCATATCATTGCTTTATAACTATTTTAACGCATACATTTAAGAAGGAGAAAGTTGGAAGCTGTGATAATATAAGAACCCATTGGGTTGAGCCTGCCTCTTCATGTGTAATGAATATGACTATGAAAATAATTGGGAGCCTTACACGAAACGTCCTCCTTGAGTTGAAAATCTTCGAGAAGAATAAGACAAGAGGGGTTCTACAGCTCTACCGGAGAAAGCCCGAGAACTATAGTGGTGGATTACGGTCATATGAGTCAGTTTAGAGTGAATTGTATTTTTTTCATTTCAATTTGAATGTTAAAAATGACATTGAATGTTTTGAGAAAAGATGGTTTTCAATCGAGTATATTTACTATAATGCATTGAATTCATCTATTTGTGGAGAATGATTTTTAAACCGTGTATTTAAATAATGCAGATTTTCTTTGAAATTGCATTATATTGATTTAATCATTGAAATGAGTTTTAAACCGTGGTTGATGGATTTTAAACGGTTCGAATTACGAACCTACATGCATTTTTATATAAATGACATGGATTTCAAATCAAAATATAATTGATTTAAGTTGATTTTAAAATAATCAATAATAGGTGGAGGATGGTGTATAGGCCTAGATAGTATGGTCAAATTTTCTTGAAATTGCATTATATTGATTTAATCATTGAAATGAGTTTTAAACCGTGGTTGATAGATTTTAAATGGTTCAAATTACGAACCCGCATGCATTTTTATATAAATGACATGGATTTCAAATCAAAACATAATTGATTTAAGTTGATTTCAAAATAATCAATGATATATAGATGATAATGTATGAGCTTGAATAGTGTGGATAGAGTTTGTGTAACGTCCCCTAATTTCACCATTTAACTATTCCTAAAAATCATATAAAATTTGAATTTTTATTTCAATCCATTAATTTGACTCGTTTAAAGATAATTAAATTCCTTCAGCATAAGACGTTAACACGTGGAACCTTGAATTGAAAATAATCTTAAGTGCCGGTGTTAAGACAATAAAACAGGGGCTTCGGTCGACAAGACGCAACAGGGGCTTCGGTTGACAAGACGCATCACTTGAGGAGTTACGATCCACAACAAAATCGGTCGACGTCTATAACATAGATCGACTTCTGCCATTAACATCTACTGATCGCTTCTGCCGATCGTGTCTGCCGATCGCGTCTGCCGATCGCATCTGCCGATCGACACCACAAGCTCTTCGGAATCTATTCCTTCTAAAATCGGTCGATGTTTCTGGTCGACAAAATAGGATGACGTCCTCGACCACAAAATCGGACGACGTTGTCGACCACAAAATTGGACGACGTCTTCTACCACAAAATCGGTCGATGCCTTCGACCACAAAATCGATCGATGCCTTCGACCACAAAATCGGTCGATGTTTTCCTTGCTAGAACACTTAACGAGCTTAAGTAGAATCTCCCATAAAACGTCAGCCGATCGATTGCCTCTTTGGCAATCGATCGGCCAGCTCTCTGGACTTTAATTCCAAAGTGCTGCTTCCTTACTTCTTCTTCACACGTCTCATCCCCTCATTTCTCTTTTCCACTAACTATACTAAACACCACTACCTCATACTTTTCCTCAATCCACCAAAATACACATCCATAAATCAAGTTCATCAATATCAACAAAATAGTAGAAAGACATACACTGATTTGATAGTGGACTCATCTGTATAACCTATCAAAATAGACATTATGTTCCTTTGTTCATAAACCTATCCAAAGTATCAAAACACCTATACATCTACTATCCAGATATCAATCACCATAGAATGAGTTTTCTATATAATTTATGTAACATCGCCCATTAGCCCAAAATAAACCCAAAACCTTAAAATATTTAACCATTTGCTCCCACGGGTCAAAATTTACACCGATTGCGCCAGCGCACTCCCACGGGTACCCTTCTTCAACCTATTTGTTTATCGAGCGGAGGGATGCCATTCTCATTGTTTCAATATCACCTATACCATAGAGATATTATATGAGCTAAGGGCTCAGTAAGTCTACGTAAATGAGAGTGCATGTCATGCATATGCCGTTCATAAAATCATGCATTCATTTTCATTCTTTAGTTACATAGCAGGGGGTGTCACCGAGGATTGACTCTCATCAGATGGAGAGGGCACATCTCGCGATTAAATAGCCCTTTCCATCTACCGGGGAAAAAACATACTCATCCTCTCAGGACAGCCATGTCTGAACCCCACCCCGTACGTGACCAGGATTACATACATTCATATCTTTTCATTAGTCTTTTTTTTCATGAAAACGTATGTGAAGTTCATTTTTCGTGCTAGTTCGAAAAACATGATTCATGGACATGTAAGATGCATTAAACGTAAGGAAAACATAAAAAAGTACATAAAACCTAGGAAAACATTCTAGCATAACGAATATCCTAAACTACCCATCCAACCTACACTGAACACTAAAATCACGAAATATCCCTAATTGACAATTTCTCTTATGGTGTAGGCCGAATCGGCCAAGCAAGTCACGAAGACTTACCTCACATCCTAAGCAATCTGAGTGCCTCGCTTGAGCTTCGTCACCTTAGGAGCTTCAAAGATGGATGAAATACAGGTCGAACTTCAAGGGAGGAGGGAAATTTCGGTGTCTCTTAAATCTTCACAAAAGGAACAAAATCGTGGGAGCAGAGGAGAAGTTTCTTGGCTGTGAAAGGAAAGGGAAGAAAGAGTGAAAGTGAGAGTGGTTTCACGTAAGGGAGAGAAGAAGGAAGGTGTTGCCTTTGTCACAGCTTCTTCCACGAGTTTTGACACTTGTCACTCTCTCACTGGGTGCTCCCAACTACCCCCTATCACTTCCTAGTTTGTCCCTCCATTGGTTTCCAACTAATGGTTTGTTTGGTTGAACTTTAGTTTGGTTTTTCCCTATAATTCTTTCAACATTTTTCTTATACGTCCGTTAATATATTTCTCGTCTTTAACTTTTTACCACCAATCCGGGACAGTTGGCTTAGCACATAAAGTCATAATACAAAAGTTCCAGGTGTTACGTTCCATCCACCTTAATTAAAATTTTATCTTCAAAATTTGATTACACAAAGAGTTCTAGATATTTAGACATCATATCCTGCTGCCTTTCTTACATGCCTACGATCCCAAACTGTCAAACACGAACCAAGGTATGGATTCTAACTATTTTATATACTAATTGGTTTGTGAGTTTTGTAGGTTGAAAAATATTCTCAAAGCTTGGAATGATTAAAGGAAGAGGGAATTTGTCTTCCCTTTATCAAATTTTGTAACCGAGCTCTTTATTTGTTTTTAAGTTTAGGACACTATGGATTTTTCTTAATCCTTATTTATTGGCCCCTTGTAGCCAATTTTATTGTTTAGGTTATTTGGTTAAATTGTTTAGATTTAGGAAATTCTAATTGAACAAGGAGACATCAAAAGGAGTTGACCCAACCTACAAAGAGGCTTGACCAAGGAGCTTGCCATGCTTGGAACCAGATGCTGACGTGGCCGAGCACAACGGCTACATTTTTGAAGAAGCGTCTCCAACGGCTCTCTGCTTCTTCTCTTCTCTTGCCTTCTCCCGAAGCCTTCCCCTGGATATTTAAGCTCTTCTCCTTAGGTTATTGTAGTTAGTTTTTTTATCAATATTTGGAATTTACATAAGAGTTTCTTCTTGTTCGGAGCATCCTCCATATGGGTTTTTTTTTCCCACGGTATTCATCGGCGCGAGACGCCATGGATGACCACCAAATTGTGCCTCAAGCCTCACGGTTGCTTGGAGGTACTCTTACTCTTGCCTTCTCTCCCTCTGCCAAGAGCTGGAGTCGAAAAGAAGGAAGGAGGAAACCAGTGCCCTTAAGCTGTGATTTCTCCTCGGCAACGAGGGACTTCTCCCCAAAGGCGCAGAGCTGCGCATCGCACTGCCCTTTTCCATTTCCCTCGGCCTCTTCTGAGGACGAAGCAATATGCGTAGGGCAGCCTAGTTGCTGGAAGCACTCCTCCCATCACGGTGGAGTTCTTCGCCGAAGGTACAGGGAACACCTTTCGGCCGGCTTGGGTCCCTTTCGCCGTCCATCTCCTCCACAACGCTTCCTTCAATCCAAACGACCTTCTCTAAGGCGTTACCCAACTCACCCACCTCTCCATTTCGACGGGTATCAATTTTCTCATCTCCTACGCAATTTTCAGTTTTTCCTCTGTTTTTAGCGACTGTTTGGTGTGTTCTTTGGTTTCTCCAAAGAACACCGAAGTTTGCTGTTTAATATAGTCTTCCACATGCGTCTTAGGTCCCAGAAGTCCATTAAGTGGTATCAGAGCAAGAGTTGATCTCTGGCTCGTTGTTTTGAATTTTTTTTTGTTCGTTGTTTGTGTTTCTTTGTAGTTTTTATTCTCTGTTTTTTTTTTGTTTCTGTTTAGTATGTTTTGTCGTTCAATTCTGTTTAATAACCAGCATAACCCATTTGCTTGAGCTTTCATTTCTATTTAGTTGACAGCAGATCTCAATATCTCAATTGAAAGGTTAGTTTTCATGTTTATGTTGCATGTAAACAGCATGTCTACATTTGCATGGATATTCTAGTATATTAAAATTGTGGTTCTGTTTGGGTGAGGTTTGCAGAGACTTAATGGCATCTTGTGTTATATTGAAATTTGTTTCTATTTTATTTACTCACCAAAATGATCCACGTATACATGAGCATTAAGCTTACTCATTCAGCATATTACGTTGAGAAAATCGTCTGTTGAGTTCTGAGGTAATTAGAGAGTTTTGTGATCTGTTTAATTACTACTCAACTGTTATTGAAGTAAATCTCTTTTTGGGGTAATTGGCAGAAACATGAGAATCTCAGATATTATAGTTGCACGAATTTTTTTTTTTTTTTGTTGTTGTTATCTACTCTGTGTATTTTCCAGAGAATTCTTCTGTGTTTTGAATATTGTGGCATGCGGTTCTGATTAATGTTGATTGTTCAGTTTGCATGAAATTATTGGTTCTGTTTCTACGCGTAACTGAAGGTAATTTCCATGCAAAACCAACACATATTCTGCTTGTGAACTAGGGTGTTGCATCTCTATTTAGGTTTCTAGTTGTGCATCATTAAGGTCACTGTCTTGCCTTGTTCTTTCCTGAAATTACGTCAAACTCCAAGGATGAACTGCATCATTATTGAACACCATTGATAAACGATATTTGTTGTGATGTGTAGTTTCTGGAATTCATCTAGTATAATTGAAAATTCAGAATATCTATCTTGCCTTCCATTGTGTTTCTGAATCATTATCCAAGCTGTTTTCCTCAAATTATTTTTGTGTTTTCTCTACAACTTCCTGGTTATGTTGCCCTATCTTTTAGTGATATTTGTTTGGGTTGTTTAGCTGAATTCTTGCTGCAAACCTAATTTTCTCCTTGGCCAAACAAATTTCTGTTTCACAAAGTAATGAATGTTTATGTGTTGCTGTCTGCTCATGTTAATGTTTCTGTCTTGCTGCTATAAAACCAATCTGTTTTCCTGCTATTATTTGGATTAATGTTAATCGCATTTCAGCATAGCATCTTAACTTTAAAGATAAAGCAACCAGCATCATATAGTTCGTTTACTTTTATTGTTTTTGTTGCTGAGCTATCATCTAATCTGGTTGTCTGGTATAAGCGGAGTAAAAAAAAAAAAAAAAATTCAGTCTTAAAACTATTATGCTTAGAGCTGTTACGTTTTGGTTGTAGTTTTTTACATCAAGTATCTGAGTCATTTTCTAACATTTTAAGGTTAAACAAATTGAGAAAATGAAAACCAAATGGAATGCTGAACTCCTATCATTATCCTGTTTCTGCTTTAGTAAAATCTGCTGCTGTTTTTCTCATTTCACTGTTTCTGTTTGTTAACCAGAATGAGTTCTCATGTGAAATCATCAAATTATTCTGCTTAATTGGCAGCATGTTTCCCATGTTTAATCTTGTATTCTGTTTAGTTTACTAGGATATGTGATTGTGTTTTGTTCTTATTTCATGTTCTGTTTTTAGAAATGATCACCAAGAAATAGTTGAGTTTCAATTGATGAACTTTGACAGCAAGTATTTTATGTTTTGATGATGATCATTATTTGAGTTACTTGTGAGTGAAAGTACTATCTTATGTTAACTCCTAATGATTGAAATCTTTTGTTGGATTGGTGAGCATGAATTGGAAATGGTTAAGATTAATGTGGTTCTGTTTATTTTCGAAAAAAAAAAAAAATAGGGAGTTTTGTTTGACCATGCTTGAAATTTCCTGTTTGAACTCTTGTTTGATTGTATCAAGTTAAGTTTCTTTTGTTTTGTTTAGGGCTATGTTAACTTTAGATCCAACCTTTTTAACAAAAGCATGTCATATATACTAGCTTGTTAGTCACTATTCACTTGTACTGTAGTGTAATTTTTGTGGCCAAGAGCTTTCCTCTGTGGGCCGTTGGTAATGTCCGAGGTTTACGACTGGCCCGAGGGGCCCGACAGATTCGCCGGATGAGGTAGTCGCCTTTAAGAGATAGTGGCCGAGGAGTGTGTCTCAGTCAAAATCTCATTTTTCAGCTCCTTATCATTAGGCACGTACCACCTATGCCTGAATTTTAATACCCCATCATCCAATAGATTGAAATCAGACGAGTCCTCGGATGTCATGCTCAACCGATACTTTTCACACTCTAAGTTTTTCTATTGAGCTTCTCGGATTTTGTCCAATATTGTCGGCCTTAGTGAAATGTTTATAAGTATAGTGGACAACTCAGCCACAATCTTTACATCAAACTTCACAATTTCAGATTTTAACATTACTGACATTGTTGCGAGCGAAGGCTGACTTGTAGAAGGCATTCTACTTAAGGCATCGGCGATCTTATTTGCCTTTCCTAGGTGGTTTTTAATCTCGAAGTCATAGTCTTTGACAAACTCCAGCCACCTTCTTTGCCGCATGTTCAACTCTTTTTGCGTAAATAAGTACTTTAAGCTCCTGTGGTCCGAATACACCTCGCATTGTTGTCCGTATAGATAATGTCTCCATATCTTTAATGCGAAGACAATTGCCGCTAGTTCCAGGTCATGCGTCGGATAATTCTGCTCATACGGCTTTAGCTGCCTAGAAGCATATGCGGTAACTCTTCCCTCCTGCATCAATACACATCCAAGTCCAACCTTAGACGCATCGCAGTATATGCTGAACTTGTCGCCTTCAACTGACAGTGTTAAAACTGAAGCTGTGGTCAACTTCCGCTTCAGCTCCTAAAAACTCCTTTCACATGCCGCTGACCATACAAACTTCTTGTTTTTCCTTGTTAGACGTGATAGAGGAATAACAATTTTTGAAAATCCCTCGATGAACTTCCGATAATACCCAGCCAATCCAACCTCGTACTTCCTGCACATTTTTAGGCTGCGGCCAATCTTTAACAACCTGAATCTTGGTCAGGTCCACATAAATTCCTTCCTAAGATATAATATGGCCGAGAAAACTTATCTTATCTAGCCAAAACTTGCATTTAGAAAATTTCGAATAAAGCTGGTGTTCTTTCAAAATCCTCAAAACAATCCGCAATTGCTCTTCGTGTTCCTCTTTCGTCCTTGAATAGACCAAGATATCGTCTATGAAAACAACAACAAACTTGTCTAAATACTCCTTAAAGACGCGATTCATTAGGTCCATGAAAGCTGCAGGGGCATTGGTAAGTCCGAAAGACATTGCTAAAAATTCGTAATGTCTGTACCTCGTTCGAAACGCCGCCTTTTGAATATCTTCTCTTCTAACTCGCAACTGATAATAACCCAAGCGTAGGTCAATCCTTGAAAACACTCAGGCACCCTGCATTTGGTCAAACAAATCATCTATTCGGGGCAAAGGATATTTGTTTTTCATTGTCAACTTATTCAACTCTCTGTAGTCAATGCACATCCTGAGAGTTCCGTCTTTCTTTTTGACAAACAGAATTGGCGCACCCCATGGGGAAAAGCTAGCTCGAATGAATCCCTTATCCAACAATTCTTCTAGCTGAGACTTTAACTCTTTCCGTTCGGCAAGCGCCAATCTGTATGGATTCTTAGACACAGGTACAGAACTTGGATATACTTCAATTACAAACTTGATCTCCCTGTCCGACGGTAATCCGGGAAGATCGTCGAGGAAGATTTATACAAACTCTTTAACTATTGAAAGGTCACTTGGCTTTACTCCATTAAGCAATTAAGTATCCACTACCGTGGCCAAATAAACTGAGCATCTATTCTTAAACTGCTCTCGAACAATCATCGAATACGAAGTAGGTAGCCCACTTGTCCTATTTATTGCTTGGAAGGTAAACTTTTCTCTGTTATGGGGACGAAAAGTCACCATCTCGGATCTGCAGTCAATGGTGGCGAAATGGAGAAACAGCCAGTCCATCTCCAAAATAAGATTATACCGCTCTATGCCCATAACTATCAGACGGGCATAAAAGATATTATTCCCCACTGAGACGACATTGCCTTGAAAAATTTGATCTGACTGCATATGCTCACCCGAAGACAGCATTACTCTATACTCACACTCCGCTAACTCAGGCACTAACTTCAATCTAGCTACGCAAGCAGTAGAAATAAATGAGTGTGTAGCTCGCGTGTCTATCAATGAAAATACAGCTACGCCGGTAACTAAAACAGTACCTGCAATAACCGAAGGCTGAGCCTCGTCATCAACGTCACCAGGCTCGACAAAAGTAAAGATTCTTGGCATAACTTTCTTTTGATTTCTACCTGGCTGGTCTCTACCTTGCTTCGGGAAATCCTTGACATAGTGGTCAATCTCTCCACACCGGTAGCACCTATCCGTACCTTATCGGCAATGGCCACTATGCTCCTTCTAGCACTTAGGGCACAACGACTTTTGAGTAGCTCCTAGTACCTGTTTTCCCTAGCCTTGGCCATTGCCTCCTTCATATGGCCTTTTGGTGCCTCTTTGTTGTTGTGGTTGTTGCCCTTTAGGTTGCCAACCCCGATTTCGAGGTTGGGGCTGAATTTCACGAAAGAAGCCCCAAGCAGGCTCCCTTGGTTTAATGCAAGTCAATTCTGCAGCTTCGAATTCCAGAGCCTTTGACACAATCTCAGCATAGGATACATTCCAAATTCCTGATATGATGACGCTTTTTCTAATCTCTGGATTTAGCCCTTTCATGAATTGGTGCACCTTGTCTTCGTTATCACTCACTAAACGTGGTGCAAATAGAGATAAAGCTTCAAATCTCTTGACATATTCGGCAACCAAAGTAATCTGTTTTAGCTGCGTGAACTCCATCCTTTTAGCCGCCCGTACCATACGGCTAAAGTACTTATCATAGAATACGGTTCTAAACTGTTCCCAAGTCGTCCGTAGTCACTTTGATGGAGTCCCACCAAAACCGAGTGTCCATGGCGAAGTGAAATGTAGCACATGCAACTTTTTCCCCATTCTCTATCTTTGCATAGGCTAGCATATCCTCCATCGTTTATATCCACTCTTCTGCAACAGTGGGATCCAAAGATTTACCGTCAAATACTCGAGATCACAGTTTCTGGAATCTCTCCATACCATGATTGTTTGAAATTACCAATTCTTGGGCTCTTTGACCCTCTCGGCTTATTAGTCTCTCGATTTGCTGAGCTTGCATGTCCATATACTGAGCCTGACGATCAAGCAAGTCCGTCAGCCTATCCATGGCTTCGTCCCTCGCGCCTCTACCTCGGAACATTTTGTAATCCTAAAAAATGTAAAGACACATAATCCTAAGAAATCAAAATAAAGAAAACTCATAATGTACTTACAGTTGAGGAAGCATGTCCGTGTAGTGGCTTGCGCAGTTGAGCAGTCTACAGAACCGATTTTAAAACCTGGGAGATCTGATACCATACTGTAACGTCCCCTAATTTCACCCCTTTAACTATTCCTAAAAATCCCGTAAAATTTGAATTTTTATTTCAATCCATTAATCTGACACGTTTAAAGACAATTAAATTCCTTCAGCGGAAGACGTTAACACGCGGAACCTTGAATTGAAAATAATCTTAAGTGCCGGTGTTAAGACAATAAAACAGTGGCTTCGTCGACAAGAAGCAATAGGGGCTTCGGTCGACAAGACGTAGCACTTGAGGAGTTATGACCCACAACAAAATCAGTCGATGTCTATAACATAGATCGACTTCTGCCATTAACATCTTCCGATCGCGTCTGCCGATCGCATTTGCCGATCGCATCTGCCGATTGCGTCTGCTGATCGACACCCCATGCTCTCCGGAATCTATTCCTTCTAAAATCAGTCGACGTTTTCGGTCGACAAAATCAGACAACGTCCTTGACCACAAAATTGGACGACGTATTCGACCACAAAATCGAACGACGTCTTTGACCACAAAATTAGACTACGTCTTCGACCACAAAATTGGACGACAGCTTCGACCACAAAATCAGTAGATGCCTTCGACCACAAAATCGATCAATGTTTTCCTTGCTAGAACACTTGATGAGCTTAAGTAGAATTGCCCGTAAAACGTCAGCTGATTGATCACCCTCTTTGGCGATCTATCGGCAAGCTCTCTGGACTTTAATTCCAGAGTGCTGCTTCCTTACTTCTTCTTCACACGTCTCCTCCCCTCATTTCTCTTTTCCACTAACTATACTAAAACACCACTACCTCATACTTTTCCTCAATCCACCAAAATACACATCCATAAATCAAGTTCATCAATATCAATAAAACAGCAGAAAGACATACACTGATTCGACAGTGGACTCATCTGTATAACCTATCAAAATAGGCATTTTGTGCCTTTGTTCACAAACCTATCCAAAACATTAAAACACCTATACATCCACTATCCAGATACCAATCACCCTATAATGAATTTTCTATATAATTTATGTATCATCGCCCATCAGCCCAAAATAAACCCAAAATCTTAAAATACTTAACAATTTTCTCCCACGGGTCAAAATTCGCACCGACTGCGCCAGCGCACTCCCACGGGCACCCTTCTTCAACCTGTTTGTTCATCGAGCGGAGGGATGTCATTCTCACGTTTTTCAATATCACCTACACCATAGAGACATTCTATGAGCTAATAGCTCAATAAGTCTACGTAATTGAGAGTGCATGTCATGCATATGCCGTTCATAAAATCATGTGTTCATTTTCATTATTTAGTTACATAGCATGGGGTGTCACCGGGGATTGACTCTCACCAGATGGACAGGGCACATCTCGCGGTTAAATAGCCGTTTTCATCTACCGGGGAGAAAACATGCTCCTCCTCTCAGGACAGCCATGTCTGAACCCTACCCCGTACGTGACCAGGATTACATACATTCATATCTTTTCATTAGTCGTTTCTTTTCATGAAAACGTATGTGAAAATTCATTTTTTGTGCTAGTTCAAAAAACATGATGCATGGACATGTAAGATGCATTAAACGTAAGGAAAGCATCAAAGAGTACATAAAACCTAGGAAAACATTCTAACATAACGAATATCCTAAACTACCCATCCAACCTACACTGAACACTAAAATCACCAAATATTCTTAATTGACAATTTCTCTTATGGTGTAGGCCGAATCGGCCAAGCAAGTCACGAAGACTTACCTCGCTTCCTAAGCAATCCGAGTGCCTCGCTTGAGTTTCGTCACCTTAGGAGCTTCAAAGATGGATGAAATACGGCCGAACTTCTAGGGAGGAGGGAAATTTCGGTGTCTCTTTAATCTTCACAAAAGGAACAAAATCGTGGGAGGAGAGGAGAAGTTTTTTGGCTGTGAAAGGAAAGGGAAGAAAGAGTGAAAGTAAGAGTGGTTTCACGTAAGGGAGAGAAGAAGGAAGGTGTTGCCTTTGTCAAAGTTTCTTCCACAAGTTTTGACACATGTCACTCTCTCGCTGGGTGCTCCCAACTACCCCTTTTCACTTCCTAGTTTGCCCCTCCATTAGTTTCCAGCTAATGGTTTGTTTGGTTGAACTTTAGTTTGGTTTTCCCTACAATTCCTTCAACATTATTCTTATTCGTCCGTTAATATATTTCTCGTATTTAACTTTTTACCACCAATCTGAGAAAGTTGGCTTAGCATATAA
Organism: Begonia masoniana; assembly: GCA_022432975.1. Taxonomy (NCBI): domain Eukaryota; kingdom Viridiplantae; phylum Streptophyta; class Magnoliopsida; order Cucurbitales; family Begoniaceae; genus Begonia; species Begonia masoniana. Next base: position 15,624,289 of record CM039509.1, read on the forward strand.
AAGTCATAATACAAAAGTTTCGGGTGTTACAGTTTGGACTACCTATTTTAGTTGTTAGATTTATTTACTAGACCAATGACTCATTATGTGGAATATATCTATTTTTCATATAGCGTGAGACATTCACTGAGACGGTAAAAACCAAGGCAATGTAAAGTATGCAATGAGGCATAGGTGAAATATCATGGATGAATGGTCTTTGGGTTGTGGAAAGTCACATGTCGTGACTTATGTGTATTTATATTTTATTTACGCTTTCGTTTGAGTATTTTGATAGGTTGATGCAAAGAATTTGGTGATGATGTAGATGATGTAATATATTTCAACTTATGAAACGTATTTCGGTTGTTGTGTATATCGTTTGGAAGTTATTGGAAAATATCCTAATTTAAGATGCTAGGGAGAAAATTGATGATGTATGTCGTTTGGAAGTTCCCACTTAGGGAATGTATGGTTTGTTGTAGGTTTCTTTCGGAAGCTTCCCACCTCGGGAATCCGTTCCACCCGTCGGGGCTCGTCGGGTCGGATCCTAACAGAACTACATGCAAAAGTAAGGGAAAACATTGAGAAAAAGAATGAACATTATGTAAGGTAAGCAAACAAGCACTGAGTTAAAGTTATTTTCAAGCCCAGAGATTGGGTTTGTATTCACTTAAGGAAAGAACAAGTTGCAACTCAGAGGAGATGATCCATTCCAAGTGTTAGAACACATTATTGACAACACTTACAAAATTGATTTACCTAGGGATTTGAGGACGAATCTTTTTTAGGGGGGAGAGAATGATGTGAATCAAAGTGCAACTAACTTCAAACCCAAAGTTAAAGATCCATCATGTCAAGATATTGGAGGTCCAATGACAAGATTAAGAACAAAGAAAATGCATGAAACCTTACATGAATTGATTCTAGAAATCTAAGAAAAAGATTTTTTTTAACTATAACTGAAATTCATAAATTTGTTAAGTATTGAAGAACATGCTTGGGAGGAAAAAAAGACCCAAGATACTTGAAAAATACCTAAAAATTTAGTGACAAGTAGAATGGAAACACAACAACAAAACATGCACATGCAAAATCCATGCAGAGTTTCATTTTCTCTATCAAATTGACAACCACTTATTTCCTAAGTCTTAAAGGAAGGTGTGGCACGAATTTAGGAAGGAGAGCCACGACATTCATCAATCAAATTAGTCCAAGTTTTCTTTTTATTATGTGGTCAAAGTTTCCTTTTGTTTGGTTACCTAATTTTTTTTTAGTTTTAGTATAGTTTCCTTTTATTAATTTGTTAAGTTTCTTAATCTTGAGATGTTTCCTAATTACTTTCTTATTACATTAGGATATTTTGTAGCCTGTTTAAAGGCATAAATCCTATACATTAAACAATCAATATACAAGATTTTGAGTTACTCTTTGTGAGAATTTTCTCTTTGGTTATTTGTGAAAAACAAGATCTTCTTCAAGTCAAAACTTAAAAGATCAACTTGATAGCTTTGGTTTTAACTACAAGTTTGGTTACGGGTCAAGCTCCTTGTTTGACAACTTTGGTTCCATCGATAATGTTCGATTGAGGTCAAGTTCCTTTATTTGATTTCAAAAGGCATTCTTGAGTTTCTATTCCACGTTGTTGAAGGGTCTCAGATTTTATATACTCGTGGTTCTCATCACGACTCCTACACTTCTGTAGCATGTTAAGGACTTGCAGACATTTGATGGTGAATTAAAAGAAAGATTTGAAAAGATTCGGGCTAGTGAACAGTTTGATAGATGAGAAGTCAGCTCTGATAGGTTCTTAGTTTTCAATGTTAGAACTGTAGTTTTAAGTAATTTGGATTTACGACATGTTGTCATAGCAAAAGGTCATAAGTTCTGATTTGCTATTCACTTTTGTAGTACTAAAATGTATAACAACTTGAAACGCCAGTATTAGTGGGTTGGAATGAAGCGTGACGTGACTAAATATGTATCTAAGTGTTTGACTTGTCAGCAAAATAAAGCTGAGCATTAGAGGCCAACTGGATTATTACAACCCCTATCTATACCTGAGTGGAAATGAGATAAAATCATATTGGATTTTAGTACCGAACTACCGAGGACCGTCCAGAGGTTAGAGGTCATATGGGTAGTTGTTGATAGGTTGAAGAAATTTGCACATTTTATTCCTGTCAGAATGGATTTCTCCTTGACAAAGCTGAGTAAGTTGTATATCGAGAATATCATTTGTCTTCACGGTGTTCTTTCGAGTATAGTGTCAAATAGAGATCCAAGGTTTACTTCTAAATTCTAGAGAGCCCTTCAAAAAAATTTGGGAACTAACTAAATTTGAGTACAACTCATCACCCTCAAACAAATGGTTAGTTTAAACAGACTATTTAGATTCTTGAGGATATGCTGAGATCTTGTGTTCTGGATTTTGGAGGTAGTTGGATAAATCATTTGTCTTTGATGGAATTTGTTTTCAACAATAGTTATCAGATGAATATTAGGCTTTCGCCATATGAAGCTTTGTATGGAAGACCATACAGATCACTTCTATGTTGGACTGAGACCGAGGAGCGTGTTACTCTCGGGCCCAATTTGATTCAAGAGACAAATAAAAAGGTTCAAATGATTAAGGAAAGACTGAGAACAGTTCAGAGTCAGCAAAATAGTTATGCAGACCTTCGGAGAAGGGGGATAGAGTTTGAAGCTGATGACTTTGCATTTTTTAAGGTATGACCCCAATGTGGCATAAGTTGTTTCAGTGTGAAAGAAAAGTTAGCACCGAGGTATATAAGTCTTTTTTTTATTATCGATCGATTTGGTTCAGTAGCCTATCGGTTGGATCTAACGCAACATTTGTGCTATGTCCACAATGTGTTTCATGTTTCTATGTAGTGATTTCAAAATTTTAAGTGAATAATTTTAAATAAAAGTAAAATAGACACGGGGTCTACGGGGCGTTACACCCTCCCTCAAAATGAAGTTTCAAGCCGAAGAACAGTTGGCAATTCCATCCCTCCACGTCGATGTCTCAAACAATCAACCACTTTCCTGACCAAGAATTTCTCACGTCGTTGACAGTCTAGCGTATTCCGATGACAAGCGACCGAAGTCTCACTCCGTCGACCATTCTTTCTCCTTCTCGCTACTACTTTCCTCTCTTTCTTCTTGGCCGGAAATAACCGAAACAACAGTTCTCTGTTCTTTAGCCGACAAACCTTCCTCCACCGTGGGCACTCCTTCTGACATGGTTGTTTCTCCAATCGTGGATTCTTTCTCGCTCTCTGACTTGATTTTCTCTCCTTCAGCGGTTCACACTTGCAAAGCAATGGTATCCCGTGAGCATTGTTTTTCTGTCAAAATTTCCAACGATGTGGGCTGAATTGACTTCCACAACACTTCCACTCCGCTATGCCCCGAAAAGGTGGTTTGATATTGGCAACTTGAACGTCGTTTTTGCTAGTTTGTCGATAATCTTTATTGCAAGGTGGTGACTCTCGGCATTTGATATCCAGAGAGCTACCTCCCTTTATCTTAAGTCTGAGTGAGGCTGAACATGGCTGTTTTTCACTGGGACCCATTGTCATTTTGGCGCACAGATCTAGTTCAAAAAACGTTGGTGTAGCAATTTCTGTCGTCACTGATAGAAACAGATTTCCGCTCTTGCCAGCAAACTCCGAGAATTTCTCCATTATTGCTGACAACTTCTTCATAGCTACCTGCATTTTGTCCAACATTTTATCAATTCGATCCAAATAATTTATCTACAAACTGCCCAAAGAATCGGTAGGCTCCAGTACCAAATTGATAGAATCCCATATATCGGAAACAACGAAGAAATATAAAATAAAAGAAAAAACAAGTTCAACCAAGAATGATTGATCTATTTGATTGAACTTAGAACAAATATTACAAATAACAAGCAATTCGAGGAGTTTCTCCCTCCTAAGCACATTAATGGTGGCTCGTCATCCCAAAATTACTAATCAATTTCTTCCCTACCGTCCACTAACCTCTAACTCTCCTATGTATAAAAAAAAAAAAAAAAAAAAAAACTCTTTATTCTATTTCTCTTAGTATTAATTCTATTTCTACCATCTCTACTAAGGCCTATCACATGCCCTCCGTTGCGTTAGCTATCCAAGTGCACCATATGACTAAATAATACGAATGAATCATTTTATGTCTTTGTTGCAACTGCTCGAGACAAACCAAATTATACTATGTTATAGATGGTTAGGAAGAGTTTTGATGGACAAAATAGGATATAAGCAAAAAAGAAAAGGATTTACGCTGGGCTTTAAATTAAAAATCTGGGTAGTACAAGAAAATATCAGGTTACTCATATTACATCTGAATTTCAACATTCTCTTGACCTAATTGGGTTTATGCAATAAAAGCTGGAAGTTGCGGGTTTTCCCAATGAAAGTTTAGAGAGAAATTTTGATGGGATTGAAAGGGTCAACACCCTCATTATCTGTCAACCCTACCTAAATATATACACTTTCTTTATCAACGAAGTATAAATATCTATAAAAATAATGTGCCTTGCCTGTGTTTGGGCTCCTACGTTCCAAAAAAACCTTCCACGTTTTTATGCTTAAATGACGGTTAATCCATGCATGGTTCCAAACAATCCGACCAAAGAAAGAGAAGAGAGAAAGAGAGGGAAAGGGAGAGGGAGAGAAATATCAGGTTACTCATATTACATCTGAATTTCAACATTCTCTTGACCTAATTGGGTTTATGCAATAAAAGCTGGAAGTTGCGGGTTTTCCCAATGAAAGTTTAGAGAGAAATTTTGATGGGATTGAAAGGGTCAACACCCTCATTATCTGTCAACCCTACCTAAATATATACACTTTCTTTATCAACGAAGTATAAATATCTATAAAAATAATGTGCCTTGCCTGTGTTTGGGCTCCTACGTTCCAAAAAAACCTTCCACGTTTTTATGCTTAAATGACGGTTAATCCATGCATGGTTCCAAACAATCCGACCAAAAGAGAGAGAGAAAGAAAAAAGCCTGAGCCGAGAAGGGTTGGAGAGATTCACAAATCATTCTTCTCTTTTACCTTCCTGTGATATTTAGACCTATTCCTCTCTGAACCATCCACAAAAACAATCTCGTTTGAACAAAATAAATTACATTTTGAAGCTCCAAAACCTCAATCTCTCGTAAAAATCCATGGCTCCAAGCAAAATAAGAAGAGCCTTAGGGGCCGTGAAGGACAAGACAAGCATAGGCCTAGCTAAGGTCAGCAGCAGCACATCTGTCTCCGATCTCGATGTTGCAATTGTGAAGGCGACAAGACATGAAGAGTATCCGGCCGAAGAACGACACGTTCGAGAAATTCTAAGCCTAACATGTTATTCAGGAGCCTATGTCAGTGCATGCGTCAACACCCTCTCGAGACGACTCAACAAAACGAAGAACTGGACGGTGGCATTGAAAACACTAATGTTGATCCAACGGCTTCTATCCGAAGGAGATCCTGCCTATGAGCAAGAGATTTTCTTCTCGACAAGACGAGGAACAAGGTTTCTAAACATGTCGGATTTTCGTGACACCTCGCAATCGAATTCATGGGATTACTCAGCCTTTGTGCGAACATATGCTCTATATTTGGATGAGAGGCTGGAGTATAGGATGCAAAGCCGGAGGGGTAAACGAAGCGCGTTTGGAGCGGAGGAGGAGGACCAACCGGAGGAGACCAACAATAGCCAGGCAGTGGTGGTCAGATCGACGCCCGTTAGGGAAATGAAGACCGAGCAAATCTTTTCGAGGACGCAGCATTTGCAACAACTTCTCGAGCGATTCTTGGCTTGTCGTCCTACAGGTACATAGAATTGCTACAAAATTTTCTCTTCTTTCAACTCTATTGAACAATTTTCATTCTTAGAAATTCTGAATTTTTTTACAGGATTTTTTTTTTTGAAGTAGACTTTTTTGGAAAACAATACTTGATCCTTATATTGAGAATGAAGGCTAGAAGAGCCATTATCTATTATTGTAATTCTGAGGCTATTGTCATTATATGTTCAATTTCAACGTTATTGTTTGAATGTCATCCTATTATTATTACAAACTTTGCGAAAAAAATGGACTCCTTTTTTTTTTTTTGTGATTTTTGGGGAAAGAAATGCATATTCATTACAATACGATTAGAAGTAATTGATTTGGTTATTTGTTTGAAACAGGAGCAGCGAAGAATAATAGGGTGGTGATAGTAGCTCTATATCCCATAGTCAAAGAGAGCTTCCAAATTTACTATGACATAACCGAAATAATGGGGATCTTGATCGACCGATTCATGGAACTCAACATACTGGATTGCGTCAAAGTGTACGAGATCTTCTGTCGAGTCGGAAAGCAATTTGACGAACTAGACGTCTTCCATGGCTGGTGCAAGAACATTGGGATTGCTCGATCTTCCGAGTATCCGGAAATTGAGAAAATCACTGCGAAAAAACTCGAAGTGATGGACGAGTTTATACGAGATAAGTCGGCTCTTGCCCAGTGCCAAAAGAACAAATCTCAGAAGAACATTAAGGCGACAAAAGAGGAGGAAGAGGAGGACGTAAATAAAATAAAAGCACTTCCCCCGCCAGAGGGTTTCTCCGAAGCTCCCGTTGAAGTTCAGCCGGAAACCGAGAAGCCGGAAGTGGACGACAAAGAGGACAAAGCCGTGTCACACCAGCCTGATTTATTGGATCTGGGAGATGATAAAGTGTCAAGTGAAGACCAAACCAACAAACTAGCATTGGCTTTATTCGACGGCGGAGCCCCATCGGCAGCGACCGGCCAATCAGTATGGCAAGCTTTCTCCGACGACAATACCGATTGGGAAACTGCATTGGTTCAGTCTGCAACCCACTTGCCTAATCAGAGAACCACTCTTGCCGGGGGTTTCGACATGCTTCTGCTAGATGGGATGTATCAAGCAGCTTCGTCGGCACCATCAATGGCCGGTTCGATCTCCGGAGTTGGGAGTGCTAGCAGTGTGGCGGTGGGATCTTCCGGGCGGCCGGCGATGTTGGCACTGCCGAGTCCTCTGGCCTTGGAAGGGAATAAGAATAGTATGAACATTGATCCATTTGCAGCGTCCATGGGAGTGGCAGCACCATCATATGTGCAGATATCAGAGATGGAGAAGAAGCAGAGGCTGCTAATGGAGGAACAGATGATGTGGCAGCAGTATGCAAGAGATGGAAGGCAGGGCCAGATTGGAATGACTAACATTCATCAGCATAATCCTTACAACATGGGAGGATATACAAGAAACTACTAAATTACTATTTATTATTATTATTTTTTGGTTGAGATTCAGAGGAGATGATGATGATTCAAATATCAAACTATTAGAGATGTAAATTTTTCTAAATTTAAATATTCCTTATTGGATCTATGTAATATAATTTACTTGACGTTTTTTTATTACTTTAAATACGCGAGTAATGTATCATATTGAAGCTAGTAAGTAACCTGAACTTCAATTTTATGAGGAAAATGTACATCGCCTTCATCGTTTGCCGCGGGTGATTTCCAAACAAGTTGGCTACTGAGAGACAAGAGAGATTTTTTAACACAATTTTTAAGTTTCTATTCTTCCTAGTATCGTATCATTCCGGTTTAGACTCGACACGTTGGACACCATCAGTTATCAAAAAAAAAAAATTAGGAACAGAAAGTAAACATTAATTTTATAAAAATATGTAGGATTTTTGTCGGGTCAGAATTGGGTTTACACTGAAACACAAGCTAAATTTAAGTTTGAGGCGAACTTATTATGCTAAGCACTGACTCTACAAATCGGTTTGATTTTTTGTACTCAAAACCGAGAGGGACCAATCTCATTATATACAAAGCACAAGATATTGACTATCCAAAGTCATGTTGGGTTCCACGCGTTCAGTCAAATCTGTAGAAGTGTTGAAAAGGATAATAGAGGAAATGCCGTATTTGGCACAATTTACAGAGCATTTTCACTCTTAAACAATGCAACTGCCAGAGGAGCTCACACCACATCACATATCTGGAATATGCGCATATGGTGGGCTCTCGCACTTACGTCATAGAAACCCATGTCCGAGAGAGTTTTGAGACTCCTCCAAGCGCATGTGTCTGCCACTTATTTCCGAGAGGGTTTTGCAACTCTTCTAGGCACATGCGCTAGCACAAGTCTGCGGCAAGCTCCTGCACTTAAGTTCGCGAGCTTCCTTGGCGGGCTCTCGCACATAAGTTGCAAGCGCTCATCCAGATATTCTACAAAAGGCAGAGGATGCCCTTTGCAAGATCTGTGCAACAAAACCCTCATCCTGCATACCCTAATCCCTTTCGTATGCGATTTTCTTGCATTTTCGATCAAAATCCTTGATTCTTTTCCCTCATATCTGTTGGTGTTTACGAAAGACAAAAGAAATAAATTGGAGAAGAAGAAGAGAAATTTTCTGTAGGATGAAAAAAAAAAAAAAACGAAGCAGAATAGTATTAAACAATACTCATATTACAGAATAGTACACACAGAAGAAAAACACATTAAAATAACCATACAAAGAAAACCACTTGCAACCGTTATAAACTGTTTCTAAAGCATTTATTTTAACACTCCTCCTTGCTTTAGAATCTGCAAACGTTGAGTTTTTCTCTCAGCAACTTGAACTTGTTCACAGGCAGTGGCTTTGTAAAAATATCTGCAACTTGATTATCAACAAAAATCTCAGTACTTTCTTTTTGCTCCATATATAGCAGCTTGATTATCAACAAAAATCTCAGTACTTTCTTTTTGCTCCATATATAGCAGCTTGATTATCAACAAAAATCTCAGTACTTTCTTTTTGCTCCATATATAGCAGCTTGATTATCAACAAAAATCTCAGTACTTTCTTTTTGCTCCATATATAGCAGCTTGATTATCAACAAAAATCTCAGTACTTTCTTTTTGCTCCATATATAGCAGCTTGATTATCAACAAAAATCTCAGTACTTTCTTTTTGCTCCATATATAGCAGCTTGATTATCAACAAAAATCTCAGTACTTTCTTTTTGCTCCATATATAGCAGCTTGATTATCAACAAAAATCTCAGTACTTTCTTTTTGCTCCATATATAGCAGCTTGATTATCAACAAAAATCTCAGTACTTTCTTTTTGCTCCATATATAGCAGCTTGATTATCAACAAAAATCTCAGTACTTTCTTTTTGCTCCATATATAGCAGCTTGATTATCAACAAAAATCTCAGTACTTTCTTTTTGCTCCATATATAGCAGCTTGATTATCAACAAAAATCTCAGTACTTTCTTTTTGCTCCATATATAGCAGCTTGATTATCAACAAAAATCTCAGTACTTTCTTTTTGCTCCATATATAGCAGCTTGATTATCAACAAAAATCTCAGTACTTTCTTTTTGCTCCATATATAGCAGCTTGATTATCAACAAAAATCTCAGTACTTTCTTTTTGCTCCATATATAGCAGCTTGATTATCAACAAAAATCTCAGTACTTTCTTTTTGCTCCATATATAGCAGCTTGATTATCAACAAAAATCTCAGTACTTTCTTTTTGCTCCATATATAGCAGCTTGATTATCAACAAAAATCTCAGTACTTTCTTTTTGCTCCATATATAGCAGCTTGATTATCAACAAAAATCTCAGTACTTTCTTTTTGCTCCATATATAGCAGCTTGATTATCAACATTATCAACAAAAATCTCAGTACTTTCTTTTTGCTCCATATATAGCAGCTTGATTATCAACAAAAATCTCAGTACTTTCTTTTTGCTCCATATTGAGATCTTTTAAAATTTTCTTCAACCACAATGTTTGATTAACAGCAGCTGTTGCAGCAATAAATTCTGCTTCAGCAGTGGATTGAGCGACAGTTTCTTGTTTCTTTGAGCTCCATGAGAAAATACCAGACCCAAATGTAAAACAATAACCTGAGGTACTCTTCATATCATCAATCGAACCTCCCCAATCACTATCGGAAAAACCAGTGAGCTTGAACTCCTTGCTCCTTGTGAATTTAATGCCAAAATCACATGTTCCTTTCACGTATCTAAGCACTCTCTTTGCTGCCTTAAGATGTATTTCGCTTGCATAGTGCATAAATCGTGACAAAATACTTACAGCATGCATAATATCAGGACGAGTTGCTGTGAGATACATTAAGCAACCAATTATGCTTCTAAAATATGTTTCATCAATCTTCTCTGTTCCATCGTCTGAGCAGAGCTTTTCCTTTTGGTTCATTGGAGTACTCATTTCCTTGCATTCTTCAAATTTGAATTTCTTCAAAATTTCTTTGGCATATTTTTTCTGACAGATGAATACTTCATGTTCCTTCTGTTTAATTTCCATTCCAAGAAAGAAAGACATTAATCCAAGATCTGTCATTTCGAAAGCTTCCATCATCTCTTGTTTAAACTTCTCAACAAGATTGGTGTTGTTTCCGGTCACAAGCAAGTCGTCCACATAAAGAGAGATGATAAGAATGTTGGCACCTTCATTCTTAATGTACAATGTTGATTCAGACAAGCTTTTAGCAAATCCCAACTTCTGCAAATGTTCATCAATCCTGCTATACCAAGCTCGTGGAGCTTGCTTCAAACCATATAGTGCCTTTTTTAGACGATAGACCTTGTTTTTTTCTTTTTCTTTTATATAGCCTTCCGGTTGCTCAACATAAATTTCTTCTTGCAAAAAACCATTTAAGAAAGCTGACTTGACATCTAATTGAAATACCTTCCAATTCTTTTGTGCAGCTACAACAAGCAACAATCTAATAGTATCAAGTCTGGCTACCGGTGCGAAGGTGTCTGAGTAATCTACTCCAAAAATCTGAGCATAGCCTTTTACCACAAGTCTAGCCTTGTGCTTGTTAATAGATCCATCGGAGTTAAGTTTGGTTCGATACACCCACTTGACTCCAATAATTTTTCTGTCTTGAGGTCGATCCACTAACTCCCATGTATTGTTCCTTTCAATCATGAGTAGCTCCTCCTCCATTGCAGCTATCCAATTTTGATTCATCTTTGCATCTTTATAATCAGCAGGTTCACACACGGCAATATTACATCTGTCATAAATATCAGATAGTGATCTTGTGCCTCTGATAGGAATCTGATCCACCGTGTCATCTTGCCAATCTCCAATGTTTTGCTCTTCAATCCCCAATTCAGATAACTTGAAGTTCGGCTCTTTTATGGTTGGATCTATCTTTTTTTTTTTTCATCCCAGTTCCACTCTTCATCTTCCATAAAATGCACATCTCTACTTACAATAATTTTTCCAGTTTGTGGCTGAAAAATTTTGTAAGCTTTTGCAACCAAGCTGTAACCAATAAAGATGCCTGACACTGCTCTTTTATCAAGTTTATCTCTCTTGATTTGTGGAACATGAGTGAAACACAAACATCCAAATATTTTAAGAAAATTTAGCGATGGCTTATAACCATACCATGCCTCAAAAGGAGTTTGATACTTCACTACTTTTGTGAGAAGCCTATTTTGCAAATACACAGCAGTATTTGCAGCTTCAGCCCAAAATTGCTTCGGCAAATTCTTCTCGTGCAACATGCAGCGAGTCATTTCCATTATGAATTTGTTTCGTTGCTCACTTACTCCATTTTGTTGCGGAGTGTATGGAGCAGTTAGTTGATGTTGAATGCCTTCCTCTTCACAAAATTTATCAAACTCTTCAGAAGTGTACTCTTTGCCATTGTCAGATCTAAGAGTTTGAATTTTGAATCCACTCTCATTTTCAACTCTGGCTTTAAATTTCCAAAAAACTTAAGCCACCTCTGATTTGAATTTCAAAAAGAAAATCCAACACATGCGAGTGAAGTCATCAATAAATGCAACATAATAGCGACTACCTTTTAGAGAAGGCGTTCTTTGAGGGCCCGCGATGTCAGTATGGATCAATTGCAATTTTCTTGTTGCCCGCCATGTGACCTTAGGAAATGATTTCCTACTTTGCTTTCCAAACTGGCATGCTTTGCAATTTGAAATTTTATCATCGAGTTCAGGAAGATCATTCACCATCTTCTTGAATTTCATTTGCAACAACCCTTGATGGTGGTAGTGCCCAAGTCTCTTATGCCACACATCTGTAACATTTTCCTTCATTTGAAGAGCAGTTTGCTCCTCTTCTAGTGGATCCAAAGCAAAGCTTTTTCCTTTCATTTTTACTTTGAAAACATTTTTACCATCAGTATCCTTTATTAAGCAAAATTTGTCTTGAAACACAACTTGATAACCTTTTTCAATCAGTTGTCCGACACTTAACAAATTTTGATCAATTTTAGGAACGTACATCACATCAGCAAGGAACTTTGTACCTGAACAAGTTGAAATTGCAACGGTTCCCTTTACTTCTACATTTATGTACTCGCCATTTCTGATTCGAACCTTTGATGTGTCTGAATTTTTTAATTCTCAAAACAGATCCTTGTCATGTGTCATGTGATTGGTGCAACCACTATCAATGAGCCAGCTATCACTTGATTCGATGCTCGAAAAACATGTAGCAACGAACAATTGATCTTCATCTTCTTGATCAGCAACTTTTGCATCTTCATCGTTTTGCTGATTTTTATTTTTACAAATAACAGCTTCATGTCCCAATTGATTGCGTTTAGTGCATTTTGCATCAGGTCTTCTCCAACATCTGAATGGAGGATGATCCTTCTTTCCACAGTGTCGACAAGGTGGAAACGATTTCTTTTGAAATTCATTTCCCTTTTTTTCATTTGCTGATTTTGAAGTTGCTCCGCTTCCTTCAACATCTTTCTTCTTGTTTTTGTTCACAAATTTTTTATGCTTGACAAATAAAGCTCCTTCAACAACACCATCTTGTCTCATGGCTCTTCTTTGCTCCTGTGCTTGCAGTGCATGAAGAATTTCTGTAAGCGAAATCTGAGACAAATCCTTGGTATTTTCCAAGGCTGAAATTGATGCTTCAAATTTTTCTAGCACTGTTACAAGAATTTTTTCAACAATTCTTGAATCAGTAAAAGTAGAACCGAGTAATCTAATACGATTTGCAATATTCAGCAATCAATCAGAATACTCTTTGATTGATTCTGATTCTTTCATTTTCTGCAACTCAAAGTCCCGAATTAAATTCAGAACTTTCATCCCTTTGATTCTTTCATCTCCCTCGTATTCCTTTTTGAGATAATCCCAAATCGCCTTTGCTGATTTTAGCGACATAATACGAGTAAAAATTGTAGAAGAAACTGCAGCAAATAAACATGCTTTTGCCTTTGATTTTTTCGTCTTCTTTTCTTTCTGCGCTTTAATTTGTACCACGGTGGGATTGTTTGGAAGAATTGGAACTTCATAGTCTTCTTCCACTGCTTCCCAAAGATCCAAAGCCTCCAAATAAGTCTCCATTCGAACTGCCCAAATTTGGTAGTTCTCTCCATCAAACACTGGTGGAGCAATAGAGATTGAACTTGCTTCGGTTTCCATGAGTATCAAAAATTAACACAGGTCCCTTAAGAACCTCGCTCTGATACCAATTGTTGGTGTTTACGAAAGACAAAAGAAATAAATTGGAGAAGAAGAAGAGAAATTTTCTGTAGGATGAAAAAAAAAAAAACGAAGCAGAATAGTATTAAACAATACCCATATTATAGAATAGTACACACAGAAGAAAAACACATTAAAATAACCATACAAAGAAAACTACTTGCAACCGTTATAAACTGTTTCTAAAGCATTTATTTTAACAATATCAAATTCTTTGCACATTTCTACTATTTTTCTCTCCAATTTCTTAGTTTTTTTGGTGTCCTAACTTGGTTTGAATGATGTCTATAGATTTTAGGTCGACGAGAGGTAATTTTTGTTAAAAACTTTCTTTTTCCTACGTCATATTTACACAAGTTGAAGATTATGAGTTAAAACGGTTGGAGAAGATTTGTAATTTTTCACGTGATTACTTCCGTATATTATCTACTTTTTATTAGTTTGAGATAGTTTGTTGATTTAGACAGGGTAACAACCAGTGATCATAAAGATGTTAATCCCTGCTTGAAGGGATACTCTGGATCTCTATAGCTTCGTGCATTGAAGTTGTTAATTTAAAAATAAAAATAAAGATGCATTCAACCTCGGTAATTCTAGATAATTCTAGACGAGGAACTTCATTTATAATGCAACTCACGAAATGACGAGTACGAAAGCAGACCGGTACGCGAAGCCTTTTCCTTGGGTATTTATTTGAGAAAATAATATATAGTTCTTTGAAAATAATTTGAGAAAAATGGCGGCTTTGAAGAATGGGTATGGAGTAAAATGTTTTAAAAATAATTATCAATGACTAATGGTTGTGACAGGTGGGATGGTGTTGGCGAATGCACAGATTCAAAGATGCAATGTGTATTTATATTTCAAAGATCTCATTGATCTATTCTTACCACTCTATGCAAACATCTTCCAAATTAGAAGATGGAATAAAAATTTTGAAGTCTTTTTCATCCTCGTAAAAATCAAATTTACTCACACTTCTTGCTTCACGAAATTTTGGAGTTCGTCGATGGTTTGCAAAAAATAAAAAAAAAGGAGGAAAATTGCTAGAGTTCGTCAGATTTAGTTTCTGGTTCGCGCAAAGGCAATGTGGTTGCCCAAATCTATTTATAGGCAATTGTCGCAGATGCTGGTGCCTAGGAGAGTCTGAAAAGCCTCTCAATCGCAGGCTTTCACGAGAAAAGTGCGAGAGTCCACAATAGGTGCCCACTATAGAACCACGAGCGTCAGCGTGACAAATTTTCAAAATAACTAAATAAACGACTATGGTTGTTTTAGTAACAAAACATAGTTTAAAGGTCATTTTATTAACAAATATAATTTAAAAACGTATTTATTAAAGACCCAAAGTTTAAGGATTTTTTTTTTTTTTTTTTTTTTTGTTAATTATCATTGTCATTTTAAACATTTTTGGGTTGATGGAAAAATTCCAACAAAATATTTTATGATCAATTTAAAAAAGCATTGCTTTGACTGATTTATGTATTTGAAAACTATACCAAAAAAACACAAATATACAAAAGAAACAGAGAATGGTAATTTCTCTCGATATATGTTTGCCTTAGATATGACTGTACAATGCAAAAGAATAACAAAGAAAAAGTAACTCCTAAATGTTCAGAATTCTTGGCCAACAAAATAATCCCCGCGATGTTCCAATTCTTATAACACTGCAATAGAACCAAATAAGTTGAAAGATGAGGGCAAGTAGCAAACACGTGTAGTTTAGATGAAATCTCTGAAAAAAGGAGAGAGTAGATCGCTAAGGAGTAAGGACTGAGGAGACTATTTAGGAGATGGCCTTCAAAACGCCTAATACCATGGACCCTAAATATACAATCACATATCAATTTTTTTTTTCTAAACAAAATCTGAACAACCCATGTCATTACTCGTCTTTTGATGATTTCACTTTTCTTTTTCCTACAAAAAAAAATGACTTTTCTGATGCATACACATCCACATAAATTGGAAATATGAATATAAATTATGCAGAAGAAGAATAACATATTACAGACGTGCCCACAAATTCATAACAATTATATAAGTATTTGCGATTGCTACTTTTCATCTCTTCAGAAATAATCATCACTACTAGTATTACAAAGTAGACAAATGTATACAAAACAGAAAACTTAAATGACATTTGTGCGTGTTAAAAACTAACACTAGAATGAACCCATCTACTACTTTCACCACATTTTCCACTTATTTATGCCTGTTCCTTTCCTCGGTCATTACTATGTTTATATACGGGTTGAAAATATGTATTAAATTTTAAATTTCCAATCAGAGACAAACAAAATAAAAAATACAGAAATATATATATTATGGATTAAGTTACTGCATAATGTAGTTTTCAAATAACAAACTTTAAAATGTTAACTCTGATTAGTGTTCAATGTAAAAGACAAGGAATCTGATGAACAGCACAAGTATACAATGGATTAAATTCACCACTTTTGGCCAAAGCAGGAAAATAACAACAAAGATAAAGACTGGGGAAATGAAGAAATGGTTTATGATGCAAAGACTTACATTCGATTTGTCAATCCCTCAACACACAATGTCCCATATCTGGCAGCTCCTTTTCTGATGCTTTCTTGATGGAAATACCCAGTTTTTCTCCAACATGGACTAGTGTTTCCAGTGACCTCGCACTGTTTGCTAATAAGTCCTCATCTATCTGAATTGAGTCCTGAAAAGAATAAAAGAAAATAAAAACAACAAGCAAATTGACGTGATGAGAAATGTAGACATTTTGAGAAGAGAAAAACAAAAGTTTGCAAAATAAGACATATTTATGGGGAAGAAGAACAATGTTATTCTTCAATAGATGCGGCTACTCTCCTTCAATTGTCTAGTCTAGAAGTTCATCGGAGTCAGATTACATGAATTCACTATTCTTTTCTGTTTTTTTTTTTTGGTTTTATTTCAAGGTCTTTTAATTTATGTGATTTGATCAAAATACGCAATTCCTTGATTAGATCTTATTAAACAAAAATAGTAAAAGCAAATATCTAAATACTTACCAATAGTTCACATCCAATCATTATGTTAGAGGTCAAATAAAAAAATATGTGACCAAGATGAGAATGAACAAGTGGAAAGCACAACCACAAAGCAGATAGGAGAGGATAGATTTTTGAGACGAAGCATAGTATTATATGTTGCACCTAATGCGCATACAAACATCAAAAACCATCGACTGAATAAAGAGTTTGAAGTCTGTTCTATAAAAAAACAAATCTTTGATGCAGACTAGAATTCTGGATTCACGTATAAAAGTCAGAAACTGTGAGGACACTCATCGACAATGTTCCTCTATCACGGAATAAATGAACTGGATTCTTCAGTTTCAATAAATTACTGAACTAATTAATCGAGAATTAGGCTTACTTTTCGTAACAAAACTTAAGAAATGGAATGCTCATTTTCCTAATCTGTAGACTTAGTTTGAAATGGCAGAATTTGTTGTGAAGCATAGATGATCTCCAAACTAAAGAAACTATAGGATAATGAAAAACATTATTACATTAGCTGTGATAAGTTAATGGTCATGTAAACAATGAACACCAACCTTTCCAAAGACACAAATAACAGTGCTGCCACCAAACGAAAAATATCCAAACTGTAGATTAAAAGGAAAAAATTAATTACAACTCGTATTACGAAAGGCAACATGATAATTGTATGTTATAAATGAATCACATTTCAAATTGTGCACCTCATCTCCTTTTTTGACATAATCTCCCTCCTGCTTTGTAAAAGTTATGCTACCAACCATCGTTGCTCCAATAGCAACAAAAGCAACCTGCAATGTGGTTCGAATATAGTAATTTCTCTTTTTAAGCAGTAAGATGTCACGTCATTGCACAGAAAAATATCATCACAATAAAGAGCTTGTAGGCCAAAGTTAAACCTTACACCTCATCATATTTATTTGTCTCGTTGAGCAGAGCAAACATTGCATACACAATAATATCAATAAATATCAATATCTGATTCTCCAAATCCTCCCCATACCTTATTTGTGTGAAATGTTTTGACAATGAACTACAGGTTAAAAGACAATGTCAAAGCGACTAAGTAATAGGAAAATAAATAATTTTACTAGCAAAGAGTGAGGAAATAAACCTCTTTTCATCTATAAAAAGCAATAGTATATAAACATTTCAAAGCTAATTAATGTGCACACAAACCTTTCCAAAATCCACACTTGAAATAACTGCTACAGCTCGCTTATTCTCCGTGAAGACATTACAATACTTACTATTGACAGCAATAGGGTTAACCTAGATCAAAAAGATAATAAGAAGGCTGATGAACAAAAGAAAATCAGAAGACAAAATTAGTAATGGTACAAAATTTGTTAAGTTATTATAGGTGTAGTACAGTGTATAAGCACCCAGGTATGTCTGTAATTTGCTCAATGGTTCCGGAGACAGGAAAATGGAAGCGATGATAATCCTGGAAAATCAAAGAATTGAAACTTTAAATCATGATCAGACTACATCATCTAGATAAGTTAAGAGGAAAAAACCAAGTACCTGTGGTGCCAAACGAAATACTACCATTGTCCCATCTTCAAAAGCCTTAGAACTTGTATCTTTTCCTAGTAGACCTTGAATTGAAAACTTCCGACCCTAAGAGAGAAAAGTGAACTCCATAAAATAAATTATCTGAAGAAGAATTTCAAAATATAAGTAAAAAAATTCACCGATGATTCCATACTTTTCATGGATGCATGCAGTAGTACTCTTAGTAAGAGAATGCCATGTAAATATTCCTAAACATTAATCCATATATTGGCTGGAAACAATAAAAGATACTCATTTCTCAGTGATAGAAAATATGTTTTTCTTCCAAGCCAACTAGTGTAGTTAAAATTTTGTTCCATAATCGAAACATAGAATAACACCAGAGAAATAACTCTCAAAATAAGAAATTTTTTTATTAATTATCAAAAGTCTCTTTAAAAATTACAAACGAGTTTTAAATAGACTTAAGAAACAATAACTTAGGAAAATAATATAAAATTAAGAAATAAAATATTAATTAATTGAAAAAAAATATCATATAATAGAAAATAATTAATTAGAAAATCTTGTCTGCATCAATCTCCTCTACTTGAAAAAAACTCGTTATAAAGTGTTATAGCTACGAAGAATTTCTCCTAGATAAAATACGAATTTGATGTTTGCTGCTTCGAATATTAAATTTGATGAATACCATGATTCTCTTTGTTGAACCTCGATGCTGACTACATTAATAACTTCAAAGTGCTCATACACCTCAAACACAAAAATAAAGAATGATTCTTCAAATTGCCCAAACAACTTTGATTTTGTTTTGTCACGTTCGTCACATACAAAGCTTTGCTGCTGAAAAAAAAAAATCAACTATTGAGGCGAGACAAGCTCATCACGTTTGTTGAAAATATCAGTTGTCTCACCCAACACCTTAACTGTCTCGTTCAACAAATTACCACCGATCCAAATTGAACAGCGCCATATGTTAAAAGCTCTTCCGAGAAGCAATGATCATCATATGGAAAGGTGTTCCAAGAATCAAAATTGCCTTTTAGGTTTTGAATCTCATGATTCAATTCTAGAACAGGAATCGAAGGTCTATCAGTTGTTGGAGGATTGTTTTTTGCGTCGAACAATTGTTGTTGTCGATCGTCATCACAGATCTCAGATGATGGTTTGTCGTTCTTGAATTCGTCGGTATTTAGTCTTCTATTAGAAACTAGGAAAAAGACAGTTTATTCGTTAGGGTTTCGAGCTGGGTAGGTCGAAACCCTAGCTTGTTCGCCAATAAAATTATGGCCAGAGTCGTGTTCATGCAGTTGGGGATACATGATTCGTTGTCGTGCAGTTGAAATCACAAAGCAAGTCGTGTTGGTGGTTCAGATCTGCGTGAACCACGGTTGTGTGTGCATGAGTCGCTGCCAAATGCAATCAATAATAAAAGCTAAGTGACCGTTAAGGTTTAGCAGTTTAGCCAGAATAATTCCTCTATTAAGAGGTGGCAGTCGAGAGAAAAAAAGTAAAGAGTAGGAGAGTTCCCCAGTCTCAAATCTTTGGAGGATAGGGCTGTAATCCTTTGATTCTACAATATAAGAGGGCATTATTTGAAACCTACGTTGAAATCTAAGGAAATACATATAGGAGTCATTTGACTTTTTATCAAGAAAATCCAACCATTCTTTTAAAAGTAGTTTCGTCATCAGTCATGCCATCAGGTATATGGGGAACATGTATATTTATGGATAATTACTTATCAGTTTTGAATGTTTAATTGACCAGAAGTAGCTGATTAATAGAGATAAAAGTATGAAAGTTTGTCCTCCTATAATAATACATAACTAAGTTTTATTAGAAATGAGTTCAATTGGTAAAACAAAAATGTACAAATAGAGAAATGCGACAGGTTTCTTAAACAAAAAAAGACATTATGATGAGCTATAGTGAACGAAAGAGAAACAATATCACACCATCTCATAAAAAAGCAAAGATAATTGAAATTAGCTGATTGTTAGGGAAACACAAATGAAAAGCATGTGTCATAATTATATCTTGCATGATGGACAACAAATGACTACTTCATTGACCAACAATTATACAATCTACATTATGATATTTTCCTACTTACACCTATTGATTTCCCATGTTTATAAACTTCAAAGTTCATCAGTTACAAGACAGAACTTTTCAAATAAAATTAAGCTGTAGAAGGTACCTTTATCCAAAATCTTAAACTGTCATCAATAGATTTAAATGCCATGAGGCGACAATCTGCAGCACATACAGCAACATCATCTTGATCTATGTGTGAGATTGGTCTCACACCAGGCTTCAACTCTCGCACAAAGAACTCATTAAAGGTCTGGACACAAAAAACTTCATCACTAATTTTTTAAATACTAAAGTACCAATAGAATGAGTAATGTTATGCCATCATAATGTGACAAAGCAAAAAAAAAAAAAAAGTTATTACACATTTTTATGAAGGCTGAAATTTTGAAAAACAGTGAAAGCAAAAAAGAACTAAGTACAGATCTATATTTGTATATTTTATTAAAAGTATATGAGAAACTTAAAAAGTAATGACTCAGATTGTAATGTTACCCTAAAAACCGGTATTGTTAAGCCAATTAAATTCCACAAGTTAAATTTTTGCGTTATTGTGTCATGGATTAACTCGATCTCGTTTGGTGGCCACGTTGAATTTTTCGATCAATTGGTTAAAATCAGTAATTTGAGAAATTACCATGTGATTAAATTGAGAAAATTAATGTTGGATAATTTAGAATTTACCCCGGAGTAAATTTTGAAAAATGTTCAGTTGTGTTGAATCGGGATTTGAGGATTTTCTTTAATATATATAATATAGTAATTATATATATTAATTAATTAATTAATTAAATTAAAGGAGAAGAGGTTCGACCTCCGATCGTGCAATCAAGGTATAAATCTTCGTGGTTTAGCGACAAGCTCCGAGGGTAAGTCGATTTTACCTTTGTTTTCAAGTTTGAGTTTAGGGGTTTTTTTGTTAGATACGGATTCGAACTTGGAAATTCGAATTTGTGGGTTATGTTTTATTTGGGTAGATTTAAAGTCTATGTAAGTTATTTGGTTGTTTAGAGGTGAGAAACAGCGAAAGTTGGCGATTTTCGAGACTTTTGGTTGCTGGAAATCGCCAAAGTGTCAATCAAAGTGAGTGACCCATCGACACTTCAAACCTTACTGCTGGAAACAGAGTCATCGAAGTGTCGACCTTTTTGAGAGGTTGGTCGACACTTAGAAGTGCGATTGCTTTGTGAAAGTGTTGACGCTGCCTATAAGTGTCAACAGGTGGAGAGGTTGGTCGACACTTAGAAGTGCGATTGCTTTGTGAAAGTGTTGACGCTGCCTATAAGTGTCAACAGGTGGGTCAACACCTGCATACAAGTGTTGACTGGGAGGTCGACCCCTGCTCTGAAGCATCGACTCTTGCATGGTTCTGATGTCGCATAGTGTTGTAATTAATGGAAAACTTTGTCGTCGAGGCACGTAGCTCCTCTGCGAAGTTTGCAGTCATTTATAGTATTTCCAGATTGGGTTTCTAATCTTGGTATATGAACCATTCATGTGTCTCCCTTAATGTTTGGAAAAAGATGTTAATGACTTTGATTTTTGTTTTAGGCTCGGGCGAGTTTGTGGATGACAAGCCGGTACCAGAAGTGTTAGCTTTGGTTGGCAAGAAAGGCAATTGTCATCGAGGTAGGAGTTTTATACTTTATCGCATATCATTGCGTGGTTTTCAAAACCTATTTTGGTGAGTTATCATTTATGAAAAATCTGACGGAACTTGATCGTCAACACATCAGTCTTTTATGTATATGTACATATGGTTTACATATCTACCATTGACGCATGATATTTTACATTGTTATGATATATATATATATATATAGGAGGATGAATCCTCTTGATGCTTTGGAGGATTTCGTTGTCACAGCATCATGAGGCTATCCCCATGTATCTTCTGTTGCGTGAAGATGTCTTTTCGTTGGACCTTCGAGTCGCCGTCACCTCTTATTTTTGGTTTGGATTCATGAGATGTTGGGTATTCGAATTTCCATGTGTTATTGCGTTAGAGGAGTTGTCACACCCGACAATTCGGCCAGGTGATTTTCTTAACCATTTTAATTGTCACTTTTTTTTTATTGACCTTTATGATTTTAAATTTAATTCCAAGACTTATTTATTACAAGTTGAGTGAAACTAGGTTGGGTGGCAAGTTTGTAATTAAGGTGGATTTTATTGGTATAAATAGGTTATGGGAATTCTTAAACCTCATTAAAACCTCACTGTAGCCGACATTTCCTCTCTCGGCGATTCCCTTCATTCCAGAGCTCCCTCTCTGCCAGCTATTCCTTCGCCGGCGACCAGTTCTTCAGCCTCCACTTTGACAATCCACGCTCTAGGTAAGACTTAGACAATATAGTTACTGGGTAGTTACTTAGAGCTCTGTCTTCAGCTAGAACTTGGGGTTTCAGATTCTTCACTAACAGAGTAATGGTAGTGACAATCTTGATCTGTGTTTAGTGATGGCATTTCCGATTCGATTCTGGACATTAAGATAATAGACTATGTTTAGTTGTTAGATTTAATCTGGTTATTTAGGTTCTGGAAGTTTTAATCTGTACACACTAAGCGCTCGACTAGGAAGATTTAGAAATATTTATGTTAGATACTAGGATGACTTCTAGTTAGGAATTTGATTTAACATTGTAATGTGAAATGTTTCTAGGTGAAGAAGCTCGAAGAGAAGTGCTCAAGTTGCTAAGGAAACCAGGTAAGTGAGTGAGTAAGATTCCCGGCCATTAAGGCCCTACATCACAAGGGTACTAGATAGAGGTTGTCTATGAGTTTAACGATTTTCTGTGCTATTGTCTGTCTGGTTATAATACTCGAGTTGATGTTACGAATCCTTGATGAATGAATGACTAGTTCAGTAGGCTAATGAATTTAAGATTACTTATGCTCATACATCATGAATATTTCTCAAGTATATGAAAATGTTTTAAGTGCATGATTTCTCCCATGAACAAGATATGAATATGAAACCATGTAATAAGGATTAAGAGAGGGTTGAGGGCGGTTTGGCGTATGTCACTGTCCAAAAGAAGGACCATGAATACGACCCGCAAGGGACTATGTACACTCTCACTGTCAACCCCCTTTTCGGCACAAATCCTCCCTTAATCAATATGATGAAAACGATGAACATGTACAAGAATAAGAACAAGAAAAGATCATGAATATATGTTTTTCTTTGGTTTGTGCATTCATATATACATGTTAGTATTGCACTCCTTACTAAGCATTAGGCTTATAGTTTAAACCTTATGATGTAGGTGAAGAACTACCAGGTGATGATTTCAAGTCTAATGAGGATGTTTAAGGCTGGTTGCTGGAAGGTATGTAATATCCGGCTTGTACGGATTTTTAGATTTAATATATTATATTCATATTTTATTATATAATGGCATTTTTAGTAAATATGTCAAATCAGGTCCGTTTTACGAAAAGAAAACTTTATTACGATCCTAACGATTAATAGGAATTTTAAGGAATTTACGGGATTTTTCAGAGTAATAACGCTATATTTCGAGTAATTACGTTTCTCGTAATATAAAGGACGTTTTAGTAAAAATAGTAAACGAGATCCGAATTGTGAACGGTCAGTTTTGATAAATCCCAGATAATAAGAATGACTTATTGGTGAAATAAGAAAATTTGGAGAAACCGAATCGCTAGCTGATTAACGAAACGAAAGACGAAACGAATATAAAATATGAACTAAGGGCAAAACGGTCATTAAGCAATTAAATCTATTAATAAGGAAAATGCCTTATACGATTTTCATTTCTGAAAATCCTCCAGAGAGCATTTCCCTTCTCCCCTTCGCGATTTCTTTCTGCCCGCGAGGATTTCTCGACGATCCGACCTCCGTTCTCTTCCGTTTCTCCTCCGTTCTTCGTGATTTCTCCTCATCTCGCAATCCTAGGTATGAACCTACGATCTTAAAGTGTTTATTTTAATTTCTACGAAGTTTAAAACGATTAGGCTTCGTTTAGGTTTTGTTAGGAATTGAGATTTAGGGTTCGAAATCGATAGATTATCGTAGTTTACGAATGTATTGGACGTATTAAACGTTATTGGAAGAAATTAGGACGATTTAGGAAAAATGTTAAATTAAAGAATTTTCGGGTTTTCGGAAAATTCGTGATTTGGAATTGAGGTGCCGAGCATGTGTGGCTCAAAAAATAGCACAATGAATTGAATTAAAGTTTTAGGAATTTCTTTAGTTAAGGTTTTGTTAAAATTTGGACGTTTAGTAATTTATACCTGTTTAACAACGAATGTTGTGTTTTACCTCAGACAAACAACGCTCGTGGACGGAGCTCGAGGTTCTATGCGCACGAGGTAAGTTCTCGTGATCTTCTCTGGCCGATTGGCCTACACCGTATGTCGAGGTCGTTTCGAGGAAGTCTTGAGGATTTGTTTGTTAAATCGTTTTGGTTCGGGTAGTTGGGATTAGTTGCTTTTTATGTTGTTTGTTTATTGTCTTGATGGTACACATGCGATTGTTTACTTTATATTATATATGAACTGTTCATGCATCATGGTTTTTATAAACATCATGAAAAGAAAATGAGTTTACGCATAGTTTTCACGAAAAGAACATGCATGTAAAGGCAAGTAAAGTATCACAGTAAATAACCATGACATGGAGTTATCGGGGATGAGGTTCAGACCTGGCGTTCCGTGGTGAGCGGGTTTTCCTCCCTTCAGATGGTGTGGGCAGTCTAATCTATGGACGCGCCCTATTTATCTGCCGAGCGTTTCCGATAACCATAGACTGACACGTACTGATATATGAACTGACATGGACTGTTTTCATAGCATTGAGCATGCATGACCACACATTTGCATTTACGTAGAGCTTCTGAGATTTTTATCTCATAGCGTGTATTATGGTGTAGGTGACGTTTTAGGTGACATCGACCCAGGTGAGGATGAGATCCCTCCACCTGAGGAATGACTCGGTTGACGGAGGATGGCTTGCTGTGGCGTGCTGTACAGTCGATGCTTTACCGACCCGTGGGGGAAGTATATGCGTGTTTTGAGGGTTTTGGGATGTGTATGTATTTTGAGGATTATCTGGATGTTTTTGGTTAAATTGTATAGACATTTTAGGGTGTTTGGTTCTGGTAGTGGATAAGCTATGTTTTGAAATTGTTTATAAAACGTTTTGAAATGTATTTAGTAAACGTTTGGTATTTGGGGGATGCTCAGTTTTTAAATAGAACCACGCGGTTCGTTTTCTTAAAATTGATTCGGTTTGTAGGTGAGTTGTGTGAGTTTTGAAATTTGTATACAGGGTAGGGAAGGAGAGTTGTTTTATAGGCAGTTTTCATGAAAAGTACAGGAGAAAATAGGAAAGAAAGTTGGTGTAAAGGTTGGATTAGCTCTCTGGAATCTCGGATTCCAGAGAGTTAGATTGGTCGCTGCAATGCAGCGACGGATCGCTGCATTATGCAGCGATCAGTCGCTGCATTATGCAGCGACTGATCGCTGCATAATGCAGCGATTGGGCTCTGCATTATGCAGCGACTGATCGCTGCATAATGCAACGATTGCAGCGATCAGTCGCTGCCTCTTTTCCTCTGGCAGATGACGATTCTGCCCTCCCTTTATTTTATTTATCAATTGTTTTCATTACGGTTTTAATTAAATAGTTTTAATTGTTTTTAAGGTTTTATTTAGATTGATTTTTAATTGTTTTCAAATTGCGTTCCGCATCAACGCTAAGTATAAAATAAAATGAAAAATTTATACGGGAAAAATGGGTACAGTTTTAGGGTCGTGACAAGGTGTCCAGGTTGTCAGTGCGAGGCTGGAAATGCGATTTAAATTCCTGGTTACTACTTTTATCACATTAGTAAGGTTATGAATACTGAGGTCCATGTAGGATGTTTTCTTAAAACAATGAATACTTGAACCTGATCGATTAACTTATGAGTTTGAGAATGATCGTGAAATGATAAAATGATTTGTTTTCTAAAGTCTCTCGCTACACGTATTCTAGATGGCACTATGGTCCAATTGTATATTAGTTCATTCAATCATGTTGAAGTTTAAGAAAGTCTGAAAGTTTCCTGTCTATCAGATGATGTCTTCCATCGGATGGTGTCTTCCATCGGATGGTGTCTTCCATCGAATGATGTCTTCTATCGGATGATGTCTTCTATCGGAATGAAGTTTAATGAGTCACGTGCTGTGCATGTGTCAATCGGTAGAAGTCGATATAAGTCTTGTCGTTTTGTGATCGGATGAAGTTTAATGAGTCACGTGCTGTGCATGTGTCAATCGGTAGAAGTCGATATAAGTCTTGTCGTTTTGTGATTGGAATGAGGTTTAATGAATCACGTGGGATGCATGTGTCAATCGGTAGAAGTTGTTTATTTCTATCGGAAGGAGTTTAATGAGTCAAGTGGGTTGCACGTGACAATCGGTAGATGTTGTTGTAGAAGTGGGAATTATGTTTTGTCGTTTTGCGATCGGCAGATGCGAGAAGAAGATCTTGTCGTTTTGCGATCGGTAGATGTCCCTGATTTTTAATTCCCACAGGCAAAAGCCTTAATGTTTTGTCTATTTATAAGTGTTGTCTACTTACTGAGCTCTCCGCTGTAAAGTCGAAGGTTAAAGATAGATTATCATCCCTAAGAGAAAATTTGAAATTTTCCGTAATTTCTCTTAGTTCAGTTCAATATTTTGGATAGCTAAACCGGGTTTGAAAGACTCGGGGTGTTACAGGAGTCCTTGAGAGACCCTTTTTTTTACATAGGTGATTTTTATATGAAAAATATGATTATGACTTATTTTCGTATAGTTGTCTACGTATACAACAAATATTTGATTTATTGTCTTATTGGAGGCTTGTGGAGCCTGCTTTTTTCAAATGATGGAAATGATTTTTCTTGTAAAGATATTTAAAACCATTTGTAACCTAATCATGTTTAGAGATGAAAGGTAAAAGAAATTTTTCATGTATTGTATAGTATAACTTTCTTACTGAGTTAGTCACTCACCTCAACGACTCATCGCTTTCCAAACAAGAACAAGGATAATCGATAGCTGAGGTTCAATGGCGGTGTTCCGTGTTATTTCTATTTGTATTAGTGTTTATTTGATTTCTAGCGTGGACTTATCATTATTTGAGTTTGTATGAGATTATCTGAATTTGAATTTGAATATTAGACCATTATTGTAATATTATTTAATTATTGCACTATTATATATATGTGAACATGGTGTGGATTTCTGGACTTTGTTAATGTGTTCAATTCTTCAGATGCGAACTAAGTCTTGGACTCGAAGATCAGATTCTCTCCAAAGATCGGGTTGTCCGACCCGACGTTCTGTTAGGTTCGCCTCCGGATTGTGACAGGTAAAGTAAATTTCACATTAATATTGGCTTTAATTTTGGACATTCTTTAAAATATAATGACCAAAACTTTTGACGTGGGTCTCACTTAAAAATTCTTGACATAAAGAGACAGAGATAATTAGAAACATAAATTCAAATGCCAAATTGAAATTAGAATCGCATGAAAATTTGTATTTTGTTTCTTATATAAAAAAGGTAAAATATGTCTTTGGTCGTCATTAGTTTAGAGCTCGTTTATCTTTGGTCCTTGTAGTTTAGATTGTTTCATTAAAATCCATAAATTTTATTAGTTTTTTTTTTTTTTATAAGAAACGAAAATATTGAAAAGAAAAAATACAAAAAGAAGAAAATGTCATAACCTTTCTTAATAAAAGAAAATAAACACTTAGTTTAACTTATGTCCTCTCTAATCAGAGAGAACCAAACTAAAATAATAAATCTTAAAAAACTCCGAGCAATAGGTCCACTTAGCAATAATGAAACTAGTAATGTCCCAAAGATCAGTAATAGGCTCTTTATTTTGAGGATAATAGTGTTGCAATGAAACCAGATTGCCCAACAGATTGCCAAAACACCTAATTTCAAAATAAGTTTCCACTTTATAGATCTTTCTTTCCTATTGTTAAAATGTATAAATATTATAATCACTATTTTCCTAATTAAAGAGGATTTAAAATTAATACATTTCTAATTAAAGGGAATTTGATTTTGTACGAAAAAAAAAAACAAAATTCGAGAGATTTAATTAGTTTTGTTTCATTGTTTATATTTTAATTTTGTGTATAAATCTATACAACATATGAATGAAATACAATGAAGAATAATTCTCTTCAACAATTCTGTTAACACCTATTAAAAAACTCAGTAACAAAACTTTAAATCTCTTAATAATATCCCATATTCTGATTAAAGAGAGATTAGAACTGCTTTTAAATGCCCTTAATGAATTCGGAAATGATCACAATATGAGTGTTAGTTTCCTCATAATTCTTGCAAAAAGGACACAATGTGGGGAGAGCCAAGGAGTTTCTCTTTTGAATTCAATCACAAGTATACAACTTTTTATGAATAAGGATCCAAGCAAACACTTGAACTTTGAATGGAACTCCTTTGTTCGAAACAAAGTCAAAAAGGAGAAATTCCTTGAAGAATTAGAAGTGAGTTGAGAAAAAAACGATCTGGAGAAAAAGTTTGTTAAAGGATCATAAAATTATCACCTGGTGTTAGGAATACTCCTAGGAGAGAAAGAAGAGATATCCACCTGAATATTAGAACGCTTGTCTATACGAGAGACATTCATCTCTCTTCGGAAGGAAAGAAGTCAAGGAATGTGAGCATCAAAGCATTATACTTCGTTATCTTTCTTACATTATAAACATTCAACCCTATTCTACAAAGCTAGGTGATCATCTAGTGCACTAGTGTATCAGTTCGATAAGGATAAAACCATTAGTAAAAGTAGATTTTGCTTTTACATTGGTTGTAGGATATTTTGTCACTAATATTCATAAATAACTAATTGTTAGTGGATGAAGATAAATAGCTAAACCAAAGCACGGGCAGTTATGCATTTTTTTCCTGAAAACTCTCCTTATTGCTACACCGATTTCTTCGAGAATTGAAGTTGATTTTTGTTCTCTTTTATATTGTAATTATCTTTAATTTGAGAGAAATTATTTTTCACTCATTTCTTGGTAATCTTTTTGATGAGGACATCAAAATTAGATTTTTATTTATGTTTTACATTAAAAGTATTAAGCTTTTCAATTTTCTAGGTTAGCATTATTATGCTAATTTATTATTATAGTTTTTAGTATTTTTATGGTTTTCTGTTATTTGTTTAATGGGTCATTAGTGTCTTTGTCATTTTCCAAGTAGGTTTTATTCTATTTAAGTGTTGCATTGTAACTTTGAAGATTATGATGAATGAATATTGAGTGAATATGAGTTTTCCCTGATTCTCCTTTCTCTTCCAATCTCCTTTTCTATCTAGAGTTTCTCCCCCTTTCTCCTCTCTTTTCCTAGCTATATCTCTCCTTTCTTCGTCTCTCTAAGCTATATTTCTTCTTCCCCTCTCTCTCTAATCCTTAATTCTACCCGCTGCTGCATCAAATTTGGTATCAGAGCACAAATGAATTGTTTTCTCAAACAATTGCTTCTGGGCACTTCTCTTTTTCTTGCTGATATTCGGGTACTGTTCATAGCACTGTTACTCAGCTTTGTTCATCGGGTTTAAACTCTGGTTGCTGTCCGATTTGCTCACCTCAAACATCAGAGATTTACTGTGTCCTGACCCAGAGAGCGTCACAACTTCGGTCTCGGGTCCTTGCTGAACAGCCTCTGGCGCAACTTGCCTCTTGCTTTCTTGTCGGGTTTCGCAACTCCGATCTCGGTTCCTCGCCGAATAGCATCTGCCGTCCCTCGCCTCCCGATTTCTTGAAGACTTTGATTTTCGCTGCTCTGTTCTCGGGCTTCTGGAGTCCGAGCACTGTGACTACGCTGCTCGCCGAAGTTCTGGGTCTTCGCCGTTCCTCCGTCATCAGCTTCAGCGCCTCTGTTCGGCCTTGTTTTGGCCGTCGGTGTTCACCGCTCCTCCACGAGTTCGAACAGACCGTAGCACTTCATCAGCGGGTGCCTTTGCTCGCATCTCTGTTTGCTGCACTCTGTTCGCGTCGGGTCTCTGGTATTCCAGCAGTTCGTTGTTCTCTGGTTCACTCTTGTTATCGCTGTTTGTTCTCGGCCAACAGGGAGTTCTCTAAGCCCCGATTTTTGTTTATTGTTTTTGTTGGATTGAACTGGGTTTCGCTATTATCACAGTAAATTATAAAGTGTTCTGTGGGCCAATCTATTGGGTCATTCGTCTCATTTTCTTAGGCCAGTCTGCTGTTTGGGATTGGTTTCATATACAGCTTTGTGGAAGTCTACGAGGGTGTTGTTTTACTGTTTGGGATTGGTTTCATATTCAGCTTTGTGGAAGTCTACAGTGGTGCTATTTTGCTGTTTGAGATTGGTTTCCAAAAGGGTTTTACATTCAGTTTCACTATCCCCATCGTGAATAATGACATGGCGTTGTGTGCAAAATCACAAAAGGCGAGAGACTAATGTGCAAAGAACTTCAATGGACTACTTTGATCATGTAAGACCATATAATATTTCACTACCTATTTTTAGTGGTCATTTCAATGGTTATGAAATTTTTGATTGGATAGAAAAGATGGATATATTGTTTGAATGTCATGATTATTCAGAGAGAAGAAAAATCCTGCTAGCCTCTTGGAGTTTCAAAGGATATGCTAATTTCTGGTGGGAAAAATTTACGAGAAAGAGAAGAGTAGATGACAAGGGCGAAATTCTTACATGGGAGTTAATGAAGTACCAAATGAAAAGGGAGTTTGCTCCAAGACATTACGAACAGAAGTATGGCTCTCGGCAATTTTCGGGGTCACCAAACACATTGGAGCCACCACCCTTTCTAGCCCACGCACGTAATGAATTTGTTGAGAAGTTCTTCAATGAAGGAAAAGTTAAACTTGAAAAGATTCAACAAGGTCTTGACAGGCTTACCGAGACTTTGAAGTAGTTCAATCAAGCTAAGGTTGAGAAAGAGAAAACTCATGTTGATTCTTGTGAACCAATACTTGACAGTTGGGTAGAGTTATCGGAAAAGGTTTTTGTGGAGCCTACTCCAACAAATACCTCTCTTGATTCCTTAGGTGACTTGAATTGTTTAGATGAATACGCTTATATGGAGGGACCAGCCCTTGCAAAGGATGAGAAAGAGACTTTATATGAAAAGAAAGATGTTTTACTAGAGGAAGAGATCATCTATCCTCACGAGAGTCCTCTACTCGAAATTGATGGACAAAAGGATGAAGAAGAAAAGATGACCATCGCTGTAAGAGAGCTTGATCAAAATTCCAATTTTGACTGGAATCAAATTCAAGAAAGTGGACAGGAGGTGGAACCAATACCTGGACCAGGTTACAGTGGTCTTGTTAACCTTGGAAATAACTTCAAGTTTGGTATTGAGGATCGCATAACGTGTACTTCTGGAAAAGTTGTTTATAATAGAAGGCTTGACTACATTCTTTCTTTAAATATTCCCTTACATGAAGCTACTAACAAAGAAGAACTTGCAGCCTTTCAAAAGTTAAAACAAAAAAATATTTCAGAAGGAAGGAAGTTGGAAAACAATGAGATTGAATCAAATAAGCTGTCAATGGGATGCAACCATCTTCACTGTCAGAAAGCTGCCATTAACACTTCAAATGTTGGAGTGCAAGAGGCAATGAATTGGCTACTTTCCCATATGGACGATTCAGATATAGATGCCCGCATCACTCAAGAAGCATATGGTGTTGTTGACCACTCTAACCTGGGTGTGTTGTTTCATTTTGGTTTCCAAGAAGACGTTGGGCTAGAAGAAGTCTTTAAGAAAGGACACTTGCATGGTGAAATCGTCTCTTTGAAGGCAAGTATGGGAAAAGAAATAGTTTTACCTTCCCTAGTTCATCTTTTCCACTCAACAGATGAAAGATTGCTGTCATCTGCTAGTAATGCTCTTGTAGGTATGTTCAAACTTCATAACCAGAAAGTTGAAGTCATATATGCTGCTGCTCTACTTCTGAACAGGGCATTTGCTAAGTCTGCATTTGAAGGAGTAAGTGAACTAGCTGTCGAATTTGTGGACGTCGACAGAAGGTTGTTCAACCGCTTAACTTTTGGTTGGGAGGTTGATTAGTTGTTGTGCTATGGGTCTTTCAACTTGAATGAGAGTTTCTTGTTCCCCGGGAGAATTGATGAGGACATCAAAATTAGATTTTTATTTATGTTTTACATTAAAAGTATTAAGCTTTTCAATTTTCTAGGTTAGCATTATTATGCTAATTTATTATTATAGTTTTTAGTATTTTTATGGTTTTCTGTTATTTGTTTAATGGGTCATTAGTGTCTTTGTCATTTTCCAAGTAGGTTTTATTCTATTTAAGTGTTGCATTGTAACTTTGAAGATTATGATGAATGAATATTGAGTGAATATGAGTTTTCCCTGATTCTCCTTTCTCTTCCAATCTCCTTTTTTATCTAGAGTTTCTCCCCCTTTCTCCTCTCTTTTCCTAGCTATATCTCTCCTTTCTTCGTCTCTCTAAGCTATATTTCTTCTTCCCCTCTCTCTCTAATCCTTAATTCTACCCGCTGCTGCATCACTTTTTTTTTAAGGGAGGATCTCTTTCCCTCCCAACATTTTATATATTATTTTCTAAATAAATTTTGTTTCTTATAATAAAAGTTGATTCCTGGTCACTGAGAATACTTAAAATCGACAGATCACCAGACCACCATAAGGAGAGTGTTTGGCTTCCTTTTTACAAAATGTTATAATACAGAGGACTTGTTTTCTTTCTAGCAAGGTTTTCATATAAGATACTAATTAAAGGCAACAAAAACATTAAACAGAGTTCACTCTCAAGACACCATTGTTAGTTTGCATACCCAAATAAAAAAGAAACAAATCACAGGAAAATGAGGGTGTTTCTCTTTTCATTACTACCAATAGATACAACATATCTATCCAATACTGGTGAATTAGTAGTTTAACAACTATTGTATTAAAAAATTTAAAATGATAAACTAAAGTAGATACTCTTTAATTTAAGAATCTTATTTGAAATAGAAATTGGATAATATCTATCATAATCAAAAGAAAATTTAATTTAGTAAGGTTCTATAATTCTAGGATTTCATATGCATGATCACGATGGCGTCTAGATTTTTCTCCTTATTTTTTAACACAAAGCTTGTTATATTTATTATTGCTTACCTTAAAATGTTCCATAGGGTATTTGACTTCAGACAAATTGATCTGATCCTGCATATTTTATCAATAATAAGAAAACATGAGTGTACTTTTTTCAGATATATCAATTAAAACAAAAGAATGA
This sequence comes from Begonia masoniana, assembly GCA_022432975.1. Classification (NCBI taxonomy): domain Eukaryota; kingdom Viridiplantae; phylum Streptophyta; class Magnoliopsida; order Cucurbitales; family Begoniaceae; genus Begonia; species Begonia masoniana. The sequence goes on from CM039509.1 coordinate 15,657,755, forward strand.
AAACATAGAAACTTCATCTATATTGCTTGGATTTTATCAGTTATCTCCCTCTTGATACTCACAAAAAGGAGAGCAACATTGCTTCTACAAAACATAAAAATGACACATACTCCCATTTTGTAGATCGGCTTGCCTTGAAAGTCAATGTTAACAAATTAAAAACATGGATGAAAACATAGTAACTTCATCTATATTGCTCTGATTTTATCTGTTATCTCCCTCTGGGTACTGACAAAAAGGAGAACAACATCTCTTCTGCAAGACATAAAAATGACACATACTTTTTTGTAGATCAACCTACCTTGAAAGTCAATGTTAACAAATTCATAGAAGTGAAAATTTAGATCAAGTCTGCTTCATTGTAAATGCAGAAAAATTGAGAAACATGCTCCTTTTTTGGATTTGGTCTGAGTTTTTTTATGTTACTTATTTCCTTTTAATGGTAATGTAAGAGAAAGCTTTTATAAGTTCCTGGGTCTCATAACCTACCCATTATGTGTGGGATAAAGTTCTGACAATTTTTTAGCGTAAACACTATCGAGATATGGAGTAAAGTTAGACTCTTACAAGAAAATTCAGGCTATTTCAATCAAACAATTGAGCCAAGAACATTTTTGTTGATTCAATCAAATTGCAAAACAATTGTGATAAGATAACTTTTTTTGGGTTTGTAAGCCTCCCCCATTCCTTACCTAAAATGAATACTAAGTCATCGGACCACCTCTATCAGATGTTTGTTCATATTCTATCTCTACAGAACCATCAAGAGAAAATCAAGGGTAGTATAGTTTCTAAAAAGAAAAAACATGTTCGTCAAAGACAAACACCGAAAAGTAAATACTTCATTGATTTGAATTGGCCTTGGTCTTTGTCAATGCTGAGATTCTTCTTTATCGTGGAGGAGAAGTACAGTAGTTCTAACGAAGCAGAAGACACTAAAAGTGTACTTAAAAGACAAGAATAAGAAAGATTTCATATTGACAGATCTCATAACCTACCCATTACGTGCGGGATAAAAGTTCTGACACTTTTTTAGTGTAAACACTAAGTAGGTTGGAGTAGAGTTAGACTCTTTAAACCAATTAACGCTCTTCCTATCAAGCAAGTTGAGCCAAGAACGTTCGCTGGTGATTCGATCAAATTCCAAAACATATTGTGATAAGATAGCTTTTCATGTTAAGAAAATAGCTTCTTATCAGTTTTATAGGCCTCCCATTTCTTATCTAAATGAATACTAATTCATCCGAACAACTCTATCAGATGTTTATTCATATTCTATGTCCACAGAAACATCGAGACAAAATCAAGGGTAGTATATTTTCTGAGAACATGTTCGTCAAAGATGAACACCAAAAAGTAAATACTTATTTTATTTGAATTGGCCTTGTTTTTTGCCAAATGCCAAGATGCTTCTTTTATCATGGAGGAGAAGCTACGATAGTTCTAACGAAGAGGAAGACACTAAAACTGCACTTGGACAACAAGAATATGCAAGATTTCATATTGACAGATTTTCATCAGTCAGGTAGAGAATCACATTTGAGAGGGTAAAACATCGTATAGTTTTCATACTATCCTGAATATTTTGATGTGGTTTATTAGTTGTATTAGTCATATGTGTGTATGTGAAAAGAAAATGAAGAGGAATTTTCAATCATATCATGCCTTGTAGGATTCGATGAACTTTGGTATATCTTTCACAGAGTCCAATGAATTCATTCGTTTTCCTTGCTTTTCAGAGACGCTTTGTAAAACTTCCTTCGCACCTGCATAATTTGTCAAGAAAATCTTAGATATAAAACCATGAAAATGTAGAATGCAAGGTAGAAAAAAAATTAATACACTGCCTTTTATCTTTGTACTAGAAAGAGAAAAATAAATACATAATATAATTTGACTTTAAATTCTGTTTGCTAAAAATAAGAAATCATAATCTTAACAATAGACTAACTGATCCAGTAAATTTAAACAGTTGATAATAGAATTAGAAAAAAAAAAAATTGTTCAAATTAAAAACAAAAAAAAAACTGCAAAAAGAAACATCTCAAAGAAATTTCTTTCGAAACGTCCCGACAAAATTTATAAAACGTTAAAAAGTAGAAAGACTAACACTAAAATAATTATAAGAGTAATTCTAAGTTTACCCTTTATTTCAACACTGTAATTTTACCTCTTGACGTGGCGCTTCTGTATCACTCATTAGTTGATGCAATAATTAAAAATAATTAAAATAAGATATTAATTGTACGAATGATTGAACGCCACCTTGTAAGGTAAGATAAAAGTGTAGAAATACAAAGTAAACTTATCATTACTCGAATTATAAATAAGAATGTTTTTTTAAGATAGATACTACAATTTTCACTTAGTAAAAAAAAGGTTTATTTTAATATAAACCCTAAACTATTGGGTTTTATTAAAAAACACCAAAAAGTTTATTGTTCATTAAAAAAAAAAAAAAAAAAAAAAAAAAAAAAAAAAAAAAAAAAAAAAAAAAAAAACTTTCACGTTTGATAAATAGGCAATTTGAACCTACGAGGGGTGTGAGGAGTCCGCCTCTTTTGGGTAAAACCCGTGACAAAAGTCACGGGTTTTGTCTTTTAGGAGGAGGACGGCCGATCCAACTGGACCGACCGTACTCCTCCTACTAGAGGACAGAACCAATGACTTTTGTCACGGGTTCTTCATCATGGAGGACGCAGGTATGCTCCGCATAAATTTTTTTTTTTTTTTGCGGGGACACGAAACATTGTTTTATTTATTTATTTATTCTTAATTAGTAATTTAATTTTTTTTAAGGTTTGGACCGACTAATCATAAACTTTGAGGTATTTTTTTAAAAAGCCGATAGTTTGAGGTTTAGAAAAAAAATCTAAAATTTAAAACATATATAATTAAAATTAAAAATTCATAAAATTTACATATAAAAACTAACATAAACTACGCCGGAGGGTCATCATCGTCTTCGTCGGTGCCGTTGTTCACCTTCCAAGTTTGGAACCTTTCATTCATATCTTTATAGAACTCAGCGAGATCATGTTGTGACTGAGTCAACTCTCTCTGAAAAGCAATCACCCCACTCTGTCCTATGGCGAGCTCATCTCTTCCTATGGGTAGCTGGATGTCTCGTTGTTGGCTCTGCTGTATTTGATGCTGGTGGTGTGTTTGCTGCATATCATACATCAGCTGCTGATGCGTCTGTTGCATCTGATATAGTTGTTGCAGATACTGCCTCGTGTCCCATCCACTACTCTCATCCTCTTGGGGGGCTAATGGGGCGATGTGGTCTCATCCATCGACACTGCCTGAAAGGTGGATGCCCCCTGATTTCTCTTCAGCACCCAAGCGCCATCGACTTCGACGATGCCCATCCGTATCAATTGGGTCATGTCAAATAGTCGGTGGATCTAGGGGGTATTATCTGCTCTCCAATCGGTAGCCGAATCTCAGCTCGTCCGATGATCTTCATAATCAGTGCCCCGTATGGGAGATTCGTCCTGGGTGCTTGCCCGACTTTACGCATGTGACTTAAAATCAAGAAGTTAGGGTCAAAAGGCTTCATGTTGCACAACTTCTCCATGACATAGAGGTCCATGCAGTTCACGTGATTTCGATGTCCCTCTCGTGGCAAAAGGGTGTGGGCTAGCATGTTGCAGAGAATTCGATTTCTAACATTCAAGTCATTCGATCGTGGCTTCACGACCACCCCAATGTTGAAATTGCGGTGAATTCCCCGTAGGAACTCTACTCCCTCGGGCAATGTAAAAAAATGACAGTCTCGGGAAGCATGGTAATATCGTTCCGCCCCTTCTATGTCAAACTCTAACACTTCATTTACTTGCTCTGGTCGTATCATAAACTCCCTACCAAAGATGTACGTCCTCAAACCAATCAAAACTCCATCTATATCGGACGATCTCAAGTTCGCCTAGAATAAGCGAACTACTCTCTCGCAGGTATCGCCTGTCAATGCATTGATCCCGCGTAGGCCGATGTTCTCAAACATCTCTTTGATGTCCAACGACTCCCAACCTCTAAAGTTTACATTCATGTAAAAATTAATTGAACGTTTTCGCAAATCCTGCTCAAACTTTCTCTGGCAATCTTTATTCAAAAATTACATGGCAAGATCCTGTCAAGTTCACGTACAACTAAAATTTCATAAGTTATGCAAATATTATGACATTCTAAATAAAATGCTTTCATTGACTAGATAAAAAAAACTTTTAGGATATTTTATTTTCTAAGTATATCTTATCGTCATTTCTTTTAATATATTTTATTTTCTATAATATTATTTTATATATTCCTTGGACGATGTCGTATCGGAAGATCTATCAATGTGATTGAGTAGTCCACTCTTTCATACAATATACGTTTCGTTAGATTATGAAAATAGTAGAGTACTCAATCAAATTGATGGATCTTCCTATACGACATCGTTCAAGGAATCTATAAAATAATATTATAGAAAATAAAATATATTAAAAGAAATGACCATAAGATATACTAAGAAAATAAAATATCTTAAAAGTTTTTTTTCTGCAAAATGGTTACATCAGTGAGAAAAACGTAAAAAAATATACAAATCATGTTCATCACAAATTAATTATATTTGACATTCTATAAAAATATTTAAATCAAAAAGTTAAAAGGTGTAGAGTACTGATCAGAATAATTCCCAAGAAAGACTATACTGGACAATCTCCTAGACAGAATTACCTTTCCAAGTAAGTTCCTAAGAAAAACTAGAAGTGTCACAAACGGTCCCACTTAAAACCCAGTCTCCTAAACATAACTCACTTACACAGTACAATTATACCATTTAATACGCAGTAGGAGAAACGATAACAGATGCAATCCAATTATCTACGATATAATAGATAAATATCTAATAAAAAAAAGTAGAAAAAACTCCGTACCTAGTCGGTGAACGTAGGGAAATATCGCCGGAGCCGGAAAATAGTCGTCGATAATCGAGAGAAAAGTATTAGAAATATTTAAATAAATAAATATAAAATAAACTATTCACATTTTTAGAAGTTTGATAGAAACTTTAAAATAAAAATACAATGAAGAAAAAATACGTTATAAAAAATTTAATCTCGGTTTAATATCTTGTATATGAGTTTTTTTTTTTAAATCCCTAAAGTAAATGATAAAATTTAAAAAAAAAAAAAAATCTTCGTACCTAGCAAGTGAACGCGGAGAAATATCACCGGAATAAGAAAATAGAGAGAGGATTGAAATTTAGTGTGAGTTTAAAATCCGAAAGCCGAGCTATGTACAGGGAAAAGGAGGACGACCGATCCAGTTGGACCGGCCGTCCTGCAGGGTGAAGAACCCGTGACAAAAGTCACGGGTTATGTCCTCTAGTAGGAGGAGTACGGCCGGTCCAGTTGGACCATCCATCCTCCTCCTAAAAGACAAAACCCGTGACTTTTGTCACGGGTTTTACCCAAAAGAGGACGGCTAGTCTTTGGACCAGCCATTCTTTTCTTGAAAAAAAAAGGAAAAAATATCACCATAATTCAAATAGTCGACTCATTGAATGGAAAAAATATCACCATAATTTAAAATAAAATATATATATATATATAACACCAAAACTACACGTATGAAATGAATTGAAGTCAACACCCACTTGCATAAAAATTCATACTCCATTGATGTTTAACTTACTCAATGATGCAATACTAGAAGCAACTTTTCTAGCTATCAATATGTCATAATCCTCAAAAGCTAAAGCAAACCAAGGAACATAAGGCTGACCTTTGTCCATGAGGCCAAGGCTTAGTTGTGACTGATAAATGGCTCTCATTGATAAAACAATCTTCCCATCAATTAATTCTTCTACCAGCCTTTTTGTTCGCCGATCAAATACCTAAAGAAAAAAGTCTTAGACAGTTGAGAGCAGTAGAAGAACATAAGGTTCTAATGTGAAACGATGCAAGTATTCACATAAAGAATGTTAATGCAAGTGCTTGAAAGAACACATCACAAAGCATGTCACACCTACTTGACAAAAAAAAGGGTAGTGAAGATTAGTTAAAATTCATACTTGATTTTTATTGGATCACTACCAAACCGGGAATTGGCGTTCAAATCGTGGAAGAATTAACTTCTTCAGTTTTCTCTTTTCCTGATTAAAAATCTTACATTTATTAAAAGTATCTTATAAAGTTGTGATTTTTAAGGTTCTCAACCAACTTATTAATAAAATTTATTTGTTAAATATTTAAGGCACTAATCCACATAATTTTCCACATCATCTAAAATTAATCTATAATAGGCTAGCTTTGCAATGCATGATCGAACATTGCTGACACTTGGTATGATTAGTTTTATAACACTGCAAAACTAGGTTATTTACTTTTACTAACTATTATTTACAATATAATCTTACAACCCCAATCCCCGTCTTCATTAACACACTAAGAACTTCAATCCTTATGATATGCCACAACAAAGAATAGATTAAAATTTCAGAAGCCATAAGTTATTTAATAGCTTGTCTGAAAGCAGGATCAAAGTCTTCAACAAGATGGTGCAGTGAAATATTTGTTTCAAAATCAAAAAGAAGAAGATAGAAAATGATTCTCAAAATAGAGAAAATTGTAACAAGTCAAAGTCTTTCCGCAAAAGTTACTGGCAAGTCATTAAAAAGAATTATAAATAATAATTTACGGAAACAATTACTTATGAAAATAAGTAATTAAGAAATAATTAATTAAAAAACTAATATAAATAGAAAACTTAATATAATAGGAAACTAATAAAATAAAAAATGATGTAAAAATAGAAAATCAATAAAATAAGAAATATAATGTAGGCCAAAATAATGATTTGTACTCATCTAAATCAACTAATCAATTTCAGAAGCCATAAGTTATTTAATAGCTTGTCTGAAAGCAGGATCAAAGTCTTCAACAAGATGGTGCAGTGAAATATTTGTTTCAAAATCAAAAAGAAGAAGATAGAAAATGATTCTCAAAATAGAGAAAATTGTAACAAGTCAAAGTCTTTCCGCAAAAGTTACTGGCAAGTCATTAAAAGAATTATAAATAATAATTTACGGAAACAATTACTTATGAAAATAAGTAATTAAGAAATAATTAATTATTAAAAACTAATATAAATAGAAAACTTAATATAATAGGAAACTAATAAAATAAAAAATGATGTAAAAATAGAAAATCAATAAAATAAGAAATATAATGTAGGCCAAAATAATGATTTGTACTCATCTAAATCAACTAATCAAGCATACCAAAATGTGAGAGGCGCTTGATCCAGATCGCAAACCAACATCATAGGATGAAAAATGAGCCCATTCACTTAATTTAAACATCCAACTGCAGAAACATAGTATGATCAACACAATATTACAGCTTATCTTTTCGATATATATATATATATATAAACTAGATGAAATGCTAATTGTTCAAATATTCAAAGAATATTAGATTAGTAAATAAACCACTGTTTGAAATCCCAACCAGGATGTCAGTTGATTTTATTCTATCTACTAACATAATTCATCTTCATCTTCCTCTTATCCAAGAACGAAGGCAGGATTCACATCGTCTTTTGTTCCTGGAAGAATTGTTGTTTAACTTTTTTACAGAGTAAGTATTTTAGGAATAAGAACTAAAGGTCAGTCATATTTTCCTATCCTTCGAGTGTATTTGTATCATTATAAAAACTAAAAAATAAAATACCTATTATTCTTTTTTAGATTCAATTCAATGGAAAGGGAGGGTATTCACTTCTAAAGGAAAGAGAAACCTTTCTCTTGTTACATGAATCAAATTTGCAATTCATTCTATATAATTTAAGTGATACAATCAAAGTTTTTTCTATTATTTTATTAACGATTTATGTATAGGCTTCAATTCAGTAACCAGTAAAAATTTCCAGCAAATATCTTTCCGTACTTGTAAACTATTCTATCTAAAAATATATTCAAAATAATAAGATTCACATCTCTCGACTACAACCAACATTTCACTTTCAATTTATGTAGGATTGAAATCAACATAAACAGTAACCAAAATGAAAATTTTCTCAAATGTAGATAAAGATAGAGTCCAATTAGATGTATATAATTTCAGATGAGTACATAATCAATAAAATTTAAAATAAGAATTTAAAATAAGAATTTAAATAAGAAAATTAAAATATAAAAAAATATCAAATAAAATAAAATTAGCGTGTTTTTGTGCACAATAGCTTTTTATACTTTTTGTGTTTAGTCGAACTCTTAAGATGTGATAGTTGTAAGCTACCTAAGGATAGTCAAACAGATAAAGTTTTAGATGGATAAATTCAAACTATTACACTAAATTGCACTTTCAAAATATTTTAAAACGTGCACTATCTTCTTGAATATTGATTTTTTAAATATTTGTTCAACTTTATAGAAAGCATTTTAAATTCTACTAGATGTAACATCAATAATGCACCCACACCCTCACACATATCACCATTTACCAAAGCAAAATCTTACCCATAGGAAGCCTGCTTATCAGTGAGAAAACCACCGGTCATAATCTGGTGTCCAGTTCCTTCATCAAAGCATAGAGTCATGTGAATCATAGTGTTCAACTTATCCGCAACATCAAGAACTTCACCACATACAGGACAGCAATTAATTAATGGTTCCCTGTCATTACAGAATATGGACCAAGAAGTGAGAAGTTTATTCTTCCACTGAGTAACTAAATAACCAAAAATACTAAAATTATAATGAACAAATTAAAAAAAAAAGGTTTTCTAAGTATAAAATTAGGGACAGAATGCAAAAGTAATCATCAAAATTAAATACATCAATTTATAGAAATAAAACAATTAACTGCAACAGGACAATATAATTGATAATACCTTCCCGGTTCAATATCCACCAACAACAAAATACAACCATGATTCTCATTCCAATTTCATCTGTACGTAATTAATTTTTAGAAAACTATGTATGTCAATCATAATGACTAGGTGCTCAGAGGATAATGCTATTTTTGAATGAATTTGTTGAGCAATGTAGAGAAAATGACTTCCTTGTTTTGACTTACTTTAGAATTTGATCAAGTAAGGGACCAAATTCTAGGGAAGCACAAAGTTTCTTGCCCAAATGAAGTCGTGGCTCCAATTCAAAATGAGAAAATTAGAAGAGGTTTGATATTAGAACCACAGAATTTGGAAGCCTTGGCCATGGCGACATACAGTGGGCAATCAACCACAAATGTGGAAAAAGAAAGACCTTTTGACAATAGCAAACCAAACCAATCGAAGACTCAAAGTCAAGACTATAAGAATGTTCTATGGTGCATATATTGCAAAAAAGCATGACACACTTTTGATAAATATTGGAAGCTTTATGGGAAACCTCCAAGAAGCAATCTGGTTCAGAGAGGAGAACAATCAAGGACAATGGTCTTGACAACATTGTGAAAGTACAAAAAATCAAAACTAAACCTCCTGATTTCAGCAGTCTCATTCAAAATAAAGTTGAAAGAGTAAGAGTTTTTATTAGTGGCCTTAATAAACCTCTAAATACTTGTTAACTCACATATTTAGGTATGTTCTATGGGATTAAGCATCTCGAATAATGTGTGTTGTGAATCATTGAGTCAGGAGCTACTTGTTAACTCCCATATTTAGGTATGTTCTATGGGATTAAGCATCTCGAATGTGTTATGTGAATCATTGAGACAGGAGCTACTTGTTAACTCACATATTGATGTGTCCCAGAGGGCCGTCACTCGATCGCAAACCAAGACCCAAGTATTATCTAATCTATTTACTAACAAGCCCAATTCTTTTGAAGGACTTGAAGGCCTCTTCACGGATTTGGATTGGGAGCCGAGCACAAGGGACCTAGATCAACCTGTGCACTTGCTAACTTGGGAAACGACGACGGAGGCACTTGAAGACGGAGGCACTTGAAGAAGGGATTTGTCTCCCTTGGGATTAAAATTATAACCGAACGCTTATCTTTTTTTCTTGTTGTTTTGACAAACTTTTAGCCTTGTATTTTGTTGGCAAACATTGACCTTTCATGTAATATTTTATAGTTGCATGCATCCTTAGACATTAGGACTAGATGTATGCTAGTTTAGATGGTGGTTTGGAAGATTGATCAAATGAAGAGTGTGTTGATACACTAGGCCAAGCCTTTGGCCCATTTTGAAACCCACTTTTCCAGCCACCCTAGGTCTATAAAAACATGGTTATTTGTGCTTGTAATGGTTGTTGATGGTATGAGAATAACCTAATTTCGACTGAGTGCTTGGAGCTTGAAGACCGGTGAACGGTAAGGCTCGGTTTGGTCAAGAACCGAGGAGAGTTTTCTCCTTTACGCTTTCAAGCCCACGGTTGCTTGAATAGCTATTGTTCTACGCTTCTTCCCTCTCGTTTCAGAGTAGGATACACGAAGAAGGTGGTCATTAACTAGTTCCATTTGCTGTCATTCTTCTACGGAAGAGTGTATGCCGAAAACTTACAAAATATTGCTTATCGGACATCATCTGGTGTTCTTCTTGTAACTTTCGATTTACTCATCATCTGGACCTGAAAATTTAAGGACATAATCTTAACTCATATTCGAAGAACCCCTTAAAATTTTGTTGAATTTGGATATCGTTTGGTTGGTGAAATCGCTGTTCATATTTGCTGGATTTTCTGTTTTTCTGTTTCTTTGCTAATCGGTTGTTGTGGGTAGAAACACGACCCCTTTAGAGGTGGAATCATGTCATGTGGTATCAGAGCCAAGAATGGCTTCCCATGAAGGCTAGAAATCGAACGGTTTGAATCTTCTTACCCATTTTCTCACCTGTTTATCGTTTTCATATTTTAGGGTTTTGCTGTTTTTAAACCCGGAAAATGTGTTTGCTGTTCTTGCTATTTTCTTATCTTCTCTTTTATTTTCTTGCAAAGATCTTTTCCAGCATGTTTTGATAGTTGTCTGCAACTTAAGCATGGTTTTTTAAGTTTCATTTCTACCATTTCCGTGCTACAAGTTTTCCTTCCTCTTTTGGTTAGACATTTGCTAACAACTTTTAGTACTTGATGTTTTGTTTCTCTTTCTGGTGTGGTGACTTGGCTGTTGAGTGTTTATTTTTCCAAAACTGAGATACTATCCATTAATGTGTTTTTATTCCTTTTAGCATGAATATAAAGTTGATGAGATTTGAGTATGAAACCTATTTGCTGAAATCGTGATTAGTATGTTGTTTTAGTGTCTGTTTCATTATGTTGTGTCAAATCCAAGTTTCATGTTGTAGTGTTTTGTTTGCTATTAGTTAACATATTATTTCTGCTGTTTTGTTTGCTATTTTCGAATCTGCATTGGTAAAGTAACATTACTCAAAAGGGTGAAAATTAAGTAAAAGTGTAACCTAAACTAGCCCTTACTTTTAGTGTTACTTTATGTCACTTTCACACTTTATGCTTAGCTTTTGAAGGAGGTCGGTCTGTTGAAGAATATCTCATCGAGTTTGAGACCCTTAGGATTAGAGGAGAGATGGATGAACCTGAGGAGCAAGTGATTGCAAGATTTATACGAGGATTGAACCGCGATATAGGAGATATTATAGAGCTGCACCCCCAAGAGACCCTTGATGCGATAGTACAGATGGCCATGAGAATTGAGCGACAACTTAGTAGAAAGAGGAAATCTAATTTTACTCCGCAATTCCCGCCCAAGACTACCCCGAAGGTTACACCAATGCCCTCCTGAACCAATCAAGACTTTCACCCAGGCTGAAGGAAAGAAACCTTTTACACGAAATTGGCCACCCAAGGAATCAAGTAATAAAACCCTAGTAGATACTGTCAATCCCCTTAAATCCCGAGAGATGAAGTGTTATAAATGTCATGGCGTTGGTCATTTTATGGCTGAATGCCCAAATAGACGAGTGATGATCCTCCAAGAAGACACTGGTGAATTTGTAAGCGAGGACGAGGACGATCAAAAAGTGGTAAGAGATGAGGAGGGTAGTGATTCCCAAGAAGAGATTGTTCACGCAGATGAAGGACCTCTACTTATGGTAAGAAGACGTGTCCTCGTGACCAAGAGTTCTGGAGAAGACTGTCAACGAGAGAACATCTTCCATAGTAGATGTTTCATCAAGGATAAACTATGCTCCCTGATTATTGACGGAGATAGTTGTGCAAATGTAGCCTCCAAGGATTTAGTTACTAAATTAGGGCTGGAGACTAGTGTTCACCCTCACCCTTACAAGCTACGATGGCTAGATGATAAGGACGATGTCAAAGTTACTAAGCAAGTGAAGGTAGAGTTTTCCTTAGGCAATTTTAGGGACACGGTCCTTTGTGATGTAGTACCTATGAGCGCGAGCCACTTACTCCTAGGCCGACCTTGGTAGTTTGATCGAAGAGTTCACCACGATGGACATTCTAACTATTTTTCCCTTAAATCTGAAGGAAAGACTTTTAAGTTCGCCCCCATGACCACTAAGCAAATTGCTAAAGACGACGCTACAAGAAGAGAAGCTGAGAACAAGGCTAACCTATTCATCACTAGGAAGCAAATGGAAGCGTTTGTACGTAGAGGAGATCCCTTGATTTTGATACTTTTCCGCGATAGAGTTATGGAACTAAGAGTTATTCCTGAAAATGTTAAGACTTTACTCAACCAGTTCCAAGATGTATTTCCGGAAGATTTACCTAAAGGTTTACCACCCCTACGCGAAATTGAACACCAAATTGACCTTCAACCCGAATCTGCGTTACCTAATCGACCAGCTTACCAAATGAACCCCGAAGAAACCAAGAAGCTGCAAGATCAAGTACAAGAATAGTTGGACAAAGGGTACATAAGAGAGTCCATGAGCCCCTATGTAACACCCGGTTTCTATTAACCAATTTACCTTTTTCCAATTATAGAGAATGTTGTAAAATTGAAATTTGGGTGAATTAGTGATTAGGTTAATAAGTGAATGAGTAAGAACAAAATGGTAAATTGAAATTTATTATGGATAACGTATTTAAGGAAGGGTTTAATGAGGTTTAGCCGCCACTGTTCCGTCATTTTTCTTTCTCGGTATCCAGCTCAAGCTCATCAGAGCTCCAGGCGATTTTTCCCCTCCGATCTCCATTCCTCAAACTAGGTAAGTTTTCCCTTCGTTTTCTCGAGATTTAGTGGCTAGATAGTAGAGAGAGTGCAATGTGTGTATTTTTGAGAATGCTGTGAGTGAGTTGAGTTCGGGTTAGTGTTAAATCAAGAATGTGCGATGATCCGAACTTCTTAACTAGCTCCTTAAGTTTGTGAATGGTGTAGGATGAGGTTTAATGAGGATCTGAATAGTATTCTGTTTATGACATTAGGTGAACAGGGCTCCCAAAATAGTTGAAACCGAGCGATTTCCAGGAGACCAGGTAAGTGAAGTTTACTTGTGTCTTCGGGCCTACATCACAAAACATTAGGATTATGGTTACTTGAATGTATCTGTATGTTTTGCATCATATTTTAAAAGTATACGAAAATAAATTTGAATGCATGTCGGCATGGTAAGGAATGAACATATTGAAACAGCTATGTGAAACAGATACACTGTTAAGGGAAATAATCCGCCCCTTAATGAGACAGTGGATACTTATACTTTGGGAAAATTGATCCAATTCCCAATTTCACAGGAGGATCTGAACAGTTATGTGCATCATATTTACTATTAAGGGAATTAATCCAACCCTTAATGAGTCAGTGGATATTTATACTTTGGGAGAAGTGATCCAACTTCCAATTTTACAAGGGGATCTGAACAGAAACGAATACAACTGCAACTGAGATGAGAAAGTAGAAACTTGCATGTTTAGGAATTTATGTTTCAGCATTTCAGCATTTCATTTTCTTACTGCTTTACTTACTTAGCATTAGGCTAATAGATGAGTTTTGTGATGTAGGTGTTGAGGAGACTGCAGGTGATTTCCTTGAGTGCACTGATGAATAGATGTGGTTGGAGGAGTACATCCATGTTTCGTCCTGGTAAACTGATGGGGCAGATTAACTGATGTCTGTAGTTGGAATGATTTAGTTGACAGTGTTTCAATCTGAGTATGTTAAGTTTTCATGACAGTAATGTTTTTAATATTTTGAATACGTTTTGAAATTTTCTGATGATAGTATTCTGTGGAGTTTAAATGTTGGTGCTTACTGGATTTGAGTAATGCAATAATTTGAATTGTTTCTGAATGGTTTCAGTAAAGTGAGTAAATTCCTTTCTGTAGTTAGAGTTGTTGTTCTGTTCTCTGTCGGTAGATGAAGTCTATCGGCAGATGTTGAGTTGTTAATCTGTTCTCTATCGAAAGATGTCCTCAGTGGAAGCCATCGGATGATACAGAATGTAATTTGTCGTTTAGTAATCGGTATATGTAGCTTGTTTTACCCGTGGATGTATGATAAAGTCGATCGGATGAATGAATCATCCGGCTGACGTCACCGGTAGATGTATGATAAAGTCGATCGGATGATGGCTGACGTCACCGGTGGATGTAGGAAGTGTTTTGTCGTCTAGTGATCGGTCTATGCAGTTTATTCTGTCGGAAGAAGGGAATGAGGAATTTTGTCGTTTAGCCATCGGTAGATGCGAGTCGCAAAACTTGTCATTTTGCGATCGGATTGATGTCGGATAATTGAATTATCCAGTTGACGTCATCGGTAGGTGCAGTCCATCGAGAGATGTCCTTTGTTTCCAACTCTTCTGGTTGACGTCATCGGTAGAAGCCTTCTATTTTCTATTTCTGCTCCTTCCGTTGACTTTATTCATCGGCAGATGCGTTTGACTTCTGCGACTTCTCCAGTATTCCACGGTTTAAACTTTATTTCCTATTTGCCGATTGTTTCTTAACATTTCAAACAATGTTTCGTAGTTTTGTTTAACTCCAGTGTTGTTCAAATGATTTCCGCTGCAAGCATTTAAATGTTTAGAAGTTTTAAAAAAAAATGTCAAATTCAGACTTTCGAGTGAAATTTTAAATTTAGTCCAAAGTTTCTTAGTTATGTTCGAGCTTTGTGTAACGAATCGGGTTTAGATAACTCGGGGCGTTACACCCTGTGCAGTACCCACTTTATTAGTACCCAAGAAAGACGGCACCATGAGGATGTGTGTCGACAGTCGAGTCGTGAACCAAATTACCATTAAATATAGATTTTCCATTCCTCGACTCGATGATATGTTAGATGAACTCAGTGGAGCCACCATTTTCTCTAAAATAGATCTCAAGAGTGGTTACCATCAAATTAGAATGAAGGAAGGTGACGAATGGAAGACGGCCTTCAAGACGAAATATGGATTATTTGAATGGATGGTTATGCCCTTTGGATTATCGAATGCGCCCCGAGTACATTCATGAGACTTATGCACCATGTACTTAAGGAATTCTTAGGAAAATTTATAGTTGTCTATTTTGACGATATACTGGTGTATAGTCTAGACCTCTCCCAACACCTTAACCATCTAAGTATACTCTTCCGAACCCCACGAAAAGCTCAATTGTATGGAAATTTAAGTAAATATTCATTCGCGCAAGACAAGGTTTACTTTCTAGGGTTTGTTATTTCTAAGGATGGAATGGAAGCTAATATTGACAAGATCAAGGCCATTAAGGATTGGCTACACCTAATTTTATAACCGAGGTACATAGCTTCCACGGACTCACCTCTTTCTATAGGAGGTTTATCAATGACTTTAGCTCAATAGTCTCACCACTTACAGATTGCACGAAGAAAAACCAAGAGTTTACCTGGAGTTCAGCCTGTCAAAAGAGCTTTGAGCTAATTAAGCACAAGTTATGCCACTCACCCATACTTGCACTCCCAGATTTTAATAAAATATTCGAAATTAATAGTGATGCTTCTAGAGTAGGCATAGGAGCCGTACTCATGCAAGAGGGGAAACCCATTGCATTTTTTAGCGAAAAATTGAAAAGAGCTGCCCTAAATTACTCCACATATGATAAAGAATTTTTTACTGTCATAAGAGCATTAGAGCACTGGCAACATTACCTCTTATCTCGAGATTTCGTTATCAATACTAACCATCAAGCCTCGAGACATATCAAAAGTCAGCATAAATTGAACAAGAGACACGCCACGTGGGTGGAGTTTTTAGAGAAGTTTCCGTACACCCTTAAGTATGTAAAAGGGGAGAATAATGTTGTGGCTGATGCACTCTCTAGGAAACGCGTTCTACTTACGGAGTTCGGGACTAGATTCTTTGGTTTCGATTGGATTAAGGAGCACTATAAAACCGACCCGGACTTTGGACTCATTTACATCAAGTGTTTGGACAAAGTCGAAGGAGAATATCGTTTCATGGACGGCTATTTGGTTAAAACAGGAAAGTTATGCATTCCTCAAGGCAGTTTAAGACGAAGCCTTGTAAAAAAGCTCATTGTGGAGGCCTAGCAGGTCACTTTGGAGAGAAAAAGACCCTAGACACGCTTAAGGAACACTTCTATTGGCCCCACATGATGAAGGATATACACCGCGTGTTGGAGACATGCATAATTTGCAAGAAAGCTAAAAGTAAGGTTCTCCCTCAAGGCTTATACATCCCTTTACCTGCTCCTTCCCACCCTTGGGTAGCGGTTAGTATGGACTTTGTTTTAAGACTACCACGAACTGCACGAAGTAAGGACTCCATAATGGTAGTCGTCGATCGATTCTCCAAGATGGTATATTTTATTCCTTGTGCCAAGACCGACGATTCTGCTTTCATAGCTGACCTTTACTTTAAAGAAGTCGTTCGCCTGCATAGAATTCCGCAATCCATAGTGTCGGATAGGGACACTAAGTTTTTGAGTGCCTTTTGGAACACATTGTGAAAACGGTTGGGGACTAGATTATGTTTCAGCACCTCGTTTCATCCCCAAACCGATGGTCAAACGAAAGTTGTCAACAGGACCCTGGGTACCCTCATACGCAGTGTTGTAGGTAAGAAACTATCTAACTGGGATCTCGTACTTCCAGGTTTGGAGTTGGCCTATAACCGCACCCTTCATTCCACTACTCAGCAATCGCCTTTTGAGGTTGCCTACGGGTTTAATCCATATACACCGCTAGACCTTGTTCCCTTACCCTTAAAAGACTCAGCTAATCCATCCGGAGCGGACAAAGCTAAACGAGTCAAAAAATTGCATGAGACTGCACGTATAGCCATCGAAAAGACTAATGCAAGATTTGCCAAACAAGTCAACAAAGGACGCCGCGAAGTTATCTTTAATGAAGGAGACTTAATTTGGTTACACTTGAGAAAAGAAAGGTTTTCCACCAAGAGATGATCCAAATTATTGCCTAGAGCTGAAGGACCATTCAAGGTGTTGGAAAGAATCAACAATAACGCTTATAAGATTGAGCTACCTGGCGACTATGGAATTTCAACCACCTTTAATGTCCAAGATCTCTCTCCTTACAAGGGTAGCGATGATGGCATCGAGGAGCTCCAATTAAAGGATTTGAGGTCAAATCCTCAATCACTTGGGAAGGATGATGTGCCCCAGAGGGCCGTCACTCGATCGCAAACCAAGGCCCAAGCATTATCTAATCTATTTACTAACAAGCTCAATTCTTTTGCAGGACTTGAAGGCCTCTTCACGGATTTGGATTGGGAGCCGAGCACAAGGGACCTGGATCAACCCGTGCACTTGCTAACTTGGGAAACGACGGAGACACTTGAAGAAGGGATTTGTCTCCCTTGGGATTAAAATTGTAACCGAACGCTTATCTTTTTTTCTTGTTGTTTTGGCAAACTTTTAGCCTTGTATTTTGTTGGCAAACATTGACCTTTCATGTAATATTTTATAGTTGCATGCATCCTTAGGCATTAGGATTAGATGTATGCTAGTTTAGATGGTGGTTTGGAAGATGGATCAAATGAAGAGTGTGTTGTTATATTAGGCCAAGGCTTTGGCCCATTTTGAAGCCCTTTTGAAGCCCCTTTTGAAGCCCACTTTTCCAGCCACCCTAGGTCTATAAAAACATGGTTTTGGTGCTTGTAATGGTTGTTGATGGTATGAGAATAACCTAATTTCGGCTGAGTGCTTGGAGCTTGAAGACCGGTGAACGGTAAGGCTCGGTTCGGTCAAGAACTAAGGAGAGTTTTCTCCTTTACGCTTTCAAGCCCACGGTTGCTTGAATAGCTATTGTTCCACACTTCTTCCCTCTCGTTTCAGAGTAGGATACACGAAGAAAGTGGCCATTAACCCGTTCCATTTGCTGTCATTCTTCTACGGAAGAGTGTATGCCGAAAACTTACAAAATATTGCTTATCGGACATCATCTGGTGTTCTTCTTGTAACTTCCGATTTACTCATCATCTGGACCTGAAAATTTAAGAACATAATCTTAACTCATATTCGAAGAACCCCTTAAAATTTCGTTGAATTTGGATATCGTTTGGTTGGTGAAATCGTTGTTCGTATTTGCTGGATTTTCTGTTTTTCTGTTTCTTTGCTAATCGGTTGTTGTGGGTAGAAACACGACCCCTTTAGAGGCGGAATCGTGTCACATATTTAGGTATGTTCTATGGGATTAAGCATCTCGAACAATGTGTACTGTGAATCATTGACTCAGGAGCTACAAACAATATGACACCGGTTTCTATTTCCTCCAAGATTGTCTGCTTCCATTGAAAGACTTCTAAGGGTTCCAAAATAGTTTTTTGAACAGCTATACGAGAGAGGTTAGTAGCAAAAGCTTTAAAGGCTATTGAAAGACGTAAGACATAAGGGAATTGAGACATAAGACATACTGTTTTTTCTAATAATTTCGAGGTCAGATCCATAGCATTATTCCAGTATTATTATTTCCCCTCCATGAATTGGGTAAGATTTTCTGAGAGACCTTTCATGAATTTTCATTCAAAGTATCAAGGACAAGGACAAGAGGAGGTGGCTCCACAAATGGATTACTGAATTCCATAATTTGAGAGTTTTGGAGTTCCCAAATGTTCCCTTACTCAAGTTCTCTTCACTGAAAAGAACTTATAAATAAGAACTCAGTCAAAGTTTCACTTATTTTCTTTCCTACTTAAAGAGTAGTTTCTATAGCTATGTTAACCTTTATTCCCCACTCTATAAAATGGAAATAATTTTGATTTTCCTTACAGTCATATATAAAGCCAATAAGCTGAAAGACCCAATGTAAAACCCAGTATACCGATTTTCCTAACATATATATTAATTTAATCAGCAGAATAGACACATATCTAAAGCAAATCATTTTGATTTTCCTTTTACATATACAAAACAGTTAGCAAAAGAGACTAATATGTATAGCAAATAATCTCGAATTTTCTAACGTACATGCATAAAGATAATAAGGTTAACCCACCTCTTGGTAAAGCCAATAATATTTAATCTCCTTACATAAATATATGAAGCCGACAAGCTAAAGAGATCCATATGTACATGTGCAGGTGTTTAATTTGATATAGCATATAGTTCAATTTTTTTTTTTGTGAAATTGACCACACAATACATACTTCCTTAGATTCATCTAGACAGATACATGCCTACTATTATTCATGTTTCTCTACCTCATGACTATTAGAGCTTCAATAAAATAGCTTACAGACACTAAATTCAAATGTCACCAATAACTACCTACTATATATGAACATGAATCCTTTAAGTCAGCCAGCACAACGCACAAGTACACATCAAAGGTATACACTGATGAAATGTAATGTGCTGAAAAACCAAGAACCAAAGTTTTACGAATCATTTACCTAATGACTAAATAGTATTATTCTCTAAGTTGCGTCTACTTTCTCTCTCTAGAATTATGCATATGAAGTTCTCAGATTACTTTTAAATTCTGAATCCTATTATACAGCTTTTACTTCATTTGCTTTCATACTTTAGAGTAGAATATATTGCCATACTAGTGGGATCCTTTAGATTAGAATTTAATCAAAGTACTTCAGAATTTCCTTACATAAATGGAGTTGTATGAAAACGTGACTGTTTAATTTGCAAAGATAGTTAACTTATTGATTGATAAAGAAGAATATGAAGTTTGGTTGTTTCATGCACAAGGAGACACATCTAGTCATGCAATCATGAAATCTTTAAGGAAAAGTGAAAACATTAAGCTACAAGTCCAACAGGAGATAAATGTCATGCAAAATAGCAAAAACACAAGGGATTGCAATTTGGGGTTAAAGAAGTAAAAGTACAGAAGAAATGCAATCAAAATCTTAAATGGTAATTACTTCTC
Organism: Begonia masoniana; assembly: GCA_022432975.1. NCBI lineage: Eukaryota > Viridiplantae > Streptophyta > Magnoliopsida > Cucurbitales > Begoniaceae > Begonia > Begonia masoniana. Next base: position 15,677,994 of record CM039509.1, read on the forward strand.
TTGTTGGATAGTAAGAAGCAAAGCCAATTCATCCAAGCTTACAACTCCATCCCCGTTCACATCAGCTGCTCTAAAAAGCTCCTCTTTCTAGTAAAATTAAAATGTAAACCACATATCGAAGCAGAGTGAAAAAAAATGATATCATAGCCTTTTTTTTGATACAAGAAGACGGGGTAGGAGAGCTGCATCCGAACACAATTATCGAGAAACAATATATTTTCAGTTGGAAAAAATCATATTAAAAGGATAACATTTAAAATACTTGGAACTATAATGAGCATCATAATGCTCCATTGTAATAAAACGATTAAAACAACATAATCAAAAAATAAAATACCACTGGTCCGATATTTTGTCCTGGAAAACAACCACGAGATAACTCTCGGAATAAACCGTCTAGGTAGTTTTTGTTTTTAACATTCAATACCCCTTTCCCCAACTACATGCATCCTTTTATAGCCCATAACCTCCCCACCACTATAAATAACTATGTCACAGTACTTTTAATTCCCTAAATTACCCTATATTATTTCATTCTCATCAAACTATAAGCCCACTTAGCAATAAAAAAGTTAATATTATCTCATCAATCATTATTCAGAGGATTATCTGAAAAAATAATCGCATTTCTATCAAATCAAATAATCCAAAAGATAGTTAGAAATGTCAATCTCCAAATTAGTTTCATATTCTTCTTATGTCTTTCTTCCATGATAAAAGCATCACTGATGAAGCTTTCAATATCAAAGTGAACCCTCCTCGTCTGGTCAAAAGAGCATAAAAGATGTATCCAAAACCGTTCAACAAACTCGCATTGAATCATTATGTGGTGGTTAGTTTCCTCATGAGCTTCGCAGAAAGGGCAACAATAAAGACATAAAGCTCTGGAATGATTTCTTCTTTAAATTTGATCAGTAGTATACAATTTTCCTTTACTAATATCCAAGGGCAAACTTAAATTTTAGATGGAACGTTTTTCTTCCATATAAAGTTATGAAAAGGAAAATTCACATGCGAGATGATATCGTAGCCTTTTAAAAAGGTGAGAACCTCCATATTCTGTATTGATTATACTTGACGTCCGAATTCAGAAAAAACAAGATACAAAAATGCAAATATGAACACTCAAAGGTCATTTGAAACTCAAATTCAGATTCTTGAAAACAAGCAACACACAAAATAAGAGTTTAATCCAAAATATTTAGACACAAATATAAAAGAAATGGTGCATGAAAACAAATTCAACCACAAATGCAAACCTTTTGACAAAGAAAGGGAAATGCAGACCTTTTCAACGGCCTTTTGATTTCCAAAAGCATTAATTAAGTCGGAAAACTCAGAGAATGACAGCTTCCCATCTTCATTGTAGTCCTGTCAAGGTATGTGAGTGAGATTACAAAACAATTGACATAAACAGATTTTTTCAACATGAATGTGCCATATCTTTACGCAGATTTGCTTGCTTTGTTGTCTAGTGTCAATAGAATTTTTCACATATAAAATGAATTCAAATATCATTATTCATGTCTATATTTCCGATAATCTATATAATTACAACTTCTGCATTTAAGATTCAGTAAAAGCCTTACCAGTCTGACTCTTCACACCTCTATAAGAATGAGCATTAAGATGTTCATGTAAAAATAAGTTCCCTAAAACCACATGTGCGCATAACAATCTATTATTGTACAATCAATTTGTTTTGTTTGGAGACCGACTCATGACATAGGCATAAATTGCATCAGCATAATCCTCATTTCCAAAAGACATAAATCAAGAGGTTTTTATCATTAAATCACTGTTGTTCATAACTAGGCAAGTTGTCACTTCATTTAATAATTGTAGCATGTCATCTCTATCATGTAGGGTGGATTGTATTTACCATTAGGCAAGGTCTCTGCCTGTTATTGTTTTGATATGTTGGACGTGAATTTGTTAGACAGATTGTTATTAGTACTAGATTAAAGAGATTATAAACTCGTGTTATTATCCAATCATCACTATTAATAATATTTATTAGTTATGGCCCCATACTTAGTTGTCATTGACTATACTAAAACTGATGCATAAAATTGAGAAAATATCTTCTCACCAAAAAAACAGAGAAAATATCTAATAATTAAAGCATCTTGTAGTAAAAAACATAGTCATCTTCAATATAGTTGAAAAGCTTCACGAGAAGAAAAGGACATTCCCATGGATAATTATCATTAGTAGGTCATGTAAACCAATACACAAAGAAATTTGATGTTTTTACTTGATCATTAAGTAAAGAGAACTCATCAAATGTGCATGTGCTAAATTTCCGAATCAAAGATTACATGTGGGATTTTTATAATAAATAAAATTATTTTAATTAAAAAAGAAAATAATAAGCAAAAATTTTATTTTTAATAATCAACAAATAAATGACTTCTGACAATCTCATCATCTTTAAACATTTAACTTCCTCTTCATTTTAAGAGGGATAGCACAAATCTATCTAATCATAAAACTTGACTTGTGGAAGATTATTGATTATGAACAGTAGGTGAAAGACCCATAGTGTCTTATAATTGATAAACAAATATAATATACCACCATAGTAACTAAAAAAGAAGAGTAATAACCGAAAGCCTTTCTTGATCCTTAGAGCCATGAGTTTTTTAACCTTGTTTGTTTCTTTTATATTCCCGAGTGGTTGTTTAAGTTTGAACGTTATGAGATAGTCTACATCCCCATAAGTAGTGAAAAGAAATTATCAGAGGTTTGTGACTGATCAATCCAATCCGTCTTTCTAAACATGCACGCTGACAAAAAATTCTAATTGGAGTTCATATAGAGGGAATCATATTGTTTACATTTGATATGTGGTAGCAACACTTCATTCTCCTCTTAAAGTCTTTCAATGATGTTCCAAACAAATATTCAAATCTAAACCTTATGATATTGACCACTATATCCAGTTGGCCATAAATTCAATAGTATGGTAACCTTTCTTTTTAGTCTCCATCGTGATTAGTATTAATCCTTCTAATGGTATTATATAGTAACATCATTTGATTAAAAAAAAAACATTAAAATGTGCCAACATGGAGGGTTAATAGAAAAGACTTGAGTTCTAGTTTTCAATTTTTCAACTCGTAATTTTTTTATAATCAAGAAACCTTATGTGCATGCTACTTTTCAATAATTTTTTGTGTTTCCTACCATATATGAGTGAAAGTAGAAAATGAAAATATGACGCATAACAAAAGAGAACATACCATTACAGACAATATGCGTCTTGCAAAACCCTTTTCTGTTTCCATTGGGTCCTACAAAATTATGAAATATATATGTTGAGTCCTCAAAGTTTAAACAATAAATAAGTTGACATGAGATAGATAATGGTTATGCATGGTTATTTTTACTGTTGCTGTATACCTCAACTTCACAGGAAAGGGAAATGTTGCCAACTACAATGTCAGGTGATGATGGATCCAACAGATCAAATAGCTCAAAGTCAGATTCTGAATCCTGCAGAGCCACCAATATAACATACCATTGCATATGCAAATATGAGTATGCAAACTTAAATAACATATGAGATAAGCACTAAGTGACCGTAATGCGCAAGTATAATCTAATCCTTCATACTATTAAGCGTCATCACAAACACACAGATGATGTTATTAGAAGAGACACGAGTTAAACCATAAAAATAATGACTTCCCATCAAATATCTAGTCCACAGTGGAATGAATTCTGGGTGAAAAAAATCATCTATTCTTCAATACTCAAAGGTACAGACTCAGGAATATGAGGGCCTGATCTCTCTTAATTCTTCTCACTAACTTCCTACCTTTCTCTCTTGCCACTTTTTATCGGCTGAGTGCAGTTGGGTAACTACCATTTTTTCAGTTGTAACTATTTCTTTACAACTACCTTTGATATCCTTCCTATCTTTCTTTCTTCTTACACGTGTAAACATCAAAAGAGGTTCATCATTACTCCCAACCCAAAAAAAAAAAAACACCTCCTCAAGGTGGAAAGTAAAAAATTGGTTCCTGATTTGTTCAAATCTTCCCATGTCGCTTCATAAGCCGGAAGGTCCCTTCAATTTGATTAGCATTGTTTCGTAGGGGTATCGCCACTTTGTTGTTTAACTTCTTAATGTCTATCACCGCCCATTATATAAAAACAGAAATTAAATTACTAATATAAAAATAAAAGATAAAATATTAAAATAAAACGATAAATGACTCATTAACTTATTGAATTTGCTTGGTTCTGGGTCTGGGCCTGGGCCTGTAGCACATCACTTCCATTACACAACCGGGAGTGATTAAAAAAACCATACCCGTGCTAGCATCTATTGTTTGAATCCTAAATATGATTCAACCAATAATTATACTAATCTACATATATCTTTCCATGAATAAGTACTTGAAAAACAACAAATTTTCAGATTTTGAGGGAAAGATATTTGAATTATAGTCAAAATGGCTTATCACTAAGTACTTTAAGAGTGATATTTTAGTTTGGTTCTCTCTGATTAAAGAGAAATGGTTTTTTATAAATTATTTTCTTAAGGTTTTTGTTTTGGGGGAGCTTTTTTCCCTCTAGTCTTCTTGTACAATATATTTCTTAATATAAATTAGGAGTGTGCAAAAATCGAACCGGACCGAAGAACCAAACTGAACCGAACCGATCGGTTTTGGTCTAGTTCGTATCGGTTTCTAAGCTATACGAACTAAAATTTGGTTCTACTTTTCAAGAACTGAAAATCTCGATTCAGTTTTTGGTTCTAAAATCTAGAACCGGAACGAACCGAAAGAAACCGAAGAAAATAAAATTCACTTAAATTATTTAAACATAAGAGTAAATATTAAGAAATTATTCAATAAAGTGTAATTCCTAGTTTGAAATTCAAATCTCACAATTGTCTAAAATTAAAATTATTTGGTTATTATATATATAATAATTGAATTATTGTCTAATTATTCATTAAATTGTACTAATTAGAGATTAAATTATTAAATTATTACTTAATTAGTAATAAGATTATTAAATTATATTAATTAGTGATTCAATAAGTAGATTATACCTAATTAGTAATATATTATAGAATTATACTAATTGGTGATTAAATTGTTAAATTATTACCAAATTAGTAATTTGATTATTTGATTGAACTAATTAGTGATTGAATTGTATGATTAAAAAACAAATTAACTCATCAACTTGCATAAGATTATTTATTTATGTAATTTGATATTTTATTAGACTCATAATTTAATAATTTTTTGTTTTTAAGAACATAATTTTTTGTTTTTAAGAAACTGAACAACAATCGAACTGGACCCCAACTAAAATTTTGGTTCGATTTCTCACCTTAGATGGTTCGGTTTTGCTTCCATTTTTTATGAACCAAAAAAACTCGGTTCGTTTCGGTTCGACTCTAAAACCTAACCGACCTTTGCTCACCTCTAACACAAATTGTTTCTTATACAAAAAAATTAATAGGAAATAATGATAAAAAAGACAGCTTAAATCATTGTAACAAAATAATGTAATATCTTGCATAAAAATAAATGAATGCCTTTGTCTATTACATAAATTGAAGACATTGTACCTTCCCAATTATAGGCGTAAAAGCTACCAAACATTGAGAATAAATTAATTTTTAAATCATCAATGCTTTTAGATTAACCCTAAGACAACATCTACATGAGTTTCATTTTGTCATCATAAAAGATCACATTTGCGTACATGTCTCCATATACAAATATCATAGCAGTGAATTGACAATTAATGTGAGGGAAAAGGAATTAACTTGCCAGTCTTGAACGGTAAGCAACATGTTTATATTTATTAGATAGAAGTTTCTCGGCACATGTGGCCAACTTTCGAGACTTTCAGAACCCAGTAGTCTTAGTTACAAAAGTAAGAACTTAGCATTCCATAGAGTTTAATCGTTATTTTTGTATGAAGGATTGTAACCTAAAAACTGCCACTCACCTGTGCTAGATATTCAAGGAGATCAATTTCACAATATCCAACAAGGTTGTTGCGGGAGAACTTATTTGTCTGCATCATATACAAAAGTAACTTAGGAATAAAAGGTCATAGTGTTAATTAAATAGAATATTTCATGCAGCATGCTGTTAGGTGACAGAATTTAACACACTACACATAACATTCACAATAGCCAAACAATTGATTGAATTGTCTCTTATTTCCAGGAATACAATAATATTCAGCTTACATTTCCAAGAGGTATTCCTCTTGTTCTTCATTCCTACTTAACAAAATGATCACCAACTACCTAATCTTTTCCTCCTTCCTTTATATGAAAAAGAAGATAAGGGAGTTTTCTAACTATTTTCTTAACTACTTTTAAGATAACTACTAATTAGTTATCTTCCAACTACTGCCTTCTATAAGCAGCCATTGGCTTGGATCTCTGTACATAGGGGAACCTAATATGTGGTCGCTTATCATTACCTCCTACCCAAAGACTCACCTTCTCCTCGAGGTGAAAATTGGGAGTTGAATCTTGTATGTGATTGAATCATTCCCATATAGCCTTATAGGCTGCATTGTTCTTCATTTTAAGAGAACTAATGAATCTAATATGTTTTTTAGCAGATATTTACAGGTATCCAACAGCTTTGGCTCGTTTGACATGTTTAAGTCCTCTGTAAATTGAGGTGGCATGTGTCTTGCTTTGAGTAGACTTCCTTTTGCTGCATTAAAACAGGGATAGATGGAATATTGGATGTCATGTTGTCGCATCTGGATGTGCTAACATCACACCCCATATCGAGACAAGAGGCAAATATTTACAAAAGATTCCCAAAGTGAGAAGAATTTAATTAAATATCAAACCAAACATAATTCAAATAAAACCTTTTTATAAATATAATCCACTTCATCATTGCTCAGCTATGGTACCCAGTAGTTAGGGCTGCAGCATTAGCCAGTGTTTTCTCCCAAACCAAAATCTATATTTCAAAAAACCACCATCTAAACTCATTTAAACTTCAACTAAATCAATCCTAACACTTCTAATACTCCATTTCCTCGAAAAATATTCCACACACAACAGCAACCACACTTCATTTCTTATTTCCCAATCTAAATCATGCAACTAAACCCAAGTTAACACATTTAAGAGATTAGAAAACTTTTAACTTGTTCATTCTTGGATTTTACTTGCTCAAAAATTAAATTTTGATGCACCCCTTAAACTCCAAAGACTTCCAAATTCGATCGAACCACCAAGGTTGTTGATGTGGTTGTTAGTTTCATCATGTGCCTTCCATAAGGGGCAACAATGTAGAGATAAAGCACTACAAGTTTTCCTCTTATCTCCTATAAGGTTTCTTTTTTTGGATTTGATCGATCATATGCTACTTCCCTTCACAAAAATTCAAGCAAACGCCTATCTTATAGGGAATTCCTTTCATATGAAATTGAAAAAAAAAGGTGGCAGGAGATGCGGATGTGAGTTGCAAGAAAGATTTTGAAGAGAAATTAGCTCCCAACTATTGTGCTTGCTCCTTGTTATACAACTATGAGATAAGAAAGCTAGCTGCATGAAGATAAGAAAGCTAACACAACTCTGTTGTAGTCATATCTTTTCTAAAAGATTAGCTCCCAACTATTGTACTTGCTCCTTGTTATACAGGGAGACAATAGCTTGATTTTTATCACAAAAAAGTCAATAAATGTTTGGAATTTCACCCATAAAGGCCCATCCCCCACCCACCAGTCTTCACTAAAAACAGATCAAAGCTCTTCTCCCCACTTTGAATTCAATGCAATCTTGAAAAAATGAAAAATAAAGAGAAATATGTTTTTCAAAGATTGCAGAAAGAGACATGATTAATTGAATTCATGGCCCAATTGAAAGGTCGAACTCCATATTTGCTCTTGATCACAACATGCCATAAGAATCACTATCCAAAGGAAATCTCCACATCCATTTCCCCACAACACCTTATTTCTTATTTCAAATTTATCTGTGAAAAATCAAATTCCCCAACAACCCCTTATTTCTTATTTCAAACTTATTTGTGCCAAGAACGCTTTGAAATTATGAATTAATCACATACTCCTATTAAATTAGATGAGGTCTTGTATCTTAAGTCTTATAACAAATTTATCCAGCATCCTGGCCATTTTGACAACAATTTTGAAAAAGGATAGATAATAGGTATTGTAAATATTAATATTATTGGCATTGATTTTTTAGCAATTGACAATTATAGAAAATTATGGAAATTATATTTTGGAAAGTTGTTTCTTGAAAATCAAGAAACTATCCATTTAAATTTTGGAAGTTCAAATAAATCAATGAATTATCTATTTGAATTATAGAAGATAGTTATCTTTGAAAGTTCAAATCTATAAAGCTTATAAGAGAAGAAATGTGGTTACTTGGAAATCAAGTACCTTTATCATTTTGGAAAAATAGTTTTTGGAAGGTAGATTTGAAAATTACTTGGTGGATGATAATGAGATATGAGATAACAACATTTGTGGGATCCATTCCTAAATTATTGAGATCCGTTTCTATAAAGTTGGCGGCACTTTTATAAAATAGCACAAGCGGTGTTACACAACTGAATTGATGAATTCGGTTTCCTTATTATGTGCGATTCTGATTTGATCTGCTGTTTGAATTAATTCACAAATAAAGTTGTTCCGAATTATATTTAAGCTTTCTTTTCTCACAAGAAAGAGTGCGCGGATTATTGATTCTTCCATCTTGATTTTGTGTGCCGCGAGTTATTCTTCTTTCTTCACCCATGGTTTCATGTGGTGTAAGTTATTATTAATTCGATTTGTGAAGAGTCGGTCATTATTCATTGGTGCGGATTGTTTATTCTTCAAAGGAGTTCTACTTGCGCCGTAAGCCGTCATTGTTTCTCTCCCAACGCTTTTGCGTGTGGGTCTGTTATTATTCATTCGATTGTTGATTGAATATATACACACTCTGTTCGTGGCTGGATCTGATGACATTCTGAGTGTGTTGATTGGTTGCATCCGAAGACAACAACTGGTGTTACAGACAGTGTCACAGGTGCATTTATTGTGTTCTTCATTGAAGCTCAGTCTCGGGAGGAGGCTGTCTAGAACTCGGGAGGAGTTTTGATCGTGGGCAAGGGGATCTTGTCATACACGGATTCCGGGAGGAGGAGTCATCGACAAGGGAAGCTTGTCACATTTGGATTCCGGGAGGAGTCATCATCAACAAGGGGATCTTGTTGTGTTTAGATTCCGGGAGGGATCGATCTCAAGACGAAAAGAGCTCGCAAAAACAGATTTACTGGGAAATTAGATAGAGGCAGCGACAAAGAAAAGAAGGAGTATTACTTTGTGTTAGACCGAGTGTCTTGTAACTTCGTGAACTCGTAAATTGTTTTTAATTCTGGGCGTGACCCCGCAGACGTAGGTAATTGCCGAACTGCGTTACCAACCTTCTGTCTTCTTACTTTCTGCATTTTATTATTGTCCATCATTGCACTTATTATCGGTATCTCACGTAGTGTTCCACAACACACTAAGACACCGCGTATCTAATCACGATTTTTCAAGTATGAATACTATCAAGAACAGCCTGAATGAAGGCAAATCTACCTCCCCTTGAAAAACATCTTTTTTTCCATTAGTTTGTTCTATAACATAGGCCGCCAAAAAAACAAGATAAGCGTGTGGCATGCTTCCAAGAATGTAATCATATTTGTTGTATCGCACAAACTTGATTACTTGTTTCCGACCCTTTAAATCAATTCTATTTGGTTTACTCCATTATCCATAATGCATAAATGAAACCATGAATCGTGAGTTAAAGAAATCATTGATAGGATGCAACAAAGTGTGAATGACAATGAAAATCCGTCCTTCATGAGGTTTCCCACAGATTTTTTTTATTACAAGAAGCAATTATATTTATTCATCGAAAAAGAAGTACAAGATTGGACATTTACTTCTGGTGCTAATGTCTTCCTTTTTTAAACTTCTAATTTGGTTATAGATTAAAATACCTTGTAAGGAATTCTACATCCACCATCAATATATAAGTTTAAATATCTTTAATTGGAATTTATAGAAGAAAAGAATTCTGAAACATTATTCCTTTAGAAAAGTGATGTGTATTATGAGAGGTATGAGACTTATCTATGAAAAAGTTAATATTACTCTAATTCTTAGTCAGCTGTAATACAAGCCAAATTTTAAGGAAAGCAATTACAAGGGTATATTTAGGAAAGTTAGCCAAATAGACAAGAAAAATACCCTCCAAGAAGAAAACAACAAGAGCCAGGACCACAGCCAGCTAAAGGACAACAATTGTCAACAGACATAAACGTCAAGCATCTTTTCAACAAGGAAACAATAGTATTTGGTCTGCCTGTTCATCATTATTTCAATATGTGCAGGATGTGTTATCACAAAAAATTTTGGAGAAATTTCATGTTGTATTTTCTTGACTTATCGTGAATTAACATGCATATTTCTCAGTTTTCCACCAATTTAATTCAGGACTAAGGTTGCAATTACTATGAAAAATAAAAAGAAATGAATATGTCCATAAATAGCAAAAAGTTAAAATAAGGAAAAATAATTGACATTTATACTCCAACTTAAGGAGAGTGTTAGAAAGGTATAAATATTAAGATTGATACTTTCCTAATTAAAGTGGATTTGATTTTGTATTGAATTAGGAATTAGTTTCCTTAAGAGTTAGTTTTTTTATTTACATTTTAAGTTTGTATATAAATGTATTCACATATAATGAAATAGTACAGAGAATTATTCTCTTCACAACTTTGTTTTAACAAAGTTAAAATATAACTATTCAAATACTATCATAAGACTGTGCTACATTTTGATTTGGGAAGCACTTTAGAGTCCCAGAACATTGTCGATTTCTTACTAAAATAATACTATCAAAAAGATAGGATGAAAGACTTGATCATTTGACATATACTGATTAGATTCAAAAGAAAAAATTTCTTCAAGTTCACCTCAAACACAGAAATCCTTGCAACACGAGGTCCATTTTTCTCCAAAAGAAGTTTCTTTGCCTGAGGGAGAAATAGAACAGTATATAGAACAAGAAATCTGCATGGCATAAAACACTAACTGGAAACTATATGCAGATTAGGAATGCAAGTATACAAGCAATTAAATAGAAAAAAGTGTCATATCATTTCACTAATTACCTAGCTTTTTCCCTTAAGAGTTGTATTACTGATAATGTTTAAATGCTCATTGACCTCAAGGCTCCAGAATTCATACAATTATGTATACAATAAGCTGTCGTAAAGAAAATTGGAAAAGTAAATAGCATCAAGATAGAGTGCCCAGAAAGAAAAAATTATTCAGTGTGACTGGTACACACTGAGGCATCCTCTTCTCTATTGGACAAGCGCAGCTTTGTTGCAATAAATGTAGTTTTGGAAATGTTACAAAAACTATCAATAACCAACAGAAATTCCACGCAAAAGATTGATTGAAGGTCACAATGGACTAGGCTTATTAATATTTTCTTCCTAGTAAGTCCAAAGAAACTCCAGTGAAAATGAAGAATGGAACTAGTTTATGCCATCTAAGTGTACTGGTTAGAATACTCACAGAGTTCCAGACAGGTTTGTCAGTTCTGCAATACCAATTACATGAGATTCAGCAAATAGAGCAGAAGTTAATGAAAGTTTCTTTTTTATGGAAAAAGATGATGATATCGACTATTAGATGGCAATGAAGTCACCATAAATAAATACTGAAAGCAGAGTTGAAAATAGAATTAGTAGTCTATATTTTCTAGTTAAGAACATGGTATTTTAGAGAAAGTAAATGAACTTCTTTCCATGGAAAAATTACTAGAAAAAATAAATAAATCAATGTTAATCTTTTTAGAACATTTTTTTAATAAGAAGAACATGCCATTTCTTTCAAAAAATACAGCATCACATAACATTGCTAGTATTTCTAACATCAGTAGAAATTAGATTTTATAGATAGAGCTAACTAATATTTCTTATTCTGTTGACTCTGGCTCTCCTCTTTCACCATTTCCTTGTAATTCTCTCCACTCCAGGAATTATATCAAATATAGCCCATGCTAATGAAATAGTTAACATGCGTAAAATCATGTCAAGGATCTGAAAAACTATGGCAGCCCCAACCGGTTTTTTAGAGGGGAAAAAAAACAAGAAATGAAGCTATCGATAATCTATCAAGTATCCGCGCTTAACTGATCAGAAATTTGCGTTCGAAACGTTTGCTCTCCAAAAGAAACACAAGCAAACCACTCGTCCTTAAACTTCATTTCCGCCTGCAAACGAGAAAGAACAGATTCTTCATCCGCTCATACCAAATGTACAACAAGAAGAGGGAGAGTATATTTACGCGGATGAGAGTGAGGAGAGCGATTCCAGCGAAATCTTCGGCAGACAGAAGCTTCGGAAGACCCCCGGAACCAGAGCCATTGCCACTGGAACGACGGCGACGGCGACGACGAAGATGAAAACGATCAAGGTGAAGTCGTTGCTTAAAGCGAGAGGAGCGGGAGCCATCAGATTCGGGAGAAGAAGATGTAGATTGCTTATGGACGGAGCTCTCATTCCCCATAGTCCCACCACTCTCTCTTCTGTGCAGAAATATTCTGCAGTACACAACCTTTTGACTTCTGATCCCATCCTTTTATATTTTTCAATAGAAGTGGCTTGTTTTGACCGGATTATGAATACTGTGCCAGAAATAAATAATTAACTCTTTTAATTTTTATGGGTAAATTTCAAAAATCAGCATGTACTTTGGTCAAAGATGGAAAAAAACTTAAAAGTATTTTTTGAGCATGAAAGAGTTCAAAGTATCAAAAACCTATTAAAAAAAAGTCTTATGGTCGACCGCTAACCCCCGCATATCATTTTAAACGTAGAGCGGTCGACAGCATCCCCCAGTGCGGTCGACTATGTCTCAGCAGAGGGTGTTCAGCCTCTATTCACCCTCTATTTTTAATTTACAAATTAATTTTAAAAAAATATCAAATGATATCCAATTTAATTGAAATTTTTACCACATCATGAGAACATAAGCTGGAAAGTTTCGTGATTTTCTAACCCTTGTACTATTTATTATAATTTTAATTAATTATTTTATAAAACAATTATAATAAATCATACCAGAGTTATAAAATCACAAAAATTTTCAGTTATCTTCTCATGATGTGGTGAACATGATAAATATTTTCACATAAATTGAATGTCATTTGATATTTTTTTAAAACTAATCTCAGTCCCGTCTTCACATTGTATACTCAATTTATAACATTCAATTTTAAAAAAATTAAAAAAATATCACGAAACTTTGTGATTTTTTGTAATATAGTATTAGAGCAAATCTTCCAATCTTAATCTAAGATGGCTCGAGGTAAGAGTGTTGCGCAATCTTCTTTTTCTAGAGGTGCAACAAATTCATCTTCTCAAGCCGTCTGAAGTTCTTCATCTGCATGGAATGTTCTGTGTATTTCGCATAAAGGGTGTTCAATTGTCTACCAATGTTCTACTTGTGTGTTATAATTTTGCATAAAGGGTGTTCTATGTATTTCTTTGTTAATGTTGTGGAAAATGGAAAGCAGGTTTTTTGTGGAAGGACAGAACACTGAGCAGGAGCACCCACCCGTTGATCTGACTTTTCACGCAAAAGTCTTGCTCGTGAAGATATTGCAGCTGAGTTTTCATTATCGGTGTAGAACAATTCAACACTTAGAATTTAGAATTTCTTTAACAAATCTGCTCAAGCAGGCAGAATATGCGTTGATACTTGAATTAGTTTTATTTATATTCAATTGGTAATAAAAGTTTAAAAGGTGAAAGGTGCGTGGTTGGCTTTTAATGACAATCCACCCAATCCAACTCACGTCACGGTTCAGAAAGAAAAGAGAATTCAATAAAAGATGTAATGCTTTCCAACATTCTTCCTTTCCGCCTTTGCCACGTTGCATGTCTTCAAATGGATCAACAACATTCGTCCCCATCTTATTGGATCGTTGGGTTTATCACAGTGATAAATAAATAAATAGTGATTCTTTCCATTTACCGGATAAATCATATAATTAATTATTTATTTAACCTCTAAGTTTTTACACGTACTAGTTTTTAAAGCCACGTCCGCGACAATTTGACATATATTTTTAGTCTGGTTCATCAGACAACTTTTGAGGATAAAAAAAAAAAACTAATTGAAAAAATATAAGTAGGTTCAAAACAATAAATAACATGAATCAATTTACGCACCAATGAAGAAGAATAGAAATTTAAAATAGAATAAATTGGATTTATTTAAAAAAATTTTAAATCAATCCAATATCGTTTGATATTTTTTTTAAAATTAATTTATAAAATAAAATAAAAACTGAGATTAATTTTTAAAAAATAGCAAAAGATATTTTATTTATTTGAAATTTTTTTCACATGTTCACAAAATCATGGGTAGATAATAAAAAACTTTTCGTGATTTTCTAAAACTTGTATGATTTATTGTAATATTTTTATAAATTACTGAATAAAATTACAATAAATCGTACATGTGTTAAAAAATCACGAAAATTTTCAAATTATCTTCTCATTAAGTAGTAAACATGTGGTAAAAATTTCAAGTGAATCCAATATCGTTTGGTAATTGTTTAAATGAGTGATTAACAAAATTATTGATAAAATGTCAAAACTAATAACAGAATCAAAGTACAATGTTTGGTTTATCGATTTTTTAGTACAGAGGGCTAACTGACATAAAGTGCATTAGTACAGAGCTAAAATCAATAATAGATCAATAAAAAATATTACAAACACAAAATTCGGTCACTAAAATTTTAGCTTTAATATATAAGAGATGGTTCAAATTTTTGAACGAATACATATTCAAGAACTGCATATGAAAATATTTGTTAAGGAGAAACATTTCTAAAACTATAGCTAACTGTTACCCAGTAGAAAAACTAAAATCATGTAAACTATTTTCTAGAAGCATTTTTGTTTCTCACTAAATCCTCTATCCAAAATAAACATCATGTCTACTAATTAAAAAGTTTCAGAGATGACATTTCAACTCACTAAAAGGCAGCACATATTCCAACAAGTAACCAGTTAATCCAAGATCAAGGATTATTTCCCAATTAACACTCTAATTAACAGTGATTTACAATATGAAACATATGAAAATATTTGAGCTATAATTTCAAGCCCTTATTCTGTGAACATTGGGGAATTAATCACAGAAGTAATTTCTTCCTAATCTGTCGATGAATATGACCATCAATGGCGTAAGATTAGTGCTATGGAAAGAATTGGAGGAGCTTTCCCATAAATTGAGGAACTCGGTTTTCTAAGCTCAGAAGAATTCTTGAGAGCTCAGAGAATCGGTGACTAGAGAAGATCTTGCCTTGTCCCGCTCGGCCTCTGAAGAGATTTTTGGAAAGATTTTTCCTCCTTTTTTTCTATTGTTTGGCTGTAACCTTTTATGTATACAAAAGGTAATGATGTTCCTTGTTCAGCAAGAAATATAGCATAGCTAATAACTTATCATGAGATGTCTAGTCTAGAGATAATTATTTACAAAGATAATACTCCCCCTCAAGTTGGAGCATGGAAATTGCAAAGGCCTAACTTGCGAAGAAGTAAAGAAAATTGTGATTTATTAAGAGCTTTAGTCAAGATATCCGCTAGTTGTGCACCGGTCTGAATATGTGTAACGCTCCGAATTATATAAACCTGGTTTGTTACTCATAGACCCGAACATAACTAAAAAATTTTGGACCAAAACATTTAAATCAGTTTACTCAAAATTTTGACATTTTCTAAAACCTCAAAACATTTAAGATCTTGCAGCGGAAATCATTTAAGCAAAAATAGAATTGAATAAAACTATAGAAACAATGTTTGATTAATCGGTTGGAATGTTAAGAAATAATCGACCAAAGGAAATGAAGGTTTAAATCATGAAATACTTGAAAGATTACGAAGTCAAACGCATCTGCCGCCGAGCGAAGTCAACAGAAAACAGAAGGCTTCTACCGGTGGCAGATGACAAATCACTTCCTACACCTTCCGATAATCCACATCATCCGATAGACTCTATCTACCGATGACGTCAGCTAGATGATTTAATCATTCGACTCCTGCCGACCACA
This sequence comes from Begonia masoniana, assembly GCA_022432975.1. NCBI lineage: Eukaryota > Viridiplantae > Streptophyta > Magnoliopsida > Cucurbitales > Begoniaceae > Begonia > Begonia masoniana. Next base: position 15,694,156 of record CM039509.1, read on the forward strand.
AGACGACAAATCTTTCACCCTCGTCTTCCGATAGAACAAGCTACATATACCGGTCACCAAACGATAAAACCTCTATATCATCCGATGGCTTCCACTGAGGACATCTGTTAGTGATTTTACACCTTTACACGCAAGTGCACGTGTCGCTAACGAAGTAATAGAGTAAGTAAAGTATCGATCCCACGAGGATATTGTTAATTGAATTAATCGCTATAAAAATCTTATAAAAATATTAAATTGCTGGATAAAAATTAGAAATAAAATATGAATAATGATTCAATAAAATAAAGCAAGATTAAACGAGGTGAAAACGATAAAAGAAGGCCTTGGCTAGGATCAATTTTCTTCGTTACGATGATTCTGCTACTAATGCTCTGGTAATGCTCTGCAGCATTATCTAAAAAACAGCAAGAATAAAAATATTTTCTAGGATTCTTTCGAATTGCCTAGGTAAATTCAAATTAGAATTTCTTTCTACCTTGAAAGAATGTAACTAATATTGAATTTTCGATATGTGCTATTCTTATCGCCAATCAAATTAATGTTAACTACGTTGTAACAATTTAATTCGATTAATTATTCGTGCATCTAAAATTTATATCTATCTGTCGATACAATATAAACATGAATCGTCAACCTATCTATCGATACGATCTGACTTAGCAAGAAAATTTCACAAATAATTGTTCAATAGATAATTACAGAAACAAAACCAAGATCGTAGCAAAATATCGCAACAAATACTATCGTCCTAACCAAGATTAAAGAAATTAGCTACTAAACATAATTAAAATCAAACTAACAACAACTTTGTTCATAGAAAATAATGCAATAAAAATAATAGAAGAAGGAGAATTCTCAAAGCTTGGCGTCGGTGGTCTCCAGATCCAGATGCAGCGCCTCTCTCCCCTGCTGTGTAAAAGTTCTCTCTTCTCCAGCAAGAAGTCCCTTTCTTTTTCTCCAAGTACCGTATCAAAGGAATCCTCTACTTTTTGCTAGAAAAATTCACGCCCAAAAGAAAATCCAATCTGTTTCTATATTTTCTCCTCTTTTTTGTGTAGTCAATCTTCTCTCTCCTCCATTATGTGGGTCCACCTCATTTTCTCTTCCAGAATGGATTTCTTTCTTCCAATTGGTTCTTGATCCACGTGTTTTCATGAAAAATCAAATCTCTTCCTTTTAAATGGCTTTTCCTTCCTTTCTTGTCATTTTCTCCATGCCACATGTCCATTGCTTCTTTTCCACAAAATCTTCATAGTGTTTGATTTTCCTTGATCGTAGTAATTTCTTCTCTCTCTTCTTATATTCTGCATCAATTTATAATCAAAATAAATCCTCAAATATTTGGCAACCATAATTTTCTCTAACAAATCTAACTTTTAAACTTGATTTTTCCCACCATAATCCTTGCATTCAAATATGAAAATATAAAATTCAAATTAAAGAGAAAAATCATGCTTTTAATAGAAAATCAGCATAAAATATATTAAATTCAATCAAAGCCCTAATGCTGCAGCATTGCATAGCATTTGTAGTAAATCCATATCAATTTATTATTGCAATCACTCAATTCATCTAAGTTTTCTTATATAAAATTAGCATAAAATGACTCTAAAATAAGAGTCATCAAATACCCCCAAACTTAAACCATTACTCGTCCTCGAGTGATGCAAACAAAAATGACTTTCCAAGGTAACATTGACAAAATCGATATAATTTCAAAATATCTACTAACTTGTAAATTATTGAAAAATTTCACTATCACAATTAAAAGCAATCAATATAGATTCAATTCCCAATAAACTAGTCAAAATGTGTGTGTGCTCAAACTCCATTTGAATTGCTAAGTTCAATCATTAAACTAGAAATCACAATACATATCATCGAATGTCAACTCTCTAATATCCTTCATAAATTCATTAGCATTCAAAGATTCTTCTTCTTTATTTTATTTTGTTTTTAAATAAGTGAGGGGATTAAGTGTTTTTTTTTTTTACATTGACTTTATCTATCAGTCACACTACCTTTTGACGCGATTGACAACATTGGTGATGAAGTCCTCCGGTTACTCAATAGTGTCACCTTAAGATAAATATACTCATATATACAATAGAGGAGTATAACCAATAAACATGCAACGGAGTTCCTCCCAAAGTTCCTCTAATTTATTTCTACCCATCGAGTATCCAAAAGGCTCACTCGAAATTGAAAGTAGATTAGAAAATTGCACACATTTTTTTTTTAACCCCCAAACTTATTATTTATTATATTTTTCTAAGAAGAATTCTCTAATTGCTAATTTCTTTAATCAAACATTAAATTATTGACACCTAGATATAATTGTAATGTCTAGAAATGATGATATTCCTAAGCAACCAACAAGGAGTTTGTGTGTTAAGAACAACTAAACTTATGGGAATAAATCTTAATTGATTTCTAATAATATGTGACAATAACATTATTCAATAACTTACTAAAGTAGAAGATATTAGGAAATTAAATTGCATTGCTCTTCATTTCCTTCAATTTCCTTTTTTTTTTTTAAATAAATATGACAATAGGTAAAAACAAAACAAACAGAACAACAACTAACAAATCAACGAAACACACCTACGCACCAAAAAGATAATACTAAATTCCTTAAAGTAAAATTCAAACAACCAACATTAAACATTCAATCACCATCCAAGGATTCAATTTAAACAGTAAACATTGACATGCAAAATAAACATCTACATTAAACAAACATTATTCAACAGCACCCCCACACTTAAGAGTTGGCAGTGTCCCCACTGCCAAACAAAATAAAGTTCACATAATCAACATAAAAAAAATAGAACAAAAATAAAACTAGGGAGTAGGACTTCCCTGGCGTTCATGCTTCAGGTTCTGACTCCTCATCCGAATCTCTGAAGAGTGCTGTTGGGAACCGAGGGAAAACAGGAGCTGGATCTTCCTGCATTTTGGCAAAACTGGCTGCTGTTGTTGTATCACGAAGCTTGGTGTATTGCCAGAATATCCTGTTTTTACGTTTCAGGCTCTTCATTGATTTTCTCATTTGGTATTGGAGATTTTCATAAAGTATGAATTTCGTCTTCAAAGCCAAAATGTCATTGTCAATCCGATCGAGCCTTTTACACACTGATACCAAACTGTCAAATATTTTCTGTTGTAAATTGCTATTGCTGGAGGATGCTGCAGCTTCACTTGCAGCATTCTCCTGTGCTTCTGGTTCTCCAGCGCTCAATCCTTCCGATGCAATTCTCCTTATAATAATTGGTGTCATCACTGGGCCGGGAGAGAGTTCTTCTTCATCAGCTTCAGAAATTTTGCGCATAATCCAGACACCAAAGAAGGAAACAGTAGCTGCCCTTTTGGCTTGAGGGCATTTGCACAAAGATTTCTGTAAATGACCAGACCAATATTTATCTTTTTATTGGTTAGAATGCAGTATAGCAAAATGGCACGATCCCTGGTTACATGCTGACCATGAGAAGAAGGAAATATCCGAAGTTTCAAAAAGTGATACCAAACCTTGGCTTTTGGCAGCAGAGATAGCCGAGGAATGGAGAGGAAACCTGTTTTCGATCTCACCCAATCTGTACCGGGCATAGCTATTTCCTTTAAAGCCGATTCCAGAAATTCAGATGATAAATTATCTTCGTATTTGTAAAACTCATCTTCAACTTCCTCAAGATTGTAAAAACTATTAATCGCTGAAGGTCCGAATCTCACATCGCACTTTCGAACCTGAATACACTCGGGCAGATCTCCCTCAAAATTTGCATAAAACTCTCTCACAATATTTATTACTGCTGCCCCTGGAACCTCACAAAATTTCTCCCATTTACACTCCTGAATAACAGAGGTAATGTAGTTTGGGTACCTCAATAGCTGCTCGTCTGCGACTAGGAAGCCTTTTTCTTGAGCAAAGCTGCGTTGCTGCAAACCCTGCTCATATCTCAACTTTGCCTCTTCGGAGATGAAAGCCATTCTATTTACCTGCTTAACGTTCTTTTTCCCTTTTTGCTTTGGCCTCATTGATACCGACACAATAGTACGTAGTGCTGTGGGCGTTAGTCGCAGCGGTGTAGGGCAGAGGAGAAATTTGCTGAAAATTTCGTTCGGAGACTCAAAAGAAAAATTTACCGAAGGTCGGCGGTAGATTGCAAGCAGTGAACAACCCTAAATCGCTTTGAGAGAGATTGGGTGAAAATGAGTAGACAAGTAACCGTGAAATTCAAACTTTACTCATTTAAACAAAAAAATAAAATAAAATAAAAAAAATTAGAGTAAAATGCAACTAAAAATTAATACATAAAAGGATATTTTTGAGGGTTGCCTCCCTCACAGCGCTGAGTTTTTACCTAAGTCTTCAGCCAGACTTCCCTTTTTGCTCATTTTTCTTCCAGATTTTGTAGGGAAATTGACATAATCCTCGTCAATTTCTCTCCAAAATAATGCTTTATCCGTTGACCATTTACCTTAAAAGTTCTTCAATTTTTTTCATCATGCAACTCCACTGCTCCGTATGGAAAGACCTCCATTATTTCAAATGGCCCAGACCACCTCGATTTCAACTTTCCTGGAAAAAGTTTCATCCTAGAATTAAATAGCAAGACTTTTTCACCTTTTAAAAATGTTCTTGCCTGTAACTTTCTATCATGTCATTTCTTCACTTTTTCCTTATAAATTTTTGCATTTTCATAAGCTCCCAACCTTAGCTCTTCCAGCTCCTGTAACTGCAAAAATCGATGTTTCCCTGCTCTTTGTAAATCCAGGTTTAGAGTTTTAATTGCCCAATATGCTTTATGCTCAAGCTCTACTGGTAAATGACAAGCTTTCCCATAAATCAAATTATAAGGTGTGGTCCCCAGAGGTGTTTTATATGCAGTTCTATATGCCCATAATGCATCATCTAATTTTAATGACCAATCTTTTCTGTTCGGATTCACCACCTTCTCCAGAATCCGTTTTACTTCCCTGTTAGATACTTCTGCTTGTCCATTACTCTGAGGATGGTATGCTGTAGTTATTTTATGTTTGACCCCATATTTTCCCAGTAATCCAGTGAACATCCTATTGCAAAAATGGGAACCTCCATCGCTTATAATTGCTCGCGGTGTTTCAAAACGTGTAAAAATATTTTTCTGCAGAAATTTAAGAACACTTTTCCCTTCATTATTTGGAAGTGCCACTGCTTCAACCCATTTAGATACATAATCCACAGCCAGCAAAATATATTGATTCCCGAAAGAAGGTGGAAAAGGTCCCATGAAGTCTATCCCCCATACATCGAATATTTCCACTTCTAAAATATTTGTAAGTGGCAGCTCGTGTTTCCTCGAGATGTTTCCTACTCTTTGGCATCTGTCACAATTTTTAACATATTCATTAGCATCCTTAAAAAGAGAGGGCCAGTACAAACCTGATTGCAAAATTTTAGCTGCTGTTCTAGTTCCTCCATAATGACCGCCATATGGTGCTGCGTGGCATTGCTGCAGCACTGATTGCATTTCTTCTTCAGGGACACACCTTCTTAACAGCTGGTCAGCACATTGTTTGAAAAGAAATGGCTCGTCCCAGAAATATTGTTTAACATCCTTCAAGAACTTCCTTCGTTGCTGATAATCTAAATCAAAAGGGACAATATTACTTACAATAAAATTCACAAAATCTGCGTACCAGGGAGCTGAAGAAACTTCCAGCTGCAGTAGCTGTTCATCAGGGAAGAATTCTTTAATCATTTCTTCATTTTGCTGCTCCCCCACATTCTCCAGGCGAGATAAATGATCAGCTACTTGGTTTTCGCAACCCTTTCTGTCTCGAATCTCCATATCAAATTCTTGAAGTAACAGCACCCATCGAATAAGCCTAGGTTTAGCATCCTTCTTGGCAACCAAATATTTTATTGCGGCATGGTCAGTGTAAACGATAACCTTGGCGCCAATTAAATATGCTCTGAATTTGTCAAATGCAAAAACCACAGCTAGTAGCTCTTTCTCTGTTGTTGTGTAGTTCTTTTGAGCTTCATTCAATGTTTTGCTTGCGTAATAAATGGAGTGAAAAATTTTCTCTTTCTTCTGCCCAAGAACCACTCCCACTGCATAGTCGCTAGCATCACACATTAAAATAAAAGGTGAGTTCCAGTTGGGTGCAGCTATTACAGGTGCCGTGATCAGCTTTTGTTTCAGCATATTAAAAGCTTCCAGACAGTTTTCATCAAAGTTAAATGGTATATTCTGCTCCAGTAAACTGCATAAGGGCTTTGATATTTTAGAAAAATCTTTGATGAAGCGTCTGTAAAATCCTGCATGCCCCAAAAAGCTTCTGATTCCCTTCACTGTTTTTGGTGGAGGCAGTTTCTCAATAATTTCGATCTTTGCTTTATCCACCTCTAACCCTTTGTCTGAAACCTTGTGTCCGAGAACTATTCCTTCCGGAACCATAAAGTGGCACTTTTCCCAGTTTAAAACTAGGTTAGTTTCCATGCATCTCTTCAACACTTTCTCTAAATTTTCCAAGCAATTCTCGAAAGAGTCTCTAACAATGGAGAAATCATCCATAAAAACTTCCAAACATTCTTCAATCATGTTTGAGAAGATTGCCATCATACAACGCTGGAAAGTTGCTGGGGCGTTACACAAACCAAAAGGCATTCTCCTGAAGGCAAAAGTTCCATATGGGCAGGTGAAAGTTGTTTTCTCCTGATCCTCTGGTGCTATAGTAATCTAGTTATACCCTGAATATCCGTCCAAGAAACAGTAAAATTTCTTTCCTGCTAATCTGTCTAGCATTTGATCTATAAAGGGAAGAGGAAAGTGGTCCTTTCGGGTTGCTTTATTCAACTTCCTGTAGTCCATGCATATTCTCCACCCTGTTACGGTTCTTGTTGGAATTAGTTCACTTTTCTCATTAGCTACTACCGTTGTTCCTCCTTTCTTTGGAACACAATGAATTGGGCTAATCCACGAGCTGTCAGAAATGGGGTAGATAATGCCCGCATCCAACCACTTGAGTATTTCTTTCTTCACCACTTCTTTCATAATCGGGTTTAACCTTCTCTGTTGATCTATGGTTGGAGTGATTCCTTCTTCCAATCTTATCTTGTGCATACAGATGCTTGGACTTATCCCTTTTATGTCTTTCACTGTCCATGCTAAAGCTAGCTTATATCTCTTTAGAACATCTACTAACTCGTGCTCCTGCATGTTAGATAAAGTGGCAGAAATAATAGCAGGAAATGTCTTCTTGAGTCCAAGAAATACATACTTCAGGTGAGGTGGCAATTGTTTAAGTTCCACTGCGGGTGCTTCTTCGCTGGAATGTTGCAAATCATTTTTGTCATCTTCGTTTCTTATTAATGGTTTAAACTGCCTTCAATATCCGCCTGAAAATTGTTTTATTTCTGCTGCTTTGATTCCTTCAGAAATGCTGAAACACTCTTCTTCATCATAGGGACATTTAATAGCTTTTAAGACATTGAAAGTAACTTGCTGATCATTAACTCTCATCGTCAGTTCTCCTCTCTGTACATCAATCAGAGTTCTGCCAGTAGCCAAAAATGGCCGCCCCAAAATTATCGGTATTTCTCGATCGGCTTCATAGTCAAGTATAATGAAATCTGCCGGGAAAATGAATTTATCCACCTTTACCAACACATCTTCAATCTTTCCCTGATGGTGGGTTAATGATCGGTCAGCAAGCTGCAAAGTTACTGTTGTTGGCCGAGCTTCTCCAATTCTCAGCTTCTTAAAGATTGACATGGGCATCAGATTTATGCTGGCTCCCAGATCACAGAGAGCTTTTTTGAAATAATTATTATTGCCAATTTTACACGGAATGGTGAAGCTACCAGGGTCCTTCAATTTTGGTGGAATCTTATTCTGCAGAATGTAGCTGGTTTCCTCAGTCATAGCCACCATTTCATATTCTCCCAACCTCCACTTTTTGGATAGAATGTCCTTCATGAATTTAGTGTAATTCGGCATCTATTCAAGGGCTTCCACCAGAGGTACGTTGATGTGGAGTTGCTTTAAAATGTCCAAAAAATTTTTAAACTGTTTTTCCTGGTTGTGTTTTTGAAGCCTCTGTGGAAATGGTGGAGGCGGTCTCTGGAGTTGCTCTTCTGCAGGTCGATGCTGCTGCGATGCTGCGGGCGGAACTGCGGCATTTATATTAATTTCTCCATAATCATAATTAAACTCTTCGGCCTCTTGAGGTCTTTCTTTCTCAATCATCATTTCTTTTTCTTGTAAATCCTCAATACTGGGTTGTTGTTCTGCTTCTTTTTCTTGGCAATTTTTCTTCGGTTTCTCCACTCTTGGTGGCTACTCTGGAATCTCCACTTCTCTGCCATTTCTTAATAAGATAGCATTGCAATGTTCTTTTCCCGGTCTCTGTTGGATTTCAGTGTCGCTTGGTAATTGTCCACTGCTTCTCGAATTTGCAGACTGTGCTAGTTGTCCTAACTGGATTTCAATATTCTTTATCGAAGCTGCTAAATTCTGCAAAATTATATCCGTCTTTGCAGCATATTCCCTTGCAAAGTTATCTGATTTTTCTTGAACTACTGGCTTCTGAATTTGCTGATTGTAGTTTTGGGCATAGTTGTTAGCAGATCTTGCAGGTACTGCATTATTCTGTTGCTGTGAACTCCATTGGAAGTTAGGGTGCTGTCTCCATCCTGGGTTGTACGTCTGTGAATATGGATTATTGTTTCTGTTATACCCCACGTAATTTACTGATTCGGGATTCGTCAGGCATGAACTTTCATCATGGTTCTCCCCACAGAAAATGCAAGAAATCTCTTTGGTTACTGGTTGTTGCTGTTTGTTCATAGCTTTAATGGCATTTTCAAGTGAAGCTATTTTTGCATTAAGAGCAGCTACTTCATCTACCTCATAACTCCCAGGTGCTCTCCTTGCATGTGTATTTCTGTCAGATGGCCATTGATAACTATTTGCTGCCATCCTCTCCAGCAGATCGTAAGCTTCATTAAAAGATTTAGAAAGCAATGTTCCATTCGCTGTTGCATCGATGATTGATCGGGTCTGTCCATTCAGCCCGTTGTAAAATGTTTCCAGTTGAATCCAGTGAGGGATCCCGTGATTTGGACACTGTCTCAGCAACTCTTTAAATCTATTCCACGCTTCGTAGAGGGATTCTCCATCTCTTTGCTGAAAACTGGTGATCTCATTCCTCATCCTTGCATTCCTCACTGGTGGGTGATACTTCATAATAAACTTCTTAGCCAGATCTCCCCAAGTGGTGATTGTATCTGAAGGAATACTATTTAATCAATCTCTGGCGTGATCTCTTAAGGAATATGGAAAGAGTTTCAATCTCAGGGCTTCTGCAGATACTCCAGGGAAGTTAAATGAGTCACTAACTTCTCCAAAAACCTTCAAATGGCGATGAGGATTATCTGTGATTGCTCCAGTGAATTGTCCAACCGTTTGGAGCATTTGGAACATCACTGGTTTCAGCTCGAATCTGATGGCACGAAGATCAGGTCTGACTATTCCAGGATTTAGATCATTGAGTGTAGGAATTGCAAAATCCTGAATAGGTATATCTCTGTCATTAACAACTCTTTCAACATTTTCTCTTTCTCTTTCTACGTTCGCCATATTTTCGCCTTCAATAAATTGTTGCTGATTTTGTCTTCTTCTAGCTCGAAATGTTCTTTCAATTTCGGGATCTAAGGGTACAAGATCCTGTGCGTTTTCTTCGTCAGGCATAAATCAAGAATATCTGAAAATAGGGAAACAAAATAAAATAAAATAACGTAAAATAAAATAAAATGAAATGATTATAGCAAAATAATCACAACTAAACAATATCCCCGGCAACGGCGCCAAAAACTTGTTAGTGATTTTACACCTTTACACGCAAGTGTAGTGTTGCTAACGAAGTAATAGAGTAAGTAAAGTATCGATCCCACGAGGATATTGTTAATTGAATTAATCGCTATAAAAATCTTATAAAAATATTAAATTGCTGGATAAAAATTAGAAATAAAATATGAATAATGATTCAATAAAATAAAGCAAGATTAAACGAGGTGAAAAAGATAAAAGAAGGCCTTGGCTAGGATCGATTTTCTTCGTTACGATGATTCTGCTACTAATGCTCTGGTAATGCTCTGCAGCATTATCTAAAAAACAGCAAGAATAAAAATATTTTCTAGGATTCTTTCGAATTGCCTAGGTAAATTCAAATTAGAATTTCTTTCTACCTTGAAAGAATGTAACTAATATTGAATTTTCGATATGTGCTATTCTTATCGCCAATCAAATTAATGTTAACTACGTTGTAACAATTTAATTCGATTAATTATTCGTGCATCTAAAATTTATATCTATCTGTCGATACAATATAAACATGAATCGTCAACCTATCTATAGATACAATCTGACTTAGTAAGAAAATTTCACAAATAATTGTTCAATAGATAATTGCAGAAACAAAACCAAGATCGTAGCAAAATATCGCAACAAATACTATCGTCCTAACCAAGATTAAAGAAATTAGCTACTAAACATAATTAAAATCAAACTAACAACAACTTTGTTCATAGAAAATAATGCAATAAAAATAATAGAAGAAGGAGAATTCTCAAAGCTTGGCGTCGGTGGTCTCCAGATCCAGATGCAGCGCCTCTCTCCCCTGCTGTGTAAAAGTTCTCTCTTCTCCAGCAAGAAGTCCCTTTCTTTTTCTCCAAGTACCGTATCAAAGGAATCCTCTACTTTTTGCTGGAAAAATTCACGCCCAAAAGAAAATTCAATCTGTTTCTATATTTTCTCCTCTTTTTTGTGTAGTCAATCTTCTCTCTCCTCCATTATGTGGGTCCACCTCATTTTCTCTTCCAGAATGGATTTCTTTCTTCCAATTGGTTCTTGATCCACGTGTTTTCATGAAAAATCAAATCTCTTCCTTTTAAATGGCTTTTCCTTCCTTTCTTGTCATTTTCTCCATGCCACATGTCCATTGCTTCTTTTCCACAAAATCTTCATAGTGTTTGATTTTCCTTGATCGTAGTAATTTCTTCTCTCTCTTCTTATACTCTGCATCAATTTATAATCAAAATAAATCCTCAAATATTTGGCAACCATAATTTTCTCTAACAAATTCAACTTTTAAACTTGATTTTTCCCACCATAATCCTTGCATTCAAATATGAAAATATAAAATTCAAATTAAAGAGAAAAATCATGCTTTTAATAGAAAATCAGCATCAAATATATTAAATTCAATCAAAGCCCTAATGCTGCAGCATTGCATAGCATTTGTAGTAAATCCATATCAATTTATTATTGCAATCACTCAATTCATCTAAGTTTTCTTATATAAAGTTAGCATAAAATGACTCTAAAATAAGTGTCATCAACATCTTCCGATAGACAACAGAACAACAACTCAACATGTGACAGCCCGTAACCCGAACCCGATCGGGGTCCGGGATCGGAGCCATCACTCCGAGACAGTTGACAGAAAACAGAGACTATTTATTTATTTTTTATTTAGACGGGAATGCAGGGAACGGAACGTTTAGAACCAGTCTAGACAATTACAAAACTTTGATACTTCACAGAGAGAGAGTTCTCTGGAGTGGAAAGCAAAATAAGCATAAAGCTGGCGGAAGACTTAACTAAAACAAATAAAATACTGTTGGCCGGAAGATTAAATTTTAAGGGCAGCGGCAGATGTAAATAAACAAAGGCAATATAACAATCGGGCAGCGGTAAATGTGAACTAAACTGGGCGGTAGATGTCGAATAAGACAAAACAGATGACGTCAGACGGTAGATACAATTTATAAAGACAGAAATAGGGATGATGTCAGACGGTAGGAGCTGATCTCAAAACTGGGTGGAGAGATTAAAGCTATCGGTGGATGCAGATACGACAAAAGATGTACAGTGAAAATCGGTGGATGCAAGCAGAAATGATACCGGAAGATTTAGGCAGATGACGTGGCCGGAAGAAGCAGATAGCAAACGAAATCGGAAGAGGCGATGACGTCAGACGGAAGGTGTTATGATGTCATCGGAAGATGAAGTTTAAAACAGACAAATTTCGCATCTTTCACCGGTGAATTAAATAAAACAAAATAGATGACGTCATCGGAAGATATGATGACGTCATCGGCAGATATAGGCAGCAGATGGAAATCAGAATGTATGATGACGTCATCGGAAGATGAGATGACGTCAACCGGCAGATGCAGACAGCAACGAAACCGGCAGAAGAAAATTTCTAAAGGGACCGGAAGATGCAGTTTCTGAGATAAAACTTGACAATTTTTAACAGAAAGACATACAGACAGAGAGCATCAGAACAGAAGGCATAAAGGATTCAAACCCTCAAATCCGATTCTAAACACAGTTTTAAAGCATGCATGGGAACATGACAGAAGTTAAAAAAAAGGAACCTAACAGAAGATCAAGAAGACAACTACATGGATTATTCCAAAACCAGAGACAATCCATGCACAGATTATCAGAGATTATCCCAAACGAATTTCCAGAATACTCTAGAATACAAACTTAACTGTCAAATACAGCGGTTTTAAACATTGAAACAGAATCTATACATTGTTTCAAAATTTCAAAGACAGTACAAAACTTAACATATATTTACAGAAACTCCCAATACAGAAGTTTTCTACAGGGCTTTTAACACAAAGACCAGAATTTCATAAAACTTTACAATATATACTATATTTTAAGAACTTGAACCTCAGAACAGAATTATGTCTAACCGCAGCAACCACCCTGTGAGCTCGATCCACCAGTTACATCAGATCGTCATTTTGAGGAACAAAGTCCTCGGTTTCAGGTTCAGTACCTACATCAGAGAGTTCACCTATGAGTCTAAAACTCAGTAAGGACATAATCAGAATGCAGTGATGCAAAATGCTATGCATGCAGTTTTTCAGAAATACGGTGACAGTACAGAGCATTAAGTTACAGTGGCAGTAGAATTAAGTGGAGCTTATAGGGGAACTGGCAAACAGTGGGGGAGGGGGGAGGGTGCACTATCAGGCACATTCAGGGATACAGTACAGTAAACGGTAAACAGTAAACAGTTCTGGGGCCAGTCCCCGTCCCACACTTAACCTGGTACATTTCAGTCGGATTTTATCTTATTAGTTTCAAACAGTGTACAGAAATCGGTTTTGCATGGATTTTCAGTAAAACGTGTATGCATGACATTCTCAGTGCCTGAACCTATAACAGCAGACGTCAGAAATAACAGGGCGTATTGTGAAGCAGAACACAGACAACTCAGAACATAAACTGAACAGACAACTCAGAACACAAACTGAACAGAAGCTATAACATTTCTACCCAAAACTACCCGACAGAACAGAAAACCTAGTACCTCCGTGATGTAGGGCCATAAGGGCCAACCTACGGTTATGAACTTACCTGTTTGCTGCAGTGTAGAATGCTCGAATGTCTCGGAAGTGCACAGATCTGTAACAAGCACATAGAGAAATAAACAATGCTGCAAATGCTAACAAATAAGTTAGATGAATTTGTTCCAAATTCATTCAAACCCTTAGAAAACAAACCGGTGTGTTTTCATCCAAGAACAGTGAGTTTTCTCTAAATACCATAACCCTAAACTTCGGTAAAAAACCCACATTAAACTTGTCCAAACTTGTTAGCATGAGTAGATGCTTACCTTTGACAGAAAACAGAAGGAAATCCAAGAAGATCGAATGTGCTTTGATGGTTGCTTGTCGTCTGGGAGAGAGAATGCCGAGGAGAGGAAGAGAGAGCAGAGAAGTGAAATGAAGAGGGTTTCACGTAGGAGGAGTGTGTCTTGTTCAGCAAGCTGAACACGGGGCAGTCATCCATTGGTTTATTTCCACCAACCTTAATTAGTTCTCCATTTTGCCCTTCCATGCATTTTAACTTAGTGTAATGTTTAGTTACACATTAGTTTAGTTCTCCACTAATTATTCCAACAATTCAACCAAAACACTCCTTTGTAATAATATAATATTAATCCCGTTTAAATGATCCGGGAAAACTATTACTTGGCAAAAATGCTGGGTGTTACACAACATCTGCCGATAGACTTCATCTACTGATAGAGAACAGAACAACATCTCTACATCTGCCGATAGACTTCATCTACCGATAGAGAACAGAACTACAACTCTACATCTGCCGATAGACTTCATCTACCGATAGAGAACAGAATAACAACTCAACATCTACCGATAGTCTTTATCTACCGATAGAGAACAAAATAACAACTCTAACTACATAAAGGAATTTACTCACTCCACTGAAACCATTCAGAAACAATTCAGACCATTGCATTACTAAAATCCAATGAGTACCAACGTAAAATCCCAACAGAATTCTATTATCAGTAATCTCAAAAAAACGTATTCAAAACATTGAAACCACTACTGTCATGAAAACTCAACACACTTAAATTAGAACATTGTCAACTAAACCTTCATACTACTGACACCAGTTAACTCGCCTCATCAGTTTACCAGGCCGAAGCATGAATGTACTCCTCCAACCTCATCTTTATATCTGTGCACTCAAGGAAATCACCTGCAGTATCCTCAACACCTACATCACAAAACTCATCTATTAGCCTAATGCTAAGTAAGTAAAGCAGTAAGAAAATGAGATGCTGAAACGCTGAAACATAAAATTCCTAAACATGCAAATTTCTACTTCCTCATCTCAGTTGCATTCCCATTCATTCATAACTGATCTGATCCCTCGGTTCCCTTGGGAGTGGGATCAATCCTCCCAATGTTATACATCCTTTACTCGATTAAGGGGCGGATGGATTCCCTTAATAGCTAATCTGATCCCTCAATTTCCCTTGGGAGTGAGATCAATCCTCCCAATGTTATAAATCCACTACATCAATTAAGGGGCGGATTAGTTCCCTTAATAGCTAATCTGATCCCTCAGTTCCCTTGGGAGTGAGATCAATCTCCCAATGTTATAAATCCACTACATCAATTAAGGGGCGGATTAGTTCCCTTAATAGCTATCATAACACGTTCTGTTCATGCCTCACCATTCATTCCATGTAAATTCATTTTCGTGTTTCTTCAAAAACATGATGCATAACATAAAGAAAACACTCAAACATGCATAACTCTACTGTTTTGTGATGTAGGCCCGAAGGCACACGCAATACTTCACTTACCTGGATTCCTGGCGAATACTCGGTTAGGAGTTGCTTCGAAATGGCTCACCTAGAACCATAAACAGAGCATTAAGCCAATCCTTACAAATCCTCATTCTAAAGCATTCAGAAAACCTAAGTGAACAGTTTGGAGTTCTATTCACTGAGCATTCCCAAATTTGCACTAAACCCGAATCTACTCTCACTCCCAACATCCGCGAAATCCTCACATTGTACTCCCTTAGTTGTCTAACTGCTTAAACTCGAGAGAAATGAGGAAAACTTACCAGGTTGAAAGGGAAATCAGATGGGAGAATCGCCGAGAGCTCCGCTGAGTTTGAGTCGAATACCGAAAGGAGTAAAGATGAAACAGTGGCGGCTATAGTGCATTTATCACTAAATCTCTTCCCTTTAATAGGTTATCCACTTTCAAATTTCAATTTACCCTTATACTCTTGCCTAGTCACTCAATAACCCTACATTTACCATCACCATTTAAAGTGTCATTAATTTTAGAAAGAAATAAGACTTAGTTCTAAAGAACCGGGTGTTACAATATGAGACGTAGAAATCGTTTCATCCTGAAAGACATCACAAACAAAGTGACAATCCATTTCTATATGTTTCATTCGTTCATGGAAAACCGGATTAGCCGCTATATAAAGAGCAACTTGACTATCAAAAACAATTGTATAAGATGCTCATGTTGTATCCCAAAACAAGCTAAAAGGGATTTCGACCATTTTAACTCACATGTAGTAGTGGCCATAGACCTATACCTCGGCCTCAGCAGAAGATTGGGAAACAATTGGCTGTTTTTTCGTTTTCCAAAAGACAGGAGAAAAGCCTAATAGAACAAAGTAACCAGTTAATGATTTTCGAGTCAGAGGGCAACTTGCCTAATCACTATCACAAAAAGCATAGAGTTGAAAATTACTCTCCTCGAGTAGCAGAATACCTTGTCCAGGACAACATTTTAAATACCGCAGAACTCAAAGCTGCGTCCCAATGTTCAACACAAAGATCACCCATAAACTGAGCTAATATATGTACGGTGTAACACCCGGCATTTTTTCGTGTAATTATTTTCCCCGAATAATTAAGCGGGATTACTCTGATATTAATGCAATGACTATTTTTAATGAAATTGTCGGAGTGTTCAATTGAATGGGAGTGATTGTAGAACCAATTCGACGAACTAAATAGAAGTTTAGTCAAAAACCAATGGAAGGGCAAATTAGGAAGAAATTAAGGTTGGTGGGAGAAATCAAATAGATGATTGACACTTGGCAAACTTGTGGAAGAAGACAAGCCATGTATTCCATTTCCTTCTCTTCCTCCTACGTGAGACTTTTCCTTCTCTGCTTTCTCTCATTTTCCTCCTTGCTTCTCTCTTTTGGTTGAAGAAAACCAACGCAAGGAGTTTCTTCCTTCTCTGATTTTCCTCCTGCTTTTCGGTCTAAGGTAATCATCTTAGATAGAAAACGATTTTAGTTTATTTATTTGCTAGTTTCGTGATGTTTAGGGTTAATGTCTGTTTATGCATGCTATAGGTTCGTGAACCACAGTTCTCGTGCGTTCAAGCTTGCTGCATTTCGGACCACAGGTAAGTTCATAACCGTAGGTTGGCCCTTAAGGCCATACATCACGGAGGTACTAGGTATTTCAGTTCTGTGGGTTGTTTTGGGTAGAAGGTTTAGAGTTAAGTTCTGTGGTTTCTGTTCAGGTTTCTGTTGTTTTATCTTCTTGTTCTCTGCTGTATCAACTGTAAGCACTGTAGATGTCCATGCATACACGATTTTCTGAAAGTTCATGCAAAACTGTTTTCTGTACACGGTTTTGAAGTTAATCAAGATAAAATCTGACTGTCTGTAATGTACTGGTTAAGTGCGGGACGGGGACTGGCCCTCTGGTTTTATCCCTCCTTGGGAATCTGAAAATAACTTGTCCCTAGCAAGGACCCTCTAGTTTTATCCCTCCCTGGGAGTCTGAAAATCTGCTGTGCCTGATAGTGCACCTTCTGTTGCCAGTTCCCCTATAAGCCCCACTTATACCCCTCTGCCACTGAAACGTAAAGTTCTGTTCTGTCACTGTATTCTGAAAACTGCATGCATAGCATTTTGCATCACTGCATTTATAATATGTTCTTACTGAGTTTTAGACTCATAGGTGAACTCTCTGATGTAGGTATTGAACCCGAAAACGAGGATTTTGTGCCTCAGTCTGATGATTAGGTGCTGGTGGATCGAGTTTATGGGGGTTTGGTTGCTGCAGCCAGACATGAAATTTGTTTAGAGGTTTCTGTAAAGCTTTCTGAAATTATGGTTTTGTGTTAAAAACTCTGTAGAAAACTCCCCTTTTGGTAAATTCTGTAATTTATATGTTAAGTCCTGTACTGTCTTAGAGATTTTAAAACAAAGTATGGGTTCTGTGTCGATATTTAAAACCTCTGTATTTGACAGTTGAATTACATTCTGAAGTATTCTGGAATTGTTTGGAATATTTTCAGATAGTCTGTGCATGGATGGTCTCTGGTTTTAGAGCTATCCATGCAGTGTAATTCTTCCTAAGTTTCTGTTATGTCTTCTGTTGTGTTCGAGAACCATGTTTTGAATTGGTTTAAGAATCTGAGATTTTATGTTTTCTGTTTTTCTGCTCTCTGTTGGTATGTCTTTCTGTTAAAGAGTTGTCAAATTCTTCCTTTAAAAACTATGTCTTCCGATTGCATCCTCCGTTGTTTTAAAATCACATCCTCCGATCACTGTTCACATTTTATATCATCCGATCACTGTTCACATTTTATATCCTCCGATCACTGTTCACATTTTATATCATCCGATCACTGTTCACATTTTATATCCTCCGATCACTGTTCACATTTTATATCATCCGATCATTGTTCACATTTTATATCCTCCGATCACTGTTCACATTTTATATCATCCGATCACTATTTACATTTTATATCCTCCGATCACTGTTCACATATTATGTCCACCGATGTCACTGTTTATTTATTTGTCTTTTTCCACTTCTACCGATTAGATCCACCGCCCAATAATGTTCTGTCTTTTGGATTTACATCTACCGTTCCGGTTTATTTATGTCTTCTACCTACGTCTTCCGCCCCGTTTTATTTACTCCTTCGGTCATAGATCATCTGATTCCCGGTTTTCACTGTAGCGTTGTTTTTAATATGTCTTCTGATTCTGTTCCAAGTTTTAAATTCTGTCATTTATTTTGAAGTCCGCTTTTTAATATTATTCTGTCTTCTCGTTTTTCTTCTGCCATGCATTTCTGTAATCTGATTTCTATATGTTTTTGCCTTCTGTTTCCTATTTTCACGTCTCTCAGTTTTCAAATCCAGTGAGGGTTTTCTTCCTGTGTGTGTGATGTTTTAAATGTTCAAAAAAAATAGTCCCCGGTTTCTGTTAACTGTCCCGGAGTGATGGCTCCGATCCCGAACCCCGATCGGGTTCGATTTCGGGCTGTCACAGTTGTGGTATTAGAGAGACAAGGTTTTAAAACCGATTCTGTGAAATGTCTGACTGCGCAACCCGCCACGTGAGATCGCTCCACCAACTATAAGTGTTTAAAATTTCTGTAAAAGTTCTGTTATTAAATTAGGTTATTCTGTTTATAGGATTCCTTAGAAATGGTGAGAGGGCATCAAGAAGAGTCTAGTGAAAGCTCTCGTGCCATTGACCGACTAACCGAACTGGTGTGTGCACAGTCACGCATGGTTGAACGCATGATGGCCAGAGAAGATGACAGAAATAATAACCATGGAAATAACAACCGTGATAATGCACCGCGAGATAACAGTGGAGATAGATTCTGGCGACTCCAGCCGCCTTCATTTGATGGACTGTCTACAGACCCGACCCGTGCTGAAACCTGGATTCGAACAATGGAGAAGATGTTTGGGTATGCAGAAGTAGAAGACAGCAAGAAGGTTATTTGCGCCACATTTTATCTCACAGAAAGTGCTGGATTCTGGTGGGACATGGTGTAGTCGACTACAGTGGCATTAAGCTGGGAAGGATTTACGAAAATCTTCTACGAGAAGTACTTTGACCGAGGAGTAAGGAAGGAGAAGTTGCTTGAGTTCTCTCGGCTGCGACAGTATGGGTCAGTGGCTGAATACGTCCAGAAATTCGAGTCCTTATCCCGATATGCAGAACACATGGTGGCTATCGATGAGAACAAGGTACATCAGTTCATCCAAGGGCTAAAGATGGATTTATTACATGGGATCACGACTGGAGGTTTCGATGAGGCACCGTATGTGAAAGTGGTGGCCAAAGATTATCAGTTAGAGGCCTTAGAAATAAAGTCCCAGAGACAAAGAGATTCACCAAGAGGAATTATTCGAAATGCTCCTCAACAACAACCAATAGGTCAGAATTTTCAACCTCAACAGCAGCAAAACAGGGGTGTTAAGAGGCCCAATGAAGCCACCCTTTATCAAGACAAAGGAAAGAGACCGATGGGGGCTCCTCAACCTACAGTGTGCCCGCGATGCCAGAAGCCTCACAAAGGAGAATGCAGACTTGCTACTGGCGCTTGTTTTCGATGCGGCAAAGTAGGCCATCAAATTCGGGATTGTCCAACACCCGACACAAGACAAAACCTCGCCGTGCCTAGAGTGTTTGCAATGATGGAGGATGTCGATGACGCTGCTCAGCACACGACAATTACTGGTACCATTTTGATATGTAATGCGTCTGCTTATGTTTTATGGGACACGGGGGCCACTCATTCCTTTGTGGCTATAGACTTTGTGGTTAGAGAAGAGCTTTTTAGTACGTCGTCAGATCAGCCCTATAGCATTATGCTACCGTCCGGAGAGTTTATGCACTCCGAGCGGGTTGTAAGGGGTGATATAGTGTCAGTAGGAGACCAGAAATTATATGCCAATCTCATCGTCATCGGGATGAAGGGATACGACGTTATTCTGGGGATGGACTGGCTGTTTAGACATTATGCCACCATCAACTGTAGATCCGGGCTAGTATCATTTAGACGCCCGAATGAAGTAGAGTTCTCCTATCAGACAGTACCGGAGAAATGCCGTATGCCTGTTATATCTTCCTTGAAAGCTCAACGACTGATGAAGTCAGGGTGCATTGGATTTCTGGCCCATGTGTTGGTCGTTCAAAGGCAGGGTGAGGTGGAACTTCAAAATATTCCGGTAGTTCGAGACTTCTCAGAGGTTTTCTTAGACGACTTACCGGGATTGCCACCTGATCGTGAAATTGAGTTTGAAATTGATGTATATCCTGGTGCGGAACCAGTATCAAAGAATCCGTACCGTATGGCACCAATTGAACTGAAGGAATTGAAGGCTCAGCTGAAGGAGTTAGTGGACAAGGGATTTATACGCCCTAGTTTCTCTCCGTGGGGTGCTCCCGTCTTTTTTGTTAAGAAGAAGGATGGGTCCCTACGGATGTGTATTGATTACCGGGAGCTGAACAAATTGACCATCAAAAATAAGTACCCGTTGCCAAGGATCGACGATTTGTTTGACCAACTTCAAGGAGCTCGGGTATTTTCTAAGATTGACTTGCGCACCGGCTATTACCAGTTAAAGGTTAGGGCTGATGATATTCCAAAGACAGCCTTCAGGACCCGGTATGGGCATTACGAGTTCTTGGTGATGTCTTTCGGATTAACTAATGCTCCGGCGGCATTCATGGACCTGATGAACAGGATATTCCAAGATGTCTTGGATAAATTTGTGATCGTTTTCATCGACGATATCCTAGTTTATTCCAGGAGTGTGGCCGAGCATGAAGAGCACTTGGCAATTGTGCTATCGACTCTGAGGCAGCATCAACTGTATGCCAAGCTATCTAAGTGCGAATTTTGGCTGAGTAAGGTTAATTTCCTAGGCCACGTGGTGTCTGCTGAAGGAGTGTCGGTGGACCCGGCCAAGATCGATGCTGTAAGAGACTGGCCAAGGCCAAGGAATGCAAGCGAGGTACGGAGCTTTATCGGATTAGCTGGTTATTACAGGAAATTCATCAAGGGATTTTTTGTGATAGCGAAACCTATGACCAGCTTAACAAAGAAGGACATCAAGTTCAGGTGGTCTGACGCATGTGAGGTGTGCTTTCAGACACTCAAGCAAAAGTTAACCACGGCTCCTCTACTAGTATTGCCAGTTGAAGACGGCAAGTTCAGCGTATATTGTGATGCGTCCAAGGTTGGCTTGGGATGTGTATTAATGCAAGAAGGAAAAGTAGTAGCATACGCATCCAGGCAATTGAAGAGTCATGAAGAGAACTACCCTACTCATGACCTCGAGTTAGCGGCAGTTGTATTTGCGCTGAAAGTATGGAGACATCACCTATATGGACAATCATGTGAGGTGTTTTCTGACCACAAGAGTTTGAAGTATCTCTTTACTCAGAAAGAGTTGAATATGAGACAGAGGCGGTGGTTAGAATTTATAAAAGACTACGATGTTGAGATCAAATACCATCCTGGTAAAGCTATTGTGGTAGCTGATGCGCTAAGCAGGATGCCAGCTACTATGCAACCAGTGATGTCGGCCGTATCAATGCCTTTGAGGACGGAAATACAGAAGTTCGATATGGAGATAATTTCTGGGCTATCGGCCATACTAGCAGACCTAACATTACGGCCCTCCGTCCTGGATCGAATTAAGGAAGCTCAAAAGATCAATTCCAAGGAGATGGCTGATATGGTGAGCAAAGTACCAATGGCTTCTTCCGATTTCAGTTATTCGGAAGATGGGATTTTGAAGTTCAAAAACAGATGGTATGTTCCGAAAGACGAGGAGCTACGGAGGCACATCTTGTCGGAAGCCCACTCATCTTCTTTCTCTGTGCATCCTGGGGGCACAAAGATGTATCAGGACTTGAAACTTCACTTCTGGTGGCCAAATATGAAGAACGAAGTGGCCAAATATGTGGAGTCTTGTATGATATGTCAACAGGTCAAGGCAGAACATCAACGACCATGTAGGACGCTTAAGCCTCTCCCGATCCCCGAATGGAAATAGGAGAACATCACAATGGACTTCGTTGTCGGCCTTCCAAGGACAGTTAAAGGCCACAATAGCATTTGGGTCATAGTGGGCAGATTGACGAAGTCAGCCCATTTTCTACCTGTGAAGACGACCTACTCCATGGATCAGTATGCTGAACTATATATTAGTGAGATTGTCAAGCTACATGGTATTCCGGTGTCAATTGTTTCGGACCGGGATCCTAGATTTACTTCCAGGTTTTGGAAAAGCTTGCAAAGCTCTTTGGGCACTAGATTGGATTTCAGCACGGCATTTCATCCACAAACGGATGGACAATCTGAGAGAACGATTCAGACATTGGAAGATATGTTAAGATCGTGCGTGCTGGAATTTCATGCCCCTTGGAGTAGAAATTTGCCACTCGTGGAGTTTGCTTACAACAATAGCTATCAAGCTACAATTGGCATGGCGCCTTATGAGGCCCTTTACGGCAGGAAGTGTAGATCCCTGTTGTGTTGGGATGAAGTTGGGGAAACCAGGCTTATCGGCCCTGAAATACTACAACAAATGTCTGGGGTAATAACTGCAATCAAGCAAAGAATCCAAGCTGCACAAAGTCGACAGAAGAGCTATGCAGACCATCGGAGAAGAGATTTAGAGTTTGCTGAGGGTGATGAAGTGTTTTTGAAGGTATCACCTTTCGAAGGTGTGATGAGATTTGGCAAGAAAGGGAAGCTAAGCCCAAGGTTTGTTGGGCCTTTTCCCATTTTGAAGAGAATTGGGAGCATGGCCTACAGACTACAGCTACCAGCGTCAATGGATGGTGTCCATAATGTTTTCCATGTTTCGATGCTGAGGAAATGTGTACGAGATCCAACTCAGATCGTAAAACATGTGGACTTTGTGTAACGACCCCGTTTCCTAGCAAGATATTGTCCGCTCTGGGGATTGGGCCGCAGCCCAATATCCTCCCCTCACGGCTTTGTTTGGCGAGAACTTCCCAGAAGGTCACCCAACCTGGAATTGCTCTCGCCGAAGCACTTTTAACTTCGGAGTTCTTATGGGATCCGTTGCCAATCGTGCTCCAAAACGCGTCTTGCTATCTTGGGAGGGTCTCTTTACATATGTTTCATTTCCACATACTTCCCCAAGCGATGTGGGATTGTGACGACCCCCTCTTTACGACCCGAGATTCGCCTATACTCGAGTCCGGGATTTGCCTACACTCGGCTTAGGTCCCGAGGTTTGCCCCGCAACTCAAGGTTTTTCCCGCAGTCGTACCCATACGTGCACATTTGGGTTATCACCATCACCCCCCTCTTGGGCCCAACGTCCTCGTTGGCCACATTTCCGGTTGGGTACAGGCTCTGATACCATTTGTAACGACCCCGTTTCCTAGCAAGATATTGTCCGCTCTGGGGATTGAGCCGCAGCCCAATATCCTTCCCTCACGGCTTTGTTTGGCGAGAACTTCCCAGAAGGTCACCCAACCTGGAATTGCTCTCGCCGAAGCACTTTTAACTTCGGAGTTCTTATGGGATCCGTTGCCAATCGTGCTCCAAAACGCGTCTTGCTATCTTGGGAGGGTCTCTTTACATATGTTTCATTTCCACATACTTCCCCAAGCGATGTGGGATTGTGACGACCCCCTCTTTACGACCCGGGATTCGCCTATACTCGAGTCCGGGATTCGCCTACACTCGGCTTAGGTCTCGAGGTTTGCCCCGCAACCCAAGATTTGCCCCGCAGTCGTACCCATACGTGCACATTTGGGTTTTCACACTTTGATATCATGCCGACACTGACATATGAAGAAAGGCCCATACAGATTCTGGATACCTCAGTCAAAGTATTGCGCAACAAGGTGGTCCCGTTGGTGAAGGTTTTATGGCGTAATCATAATGTGGAAGAAGCCACATGGGAAAGACAAGCGGATGTTAGAGCACAGTATCCAGACCTCTTCGCTTAGGCAAATTTTGGGGACAAAATTTCTGTTAAGGTGGGTGGAATGTAACACCCGGCATTTTTCCGTGTAATTATTTTCCCCGAATAATTAAGCGGGATTACTCTGATATTAATGCAATGACTATTTTTAATGAAATTGTCGGAGTGTTCAATTGAATGGGAGTGATTGTAGAACCAATTCGACGAACTAAATAGAAGTTTAGTCAAAAACCAATGGAAGGGCAAATTAGGAAGAAATTAAGGTTGGTGGGAGAAATCAAATGGATGATTGACACTTGGCAAACTTGTGGAAGAAGACAAGCCATGTATTCCATTTCCTTCTCTTCCTCCTACGTGAGACTTTTCCTTCTCTGCTTTCTCTCATTTTCTTCCCTGCTCTCTCTTTTGGTTGAAGAAAACCAACGCAAGGAGTTTCTTCCTTCTCTGATTTTCCTCCTGCTTTTCGGTCTAAGGTAATCATCTTAGATAGAAAACGATTTTAGTTTATTTATTTGCTAGTTTCGTGATGTTTAGGGTTAATGTCCGTTTATGCATGCTATAGGTTCGTGAACCACAGTGCTCGTGCGTTCAAGCTTGCTGCATTTCGGACCACAGGTAAGTTTATAACCGTAGGTTGGCCTTTAAGGCCCTACATCATGGAGGTACTAGGTATTTCAGTTCTGTGGGTTGTTTTGGGTAGAAGGTTTAGAGTTAAGTTCTGTGGTTTCTGTTCAGGTTTCTGTTGTTTTATCTTCTTGTTCTCTGCTGTATCAACTGTAAGCACTGTAGATGTCCATGCATACACGATTTTCTGAAAGTTCATGCAAAACTGTTTTCTGTACACGGTTTTGAAGTTAATCAAGATAAAATCTGACTGTCTGTAATGTACTGGTTAAGTGCGGGACGGGGACTGGCCCTCTGGTTTTATCCCTCCCTGGGAATCTGAAAATAACTTGTCCCTAGCAAAGACCCTCTGGTTTTATCCCTCCCTGGGAGTCTGAAAATCTGCTGTGCCTGATAGTGCACCTTCTGTTGCCAGTTCCCCTATAAGCCCCACTTATACCCCTTTGCCACTGAAACGTAAAGTTCTGTTCTGTCACTGTATTCTGAAAACTGCATGCATAGCATTTTGCATCACTGCATTTATAATATGTTCTTACTGAGTTTTAGACTCATAGGTGAACTCTCTGATGTAGGTATTGAACCCGAAAACGAGGATTTTGTGCCTCAGTCTGATGATTAGGTGCTGGTGGATCGAGTTTATGGGGGTTTGGTTGCTGCAGCCAGACATGAAATTTGTTTAGAGGTTTCTGTAAAGCTTTCTGAAATTATGGTTTTGTGTTAAAAACTCTGTAGAAAACTCCCCTTTTGGTAAATTCTGTAATTTATATGTTAAGTCCTGTACTGTCTTAGAGATTTTAAAACAAAGTATGGGTTCTGTGTCGATATTTAAAACCTCTGTATTTGACAGTTGAATTACATTCTGAAGTATTCTGGAATTGTTTGGAATATTTTCTGATAGTCTGTGTATGGATGGTCTCTGGTTTTAGAGCTATCCATGCAGTGTAATTCTTCCTAAGTTTCTGTTATGCCTTCTGTTGTGTTCGAGAACCATGTTTTGAATTGGTTTAAAAATCTGAGATTTTATGTTTTCTGTTTTTCTGCTCTCTGTTGGTATGTCTTTCTGTTAAAGAGTTGTCAAATTCTTCATTTAAAAACTATGTCTTCCGATTGCATCCTCTGTTGTTTTAAAATCACATCCTCCGATCACTGTTCACATTTTATATCATCCGATCACTGTTCACATTTTATATCCTCCGATCACTGTTCACATTTTATATCATCCGATCACTATTCACATTTTATATCCTCCGATCACTGTTCACATTTTATATCATCCGATCACTGTTCACATTTTATATCCTCCGATCACTGTTCACATATTATGTCCACCGATGTCACTGTTCATTTTTTTGTCTTTTTCCACTTCTACCGATTAGATCCACCACCCAATAATGTTCTGTCTTTTGGATTTACATCTACCGTTCCGGTTTATTTATGTCTTCTACCTACGTCTTCCGCCCCGTTTTATTTACTCCTTCGGTCATAGATCATCTTATTCCCGGTTTTCACTGTAGCGTTGTTTTCAATATGTCTTCTGATTCTGTTCCAAGTTTTAAATTCTGTCATTTATTTTGAAGTCCGCTTTTTAATATTATTCTGTCTTCTCGTTTTTCTTCTGCCATGCATTTCTGTAATCTGATTTCAATATGTTTTTGCCTTCTGTTTCCTATTTTCACGTCTCTCAGTTTTCAAATCCAGTGAGGGTTTTCTTCCTGTGTGTGTGATGTTTTAAATGTTCAAAAAAAATAGTCCCCGGTTTCTGTTAACTGTCCCGGAGTGATGGCTCCGATCCCGAACCCCGATCGGGTTCGATTTCGGGCTGTCACATACGGAGTAGCACAATTCGAGTCGGGTAATCATTGAGTAAATTAGGCGTCCTACAAGTCGTCGATACTTCTCTGGATACTCAAAGACGGCGCCATTAATGGTGGCAAGCAAGATGGTGGTTTTGTTCCATGGATTTAGAAGCAGGACGTGGTCCAAATAAGCCAGCCTCACTTATAATATCAAGAACATACTTGCGTTGTGAAATAAACAGATTATCCTTTCCACGTGCTACTTCAATGCCGAGAAAATACTTGAGAGCACCCAAGTCTTTCCTATGGAATCTCTCACAGAGTTGTTGTAACAACCTTAATATTGTACCCAATTTTCCCGTATTATTATTATTTTTTATCTTTATAAACTTTATAACTTTCATAACGTTTAAGCGGAATTAAAACTTGATAAGTCGGAATTGAAATCGGTGAAGTCTATGTTTATAAACCATTTAAACAAAACTTAAAACAAATTATAAAACAAATTTAAATCAATTAAAAATAACAGGAAACACTTCGAGGGACAAAAGGGACATTTGTCCCATTTTACACTGGGGCGATTGATCGCCCAAAACAGGCAATCGATCGCCTGTTGAAAGAACATCAGTGGCGATCGATCGCCACACTCCCTGGAAAATCCAGGGAGTGGCGACCAAAAGAGGCGATCGATCGCCCCTGTGTAAAATAGGACAAATGTCCCTTTTGTCCCTCGAAGTGTTTCCTGTTGTTTTAAATTTGTTTTATAATTTGTTTTAAGTTTTGTTTAAATGGTTTATGAACATAGACTTCACCGATTTCAATTCCGACTTAACAAGTTTTAATTCCGCTCAAACGTTATAAAAGTTATAAAGTTTATAAAGATAAATAATAATAATAATACGGGAAAATTGGGTACAGTATTAGGGTCATTACAGTTGTTGCTTGAATTTTTTGATTGCCAAAGAAGAAGAACCGGTGATTATATTGTCATCCACATACACAAGAACATGTAAAGCAACATCACCCTTGGAATAACTAAACAACGAGTAGTCATCATAAGATTGTTGAACACCAATGTCCTTCAAGGCAATCGAGAGTTTAGCAAACCAATTCTGAGGAGCTAGCCGAAGACCATATGTCACACCCCTAAAACTGTACCTATTTTTCCCGTATAAAATTTTCCTTTTTAAGCCTCTAAACCAATTAAAAACATTCTCGAAAACCTTTAAAGAAAATTCATTTATCATATAAAAACAGTTTACATAAAACCACTCAACCTTCTATCATTCCTCAACTCATCAATTCATCACATCCTGACAATATCATTTCTTATCTACATCTCAATTATACAGTTCAACATCAAATCTCTTGACGCTCATACATCCTCCATAATCTCACTCAGAACGACTCGAGACATAAGTAAACAAAACACATTTTCCAAGAAAACGAACTGCATGGATCCATTTAAAAACCAAACATTCCTCCTGTTTAAAAAGAAAGTCCCAAGCAGTTCCAGAAAGTTGTAAATTCAAAACAGTTTCGTTATCCATAGCAATTCAACAACAGTTTACCACAGCCTACACCTATCACTTACATATTTCTATCCAGAATAACCCAAACATCCTAATATGACAAACTATACATTTCATATCAAGTCCCCAAATCATATACCTACATCCCCACGGGTCAATTACGCGTCGACTGCCCAGCACACTCCCACGGGCCATCTTTCTTCAACTGTTCATGCCTCGGGTGGAGGGATCTCATCCTCACCTGTGTAGAGGTCACCTACACCATAAAAATAAGTCGTGAGCTTAAGGCTCAGTAAGTCTACGTGAATGCAATGCATGCTATGCGTGCAGTTCATAAAACATGCTTCCTACCTTTTCGCTATTCATTTCATTTCATTTCATTACATAATGTCACCGTGGCCTCACTCTCGCTAGATAGGAGCGGCACATCCCGCGATTGGATAGCCCCTCGTATCTAACCGGGGGGAAAACATGCTCCCCAAGCAGCCATGTCTGAACCACCGCCACCTCCTTGACCAGATTACATTCATTCATACATTTACATTATCCTTTTCCTTTTCATGAAAATATGCATAGAAATTCTTTTTTCGTGCTTTTCAGAAACATGATGCGTGAACATGTGCAATACTATAAACATAATCAAAGCAATAACAAACAATGAACGTGCATACCATCAAGACGAATAGAAACATAACCTAATAAGAAATTAACCTAACTACCCAACCTATTCGCCCGACACTTACTATAATCTCCAATTTCCTCGAACAACAAGAAATCTTATGGTGTAGGCCAATCGGCCAAACAAGTCACGAGAGACTTACCTCGCGTCCGTTGCACTTCAATCTCCGTCCACGAGCGTCGTTCACCTAAGCAATTCACAACAATTATCGTTAAAATGCGTTTTAACCGATAACGTCCAAATTAACGAAATCTTAACTAAAGAAACTTCCTAAAGCTCTAATTCGATTCATTAAACTATTTCATTGAACAATCTACGCTCGGCACCACAAAATTCCAAGTTACGAGCCTTTCCCTAAAATCCCTAAATTCTCCAATTTTAACATTTCTCACAAATCACTCGAACTTCGTCCAATACGTTCAATACGTCCTTTCTATCATTAATCATGGTCAACCTATTAATTTCGGACCCTAATTTGGGTTCGGTAAAAACCGACCCGAAACTTCGAACGCGCGTAACTTTCGCGTCGGTTATCGGAATCGAACGATTCCAGCGGCCACGCGCTCCTCTAATAACCTATTTTAACCTGCCAAAAGGAATTCTAAAACAAACGATCGTAACTATGTCAATTTTTACAAAACCCGAATCTGCCCTTTCCCGAAATTTTCCCCATTTTCGATTTTTCATCAATTCACGCTCATTTTCTCACCAATCAATCCCTCTTATACCTAATTAACATAAACTAACCAAAATTTAGATGTTATTCACCGAAAACCCGAAATCCCCAATTCGGGATTCCCTGTTTTCGACCCAAATTGGGCACACCAACGCTCGGCAACCATCGCCGGTGTTAAGCCGACCATTCGACGCCAAGAACGGCCACGAAGGGCCGGCGATCGGAGCTCAACAGAGCTCGACGTTCGCGGCCAGAAATCGAGCAAGAACAGGGGAGAACTCACCGTTTTCGATCGGGTTTTTGCGCGGAAAGGCCGAACCGCACTCTGGCTCCAGCTCGCCGGAGTCTGCTCGTCGTCGGAGCCGCGTCGTCGTTGGAGGGATGCCGCTCGCCGTTCGCGTTCGTCGTTCGTCGTTCGTCGCGGGTGCTCGGGCTCGAATCAACAACGAAAAACAACGTTTTTCGTTGTTTTTGTTTTGATTATTATTATTAATAATAATAATAATAATAATAATAATTATTATAATTAAAACTATTTCTTAACAAAACATTAATTTTGCCCTCTCGTGTTTTCGACCATTCGAATTTTCTTATTTCGCCAATAATTCCAACTTATTATCTGGGTTCTATTAAAACTGTTCGTTCGCAAATCGGACCCCGTTTACTATTTTTACTAAAACGTCATTCGTTTTACGAGAAACGTAATTACTCGGAATATAGCGTTATTATTCCGAAAATTCTCCAAAATTCCTTAAAATTCCAATTAATCGTTAGGATCGTATTAACGCTTTCCGTTTGCGAAACTGACTTAATTTGACATATTTACCAAAAATGCCACATATAATATAATATATTAATATAATATATTAAATCCAAAATCCGATTAAGCCGGATATTACACCATACAATGACTTACGTAATTGACATAGTTTAGCTGAAGCAATAGATTAAAACCAGGAGGGAGTTGCATATATACCTCCTCATCAAGATCTCCGTGCAAAAAGACATTATGAACATCCGTCTGGTGCAGATCCCACTTTCTTGCCACCGCTATAGCAAAAAATGTACGAACCGTGACCCTTTTAGCCACAAGGGCAAATATTTCATTGAAGTCAATTCCAGCAACTTGTGGATTCTCGTACACCACTAGGCACCCCTTTAATCTTTCAACTGTACCATTAGATTGATACTTGATTTTATGGACCCACTTACACCCGAGTGCTTTCTTTCCTAGTGGAAGGTCCTCTAAAGTCCAAGTTCCATTTCTCTCAAGAGCATCTATTTATTCCTACATTGTTTTACGCCAACCAGGATCCTTAACAGTTTCTTTAAAGGAGGTGGGTTCAATGCCTGTAGTAATTGCTGCAAAAAACTAGGTATGTCTTACAGAAAACTTATCACAATTTATATAATAAGCAATGGGAAAAGGAGTACTTGAGGACTTTGACGGAGCAGCGATAGCTGATGTGACAGGATTTGTAACACGAACGGTGTTGGTGATGAAGCCCTTGAGTTTACTAGAAGGTTTCTTTATTCGATGACCCCGACCAGTTTCATGCTGAACATTTTCTTCATTAGTCACTGCCTCCCCAGTATTCGACGTTGCACTAACACCAAGTTGATGGACAACTTCTAAGTCGCCACTTGCAGGTGGAGTGACATGCTGAGCAGCCCCATTATTTATTTCTCCTGCCACTGTCAGGTGTTCATTACTCCCCCTCACTAAGGGAGTATCCTCAAAATAAGTCATAGTGTTATAGTACTCTTTATTTTCGAACACATCGTCAGTATTATGCAAAGAGACGTTATTGGCAAAAGAAAATTGTTGTTCACAAAAAACAACATCTTGAGATATAAAGAACACATGTTTCTCTAAGTCATACAAATGCCACCCATTTTTACCAAATGGATATCCCAGAAACACACATCGACGAGAGCAAGTGCCAAACTTATCCTTCATATGAGGTTTATTTTTGACAAAACAAAGACACCCAAATACACGAAGGGTATCAGACTTAGGAGGTGAACCAAAGAGAATTTTGTGTGGTGTTTTATTATTGAGCAATAGAGTAGGGGTTTGGTTGATGACATGGGCAACCATCAATATACTCTCGCCCAAAAAAGAAATGAGAAGATTAGCTTGAAAAAGGAATGCCCGAGCCACATGAAGAATATGCCTATGTTTATGTTCTACCTTTCTATTTTGTTGTGGAATGTCGACACAAGAGGTTTGATGAATAATATCATTTTCAGCATAAAACCGATGAATACATGTAAATTCTTTTCTATTATCACTCCGTAGAATTTTAACATGCTTATCAAATTGAGTTTTAACCATTCTAAAAAAATCTTGAATAAGCTAAGATACCTCAGATTTTGCAGACATCAAATAAACTCATACAACTCTAATACCATGAAGAGATTTTTGGAAAGATTTTTCCTCCTTTTTTCTATTGTTTGGACGTAGCCTTTTATATATACAAAAGATAATGATGTTCCTTGTTCAGCAAGAGATATAACACAACTAATAGCTCATCAAGAGATGTCTAGTCTAGAGATAATTATTTACAAAGATGATAGCCTCCGACCACCGCGAGCTCTCCAAACTTGGGCGAATTCTCCAAGGAAGAAGAATCGCGGCTTCGTTCGACTCCACGCTCCACCGTTGAATTTTCTCTCTCGGTTGAATCCTTCTTCACGTAGACAGACTTCTCTCGACCTTCCGTCGACAATCATCTTTGCGTTGTAAAGCTTCTCTCCCTTTCTTTCTATCTCTCTCTGTCTTTCCCCTTCTGTCTGTTTCTCACTCTCTCTCTCTTGTCAGAACTTAACGCGAACGAAAGGAACAGGAAGAAAGACCAGCAATTCCAAAATTTTTTTTTGAACCGAACCGGACCAGCAATTCAGAACCAGACCAACCAGCAACTGAATCGGGACACACCAGCAACCCAAACCGGTTAGATCAACTCAAACCCGTCCCTATCAAACTGAATATTTTTTAATCGTAAAGGACACCCAAATCGATTCGAAATCCAATGTTAGGATTTTATTGGTAGGGACTTTCTAACCTTATTAATTTCAAAAGGATTATTTTATTATGAAAGAATAAATTTAAACCTCCCTAATTTTTAAGCAAAGAAAATCAATTCAACGCTTAAGAAAAGTACCTAAAACCCTATTCTGTCTCTCTCTCGGAATCCAAGTAAGTAAAATACTAAGTTTTCAATGTTTTGACGGTAAGCCCTATATCATGAATCATTTATTAAATTATTTTCTTTAAAGTATTTTATTATTCAATTATGATTTTATTTGGATACGCATGTATAGACATTTGACATATGAATGTAGAAATATAAAAATGGTAGGACATAATGTATGCGAGTATGAAATGCATGAAAACGAATGGAATTGACAAAAAACATGAGAAGACTAATGAGAGCCTGAACGCATGAGATGGCTAATGAAAGTCTGAATGCATAGTTATAAATTAAAACTTTATGAAGGTATGAAACTGCTATTTTCTGAAAACCTGAACGTATGGTAAGGATTGGAAAATGAGTTCCATCTAGTATGTAACTTTTAAAGAATGAAATTAAATTATATATGCAATTAAAATCACATGCACATGTTTTTACTTACTGAGTTTATCTCACGTATTAATTTTGTGATGTAGGTGAGTTTTTATCTGAGGATGAACTAACGCTGATCGAGAATTTTCTAAAGCCAGGTGAGCATACAGAGGAGGATATTGTCGTTGGTTTCGAAAAATAATTTAAAATTATGATTTTATACAATTTAAAAAGATATTTTATATTTAATTGCATTAATTTTAGTTTGATTTTAGTTTTAATAATTTATTTCATCAGCTGATGAATTTTTCAATTAACTACGTTATTGTTTAAAAATTAATAAATGAGGTTTTCTTTAATATTTGTTTAGTATTGAATTTTTCTAAATATTTATTGATAGTTATTTTAAACCTTCTACTTAATAAATAATTTATGCTATTTTCAAAGATTTCGCATTAAGAAAATTAGAGTTTTATAACTATTCAATTTAACCTAATTTACAAATCGATTTGGGAAAAATTTTAAAGTTTCAAATTGAAAAAAAAAATGAAAATTTTTTTTGGGTTGTTACACTCTCTCTCTTTCTCCCTGAAGCGATAACAAAATAAAACAGCAAAACAAAAAAAAAAAAATCAACATATTTAAGGCGCAAAAAAGGGTTAAATCCAAAAAAGAGCTCAAACTATGGATGAAGTTCAAAAAATGGCTTGAACAATTTTTGTGCCCAAAAAAATGGCTCGAAGTATCAAAAACGTGTAAAAAATGGCCTCCTGGAAAACCGATATGCACCCGCGTTCAAATTTCTGAAAGGAGAACAGTTTGTCGCGTTCTGAAAATGACAAACCGTTCTCATTTAGAAATTTGAACGTGGAGAGGAATCTTTATAAATTAATTTAAAAATTACCAAACGATATTCAATTTATTTAAAATTTTAACCACATGTTTCAATTTTCGTGATTTTATAATACTTGTATGAGTTATTATAATTTGTTTTATAAAATAAATATCTAAAATTATAATATATCATACAAGTGTTCTAAAATCTCAAAAATTTCTAAATTATCTTTCTATGATATGCGAAACATGTGGTAAAAATTTCAAGTAAATTAAATATCATTTGGTATTTATTTTAAATTAATTTATAAAGTGAAAAAGAACCTTGATAAATTAATTTAAAAAAAAATACCAAACGATATTCAATTTACGTTAACTTTTTACCACATGTTCACCACATCATGAGAAGATAATCTAGAAATTTTCGTGATTTTAGAATACTTGTATGATATATTATAAGTTTAGTTAACTATTTTATAAAATAATTATAATAAATCATACAAGTGTTATAAAATCACGAAAAGTTTCCGTTATCTTCCCATGATGTGTGAACATGTAGTAAAAATTTCAAGTAAATTGAATATTGTTTGATATTTTTTTAAAATTAACTTATAAAAGTTCCTCTTCGCGTTCAAATTTCTAAAGGAGAACGATTTGCTGTTCTTAGAACGCGGCCAACAGTTCTCTTTCAGAAATTTGAACGCGAGAGAAAAATGCCTCCGTGCTGAGAACGATGATGCAACAAACCGTTTTCTTTCAGAAATTTGACAAAAAAATTGTTCGCCATTTTTTGAACTTTATCCATAGTTGTGAGTCATTTTTTGGATTTAACCCGCAAAAAAATCACCAATGGCAGAGAGCAAGACATTGAGAACTAATATGAAACAACAATCTAACCGATAATGAAAAAAACAAAACAAGAAATTAAATCCTAAATGATACACATACTTACAACAAAATGAAGAACATTAACGCGAATCAGAGAACTCTAGAACAACAGGAAAAACAAAAAAAATACCACCTAATAAATCGTTCTGAGTGACTACCCCAACAACTAAACCAAAATCCAGCCCGCACAACAACCCATCGACGAAATACAGATAATCCAGCTCGCACAACACTCGAAAGGTAGAAATCTGTGAAACAAACGTGGAGAACTTAAAATGTTTAAGACAGACGATGAAACAAAAAAAAAAACAACAGTGGGAGAAAAGAAAGAGATTTTAGGTAATAAATGAAACAACAAAAAAACTTTTGATTTGACAATTAAAATAAGTCAAAATGATTAAAAGAAATGATAAAATATATCCTAGGTTAGTAATTTATTTTATGGTATTAGTTTTGCCATGTTCAACTCAAGAATGGAAACTAACAAATACTAGCCAATATATGTTTCTCTCATTATCTCAGTATTGTTTCCAGAATGTTCTTTCATGTGTGGAGAATTCATGGTCATGGAACCCATGACTAGAGCCCATAAAGCAACTATACAAAATAAGACGTGTTATAATTAGGATGATTATGTGATTGATAAAGCAATGGACGAAAGCTCTCAAAAGAATTATGAAAGTATGAAGGTCTCAAAAAAACAATTATATTTCTGCATAATAAGCATATAGAAACCATTACCATTATATTTGTGCATAATAAGCTCTAGTCAAAAGTATATTTTAATTGTTTAATTATGAAGACTTTTTTACTAATCCATCATTATTGAACTAGGGATAGTCATTATACCCCTTCATCACACACTATATGTGGAATCACCATTGGAAGTGTTTTAGTGGTGAGTCAATGTTGTGAAGCATGTTTGATCAAATTTGGCTAACATAAAATTACAATGGATCTGATAATGATGTCAATGGATTGGTTCAACATAATATTTGGAATGAATTGATTATCTATAAATAAAGCAATCTTAGGTTCCTACAAGAGGAAGATATCTATATTTCCAGCTTAGGGAGAACCAATTTCATTTCATGGTGAAAGAAATACATTCTGACCACAAGCTTCTTGGAATCCATTTCGATGTAGCAATTGGATGGCCAGCTTAGTAATCATTCCTTTGAAACCAGTTCAAATCAGCCTAGTATCGTTGCTAAGGAGTTTATTGATGTTTTTTCTGAAGAGTTGTCGATCTACCTTTGAACAAGGAGATAGAATTCACAATTGACGTCTATCCAGTTACAAACTTTATTTCATTTTTCAACATTATATGGTTCCAACTAAGTTGAAAGAATTAAATATTCAATTGCAAGATCTGATGAATAAAGGTTTTAATATCGAATACATCTCTTTGGGGCGCTCCAACATTTTTTGTTAAAAAAATGAAACTCTAAGAATGTATATAAACTATAGACAACTCAATGGGAAAACTATAAAGAATAAATATCATTTTTTTAGTATTGATGATCTATTTGATTAGCTGATGATTTCTTGTTGATTTTCGAAAAGTGATCTGCATTCAAAATATCATCACTAGATCAAAGAAAACCATATTCATAAAACTATATTCAAGACTCGATAAAGATACCATGAGTATCTTGATGTCCTTTGGTTTTATGAAAGCACCTACAACATTCATGGACTTGTGATAGTTTTCCTTGAGGACATTTTACTATGTTCTTCTTTGAGACAGGAGCACAAAGTCTACTTAAGATTGCCATTGGAATTGCCAAGGCAAGATGAGTTACAGGTGAAACTCAGTGAATGTAAATTTTAGTTAGAAAAAGTCAAATTTCTTAGGCACGTCAAATTTCAGTCAGAAGAAATAGAATTGAGTGCAACCTACCCCAGTTTTAGAAATTCAAATCTTTTTAGGGTTGGATGGATATTAATGTAGATTTTTAAAGGGAATTTTGAAAATAGCACCATCGCTAACTAGATTAACTCGAAAAAGTTAGATGTTCAAGTGGAGTGAGTGGTTTGAGTGGTTTGAGGTGGCCTTTCAACTGTTGAATAAGAATTTAATTTCTTCACTTATCCTCATCGTCACGATCCAAAGGGGGGCCTAAAATGTTGGGTTGGACGATCCGATCCCTGGAGTGGACCCGATCGCCCACCTTAAAACTTTGATCAGAATGGAAGTTTTGAATACAATTCAAAGTCATATGTCCACATAATGATTACAAGAAAATATAGTGCGATAAATAAAACAACAGTTCATCGAGAATATAAACATCCGAATCCAAATCCATATATTCTCATACATGCCCAAATAAAGAGAAGTCTTCACTAAGAAAACAAATAAACACTCAAACAAAAATAAAGGGAACTGCCACCAAACTCCAGCTACTGACCACACTAATCCTTATCTGAAAAGTGAGGGGGTTATTTGGAGTGAATAACTAACTCAATAAAAAAATTATTCTAAATACAATTGAATGTAAAACTTCTTTTAGTTTTCATTTCAAAGATGATTAGAAAATAAATGATTTTCAAACATCGTTTTAAGAAAACTCATTTCCATCGTTTTAAAAAAACATACTCCATGAGCCACCAATGAGACAATGATCAAAACATTGTTGTATCCATAGACAACTATATAAAAATAAGTAATCATTGTACTTTTCTTTTCAAAATAACTCCAATGAAAAATGATGGTCACTATATGATACACTTAGAAGACCAGTGACACGTGCCCAAGGCACATCATAAAACCTCACTAATCTTTATGCTGACAATTGCTCTATTTTTGCAGGTGAGGGCCCACTGGATTGCTAGGAATGAAATACTTATAAGGAGTTTTTCAAAGGCTTAGCATGAGAGCCCAAATCTCATGACATGGACAAGCCCAAACACTTACTCACTTGGGAGACCAAAGATGGATCACTTCAACCTAAAAAGGGAATTTGTCTTTCCTTGGACGAGAATATGTAACTCTATTTAATTCAGATTTTTGGACAAACATTGGTCTTATTTGTATTAAACTTTATAAACTTGCATGCATACACTAGATTGAATGTTTAGGGCTAGTATGGTGGTAAGGGTTGACTTTCACGAGGACATGTTGAACACTCCTAGTTCGAACTACTTAACCTCAAGTCTATGGAAGACACCAAAGGGGCCCGGTCCACATTGAAGATGGAGGGGAATTGCGCCACTTGAATAAACGTTGAAGCCTGGTCCATTTTTAGGCTAGGCGCACTCCATCAGCTTTGTTATTTTGAAATTTTACAACTCATCATCCCATACATGGCTGAAGAAACTATACTTTATAAAGACTTCATCCCCATGGTCGAAAAGATGAAGGAGCGTGCATATGTGCAAACAAGATTCATCTAACCATTTCTTCCTTTTTTCATTCAACCGAAACCCTCACAACCCTAGGAATACTTAAGCATCGCTTTTAGTATTTGTATTCACTTTTTGAATAATCAATATACACCGGTCAGTTCTTCTAAGGTTCAAAGAGCGTTGGCTCAAGGTAAGCCTCGGTTGTTCATCTTTCGAGCGGAGTTGCGCCTCCGACTGTTCTTTTAGCCCGTGATTGCTTGGAGACTCTTATCATAACCTTCTCTGTAACGACCCGAGGAGGATCGTCACGTGTCATGACTTTCCTTTAAACTTATCCGTACTTTTATACCTCTGTAATCGGTGTATATATTTTTTTTTATATATATATCAAATCTCATTCTAACTTAACTTAAGTTCGCTGAACAACCACATTTAGCTTTCACTCCTGCCGGTCGCTAAACGACAAACATCCAGTTGTTCTACCGGCCTGCACGTGCATCTCACATGATTCATTAGACATCTATCGGCAGGCACACATATTTGCATCTGCCGACGGTCACGTGCAACACGCGTGACCAATTAAATCATCACTCAATTACAAACGACAAAAGACTGACTTATCTACCGATGACAAGGCACTCCATCTGCCGATGGCAACACACAACATCTGCCGATGGCATTTATACTACATCTTCCGATGGATTAACTCACATCATCTGCCGATGACGTGGCACTACATCTTCTGGTAGATTAACTCACATCATCTGCCGATGACGTGGCACTACATCTTCTGGTAAGGCGGAATGACATTTCCATCTTCCGGTATCTTGACCTACTACACATGCCGATCTCTAGGCATATCGTCTGCTGATGACGTCAGCCGGAAGACAAATACTTTTCCTCTTCCGATGACGTCCTCCGGAAGACAGACTTACCCGACTCCCATCACAATCCTCCTGTCGATCTCTACACTTCAAAATAACACATCTCCTGCCGATAGACAAGTACTTTCATCTACCGACTACTAAACATTAACCTAACATCTTCTTCTTCCGGTAGACAAGCAAACTTCATCTACCGATTTCTAAACTCCATAATAACACTCACACCTTCCGATAGACAAATACATTTCGTCTACCGGCAGCACAAACATCATAACTTCAAACTTAATACCGGGACACCAACAGAATAAACCACAGATTCATTAAAACTCATACAGCGGAAGACTTAGTTAAAATCACTCATTCTATATTCTTATAATATACTCATAATCAGTATTCAAGCTAGACAAGTTCAAGCTCCATAATCATAAGTAACATCATCCTACTTAAACTTTTATGTTCATAGTTATCATTAAAACCTTAAGAGTAAAACCAGAGGGTCATAATCGCCATCCAGCCACAGACTTTCCACCCTGAGCACCTTCCAGCAACCAGCTTAAACTTCATCCTCAACTTTGTATTCCTCACCTGATATTTCTTCACCTACATCGTAAGGTGTAACTGTAAGCCTAAGGCTTAGTAAGGAATGCAAACTATTATGAGTTCATGAATGCATAACTTGGAGAAAAACATGCTCATAAGTCTTTTCTTTTCACGTACTTGTTCTTAATCATCATTCATAATCGTATCTCGTATTCATTGTTCATAATCATCATTCGTAGACATGCTCATATTCATCATTCCTTTCATCATTCATATTCTTCATTACATTATGTGGTTTAAGGGAGGATTTGTGCCGGTAAAGGGGGTTCGACAGTGAGTTTGATCATGGTCCCTACTGCGGGTCGTATTCATATGTCCTACTGCGGACTGTGACATACGCCGAACCACCCCCAACCCTCACTTAACCACGTTGCATAAGTTTTATCTTCTTATTTTATTCATGAGAAAACATATTTCAAAACATTTTCATATGCTTGAGAAGTAAAACATGATGCACAACATAAATGCACTTAATCATCGAACTAAGACAGGGGAGAACATCAGAATAACATAACCATATCCATCGACATTTCATCAAACATATAGAAGACAACGTTCACTAAATCTAACATAGTCCTTTGATGTAGGGCCCTATTGGCCGGAAACTTAGTACATTCACTTACCTGGATCCTTAGCAACTTGAATCACTTTCTCTTCAACTTCTTCACCTAAAACATTCCACATTATAGTAGTTAAAATCAAGTCCTAAAAGTTCTAATCGAAAGTCATCCTAGAATCTAGCAGCTAAGGTTCTCTGTGCAGTCTGAAATCCAAAACCGAAACAGTTAGATATAGCTATCGATTAAACGGGGTCGGTTATATAAAAGGTCCAGAATCGATTTAAAGGTGGCATTACCAAATGAAGATAAGGAACGATAACCAACTGACTTAGCCATTGAAGAACTCGAAAGTACAAGTTCAACTGAAAACAGAGTTCTAAATGACTACCCGGCATCTACATTGTCAGAATCTTACCTAGAATGCGGGTTACCGGAGTAGAGGCTGAAAAACCAGTTGCTGGGGAGGAAGAAAGTTCCAGAGAAGAAGGGAGTCGCCGAGAGGAAATGTCGGCTGCAGTGAGGTTTAAATGAGATTTAAGGTTTCCATTTTCTATTTATACCTAATCCTTCAGTCTTTATTACAAAATTGCCACTCAACCTAGTTTTACTCAACTTGTAATGAATTTGCCTCAACATTAAATTTAATCATAAAGGTTAAATAAAGGGTAACAATGAGAATGGTCAGAAAATCACCTGGCCGAAATGTCGGGCGTTACATTCTCTATCTTCTTTCTAAGATCTTAGAAAAGAGAGAAATGGTGACCAAACCAGACCTTGTGTCGTTGTAATCCTCCTTGGAAGATTACATTCCCCGAAGGTGCTCTAGGTTGTCTCTCGGACCGGTTATGGGACTTTCTTGCATATTTTCTTTGTTTTGTGTTTTATTACTCAAAATTTGTAG
Organism: Begonia masoniana; assembly: GCA_022432975.1. Lineage (NCBI taxonomy): Eukaryota > Viridiplantae > Streptophyta > Magnoliopsida > Cucurbitales > Begoniaceae > Begonia > Begonia masoniana. Next base: position 15,735,168 of record CM039509.1, read on the forward strand.
GATCTATTCTACACTCAATTGGTAAGACCCCTTTGAAATTTTATTGCAATTGGACTTGATTTGATATTTATTTGGTTTGCTTGAAATTGGTTGTTTTCGGATGTAGTCAAGAACACCACCCTACAATTTTGGTTTGTATAACCTTTGTTTTGTAGAACCAAAGGTTATCATCTGATATCAGAGCACAAGTAACTTTCTTCAGGTGATTTGAGTGATCTTTGTTTATCAAATTTCATATATCTTAGATCTATCAAATCATGGTTAATCGTTATTGTTAATCGGCCAAGGAAGGTTACCCTAACCTAATGCAAATTGTTGATTGTTGTTAATATTATTTGCAAGAATTGTTAACCGATCTCAAAATATTATTATAAACACTTGATTGATTGGTGTGATTAAATTGATTATTAGCAATAATTTATTTGGTTGTTGAAAGTGTCCTAATCAGTTGATTTACAAAGTGGCCGAGGAAGGATATTCTTAACCTAAGGCTATTAGGGTTTTTGTGTCACCGATTATTGTGTTTTGATTTTAGTATATTTAATTATTATTATGTCACATTTTTTTATGAAGTAAGTTGCATGAAATTGAAGCATGTTTAAATTGGCTAAATTATTGCTAAAACGTTTTTAAACTTGATTTCCTAAATCAGACATTATTTCCTTAATAGATATTTAGCACACTTGAAAGATTTATTGACTTTCCTAAGGCAGAAACAACTAGCAATCTACTTTCCTAAAACTTAGGAAATTAATTAGAGTCTCTAAACTCATATTTGGAAAGTATAATTGTAACGAATTCTTTTCCCAGTAAGATATTGTCCGCTTTGGGGGTTGGGCCGTAACCCAATATCCTCCCCTCATGGCTTTGTTTGGCGAGGACTTCCCAGTCGGTCACCCAACCTAGTACTACTCTCGCCGAAGCACTTTTAACTTCGGAGTTCTTATGGGATCCGTTGTCAATTGTACTCCAAAACGCGTCTTACTATCTTGGGAGGATCTCTTTACATATGTTTCATTTCCACATACTTCCTCAAGCGATGTGGGATTGTGACGACCCCCCTTTCTACGACCGAACCTGTAACACCCAATTTTACGGGGTTTTGTAATTCCACAATATAATGGCATTTTTGTAAATATTGTGAATCTATTCCGTTTAACGAGCTGGGAGTCTTGTTGGAGAAACCAAACTAAGTTCAACCAAACAAGCAATTGGATGGAGGGGAAATTTAGGAAGTAAAAAGGGGGTAGTTGGGAGCACCAAGTGAGAGTGTGACAAGTGTCAAAACTTGTGGGAGAAGCTTGGAAAAGGCAACACCTTCCTTTTCCCTCCCTTACGAGAAACCACATTCACTTTCACTCTTTTTCTCATTTAACTTTCACAGCTACGAAAATTCTCTCAACCCTTACGCTTCTTCACAATTCAACGGCTCCTCCTCCAACCGATCAATTTCTGACACGGGGGCCCCTAGAAAGGGGCCCGTGTACGACCCACAAATATGCTAGGTTGGTGCTCGGTTGGGTGCTAGTGAACAATATTTGAATATTGAAATAAAATACTAAACTAAATGCAAGAAATAAAGAAGGCAAATGTTAAGATGATGGCCGAGATTATAGGTTAGTAGAGAGAAGCAAAATTACAAGAAAATAAAGAGAATAAGATGACAATATATGTTAGAAATGACAAGGAAATGTAAAGCAATGGAAATAAAGAAAAGATAAAAAAAATAGAAAGTGAGTGTGTGGATAATGAAAAGCTGAAAAGTAAAGAGTGATTTGTGTGCAAAAGTGATAGCAATAAAAGTAAAGAAAACCCTTGGTGGATCCGAGGAGCGAGCTTACGGTTTAAGCTCCCGGATACACGTTTTCTGTGAAGAAAACGACCACCGTAGGCCGGGGATTTTCGTCCTCGTTTCAACTCCCAAGGGAGAAGATGAGGGAATGATTAAGAGCTAACCTAGCAACCCAAGCTAGGCTAGCAATGGAGGCTAACTCTTCTTGGTTCAAAGAACCAAGGAAAAATCACCAAAGGAATTTGGGAGATTTAGGGAAATAGTAGTATATTGATTTAGCAAAAGTTGTCTACAATCACTAATACCATGCATTTATAGAAGTCCTAGGTGGATTAGGGCCCTTGGATCAAAAAGGATGGATGGCCAAGATCAAGGCAAACAAGCACACATCCTAGGGAGGAGATGAATGCCATGCCTAAATGGATCAATGGAGGGAATCTTGCCACATCATCAATCCATGTTGCCACTAACTTTTGTACTTGCAAAATTATACCTTTTTTTGTGGGCTCTTCTTTGGGCCAAGGCTTCCATTGGTCTCCATTTATTGTAGGGCATTTTCCTTTGAATATTTTGTTGAACTTCCTCCAACCCAAATCCACCACCATACATCTAGTCCTAACCACACAATCTAATGCATGAAATGCAATTATAAAATCCTTACAATAAAGGCGAATGTATGCCAATGAGTTTTAAAAATTAAAAATTACAAATTAAGGCCCGAGAAGACAAATTCCCATGGGGCTATCAGCAAGCTCCGTGCGAATGTTCCAACGAATGACATGGTAAGGCTTCTCCTCATCCTCCTTAGTTGGCTCCCAAGTGAAGTCCATGAGTGAATCGAAACCTGCAAAAAGAGACAAGTCGTTAGAACATTGAACAATTAAATTTTGTGCCCGGGTTTGTGATCTAGTAACGGGCCTACGAGGCACGTCATCTCCTCCGGGTGGCTGAGGATTTGACCTCAAATCCGTTAGCTCAGCCTCCTCTTCATGTCCCAATTCTCCAATATAAGGGGACAAATCTTGCACGTTGAAGGTGGATGATACCCCATAATCGCCAGGTAACTCCAATTTGTAAGCATTGTTATTTATGCGCTCTAAAACTTTAAAGGGACCTTCAGCTCTAGGTAATAGCTTGGAGCGCCTTTTGGCGGGAAACCGTTCTTTCCTAAGGTGTAACCACACCAAATCTCCAACATTAAAAATTACCTCTTTTCGTCCTTTATTCGCATGCTTCACATAATTGGCGTTATTCTTCTCAATAGTGTGGCGAACCTTTTCATATAACTTTTTCATTTGCTCTGTTTTATTCGCTCCCGACGGGTTGATTAGGTCTTGGGTTGGAATAGGAACAAGTGTCAATGGTGTGTTTGGATTAAAACCATATACTACCTCAAAGGGCGTTTGCTGGGTGGTGGAATGAAGGCTTCGGTTGTAACCGAATTCAATTTGGGGTAGTAGTATGTCCCAATTGGTGAGAGTCTTACCCACGACACTTCGTAGAAGGGTACCCAAAGTCCTATTGACCACTTCCGTTTGGCCGTCTGTTTGGGGATGGAAGGATGTGCTAAAACATAGCGTAGTCCCCAACTTCTTCCATAAAGTCTTCCAAAATGTGCTCAAAAATTTGGTATCGCGGTCAGACACAATAGACTGAGGCACACCGTGGAGTCTAACTATCTCCTTGAAGAAGAGATCGGCTATAGCAGCAGAGTCGTCAGTTTTGTTGCAGGCGATAAAATGCGCCATTTTATCGCCAGTTTTGTTGCAGGCGATAAAATGCGCCATTTTGGAGAATCTATCAACAACCACGAGAATAGAATCTTTATTGTGTCCCGTTCGTGGTAACCCCAAAACAAAATGCATACTAATTTCTACCCAAGGGTGCGTGGGGATAGGTAAAGGCATGTAAAGTCCTTGGGGTAGAACTTTGCTTTTGGCCTTCTTACAAACAATACACTTCTCGACATAGTGGTGTACGTCTTTCATCATGTGAGGCCAATGAAACTTTTCTTTCAATAGCTCGAGGGTTTTCTTTTCCCCAAAATGCCCAGACAATCCTCCTCCATGAGCTTCTTTAATGAGGCATTGTCTAAGACTGCAATGAGGAATACACAATTTCTCATTCTTTAATAGAAATTCATCGATAAGACTATATCCTCCTTCAGCCTTATTTTGGCAAACGTGATAAGGCAATCCAAAATCTTTATCGGAAGCATACAAAGTTTTGATCCAATCAAATCCGAAAAATCTAACACTTAGTTCTGTCAAGAGGATACGTCTTCGAGAGAGGGCATCGGCAACAGTATTATCGGAACCTTTCAAATATTTTAATATGTAGGGGAATCTTTCCAAAAATTCCACCCACTTTGCGTGTCTTTTGTTGAGTTTGTGTTGGCTCTTAATGTGCTTAAGGGATTGTGGTCGGAATGAATCACAAACTCTTTCGAAAGTAAGTAATGTTGCCAATGTTCGAGAGCTCTAATCACGACATAAAACTCTTTGTCATAAGTTGAATAGTTCAAAGCAGCTCCTTTCAATTTTTCACTAAAATACGCAAGAGGTTTACCATCTTGCATCAATACAGCTCCAATGCCAATACCGGAGGCATCACTCTTGATCTCAAAAACCTTATTGAAATCGGGGAGTGCCAAAATGGGGGATTGACAAAGTTTTTCTTTTATCATATCGAAGCTACTTTGGCATGCCGGTGTCCAATTAAAGTCAACTCCTTTCTTAGTGAGGTCCGTAATAGGAGCGACTAAAGAACTGAAGTCTTTAATGAACCTCCTATAAAAAGAAGCTAATCCGTGAAAACTACAGACTTCAGTGATGCTATTAGGAGTGGACCAATCCTTGATGGCTTTAACCTTCTCTTCGTCCGCTTCCAAGCCATCCTTCGAAATGATAAAACCCAAAAAGTAAACTTTCTCTTGTCCAAAGGAGCACTTACTCAAGTTCCCAAACAATTTAGTGCTACGGAGGGTTTGAAATAACATCCCGAGATGGTTGACATGTTGTGGGAGGTCGCGACTATACACCAAGATGTCATCGAAATACACGACAACAAATTTCCCAAGGAATTCCTTAAGAACATGATGCATTAACCGCATAAAGGTGCTCGGGGCATTTGTAAGACCGAATGGCATAACCATCCATTCAAACAATCCGTATTTTGTTTTGAAGGCGGTCTTCCATTCATCACCCTCTTTCATACGTATTTGGTGATATCCGCTCTTCAAGTCAACTTTAGAGAAAATTGATGCTCCATTCAATTCGTCCAACATATCTTCTAATCGAGGGATAGGATACCTATACTTAATGGTTATTTGGTTGATAGCCCTACTATCAACACACATTCGCATAGAACCATCCTTTTTAGGTACTAACAAGGTAGGTACAGCGCAGGGACTCATCGACTCTCTTATGTATCCTCTCCCTAATAATTCTTGGACTTGATCTTGTAATTCTTTTGCTTCTTCAGGCCTCATCCTATAGGCCGGTCGATTTGGTAACATAGCACCGGGTTGGAGGACGATTTGGTGTTCTATTCCTCTAATCGGGGGTTGTCCAGGGGGTAGTTCTTCAGGAAAAACATCTTGATAAGTCTTAAGTAGGTTTTGAATCGGTAAGGGAATCTCTCCAAGCTCCATAATTCGGTCTCTAAATAAAACAAGAATCACCGTTTTTCCCTTAGTCACAGCAGCCCTTAATCCCTTTTTGGTCAACAAAAGATTTTCTTTAGTCTTTTCCTCCTTCCTAAGCGCATCATCATGAGCAATTTGTTCAGGGGTCATAGGAAGTAATTTGATATTTCTACCGCCAAATTTCAAACTATAGTTGTTGAGGTAACCATCATAATGTACCCTACGGTCGTAGAGCCATGGTCGCCCTAATAGAAGATGACTTGCTTTCATCGGCACGACATCGCAAGTAACTGAATCCTTGTATTTTCCAATAGTAAAATTAATAGTTATTTGTTTGGTCACTTTAATGTCATCTCTATCATCCAACCATCTCAACTTATATAGTTTAGGGTGGTTTGTCGACTCCAATCCAAGCTTGTTAACCATATCTTGGGAAGCTACGTTAACGCAACTTCCACTATCTATAATCGCCGAACATACTTTATCTTTGACTACACATCTACTTTGAAAAATGTTTTCGCGTTGGCAGTCCTCCTCAACATTTTTAGAGACAAGGGATCTTCTAATCACCATTAAAAGTGGTCCGTCTTGAGCAGCACACTCATCCGACTCGTGCTCGCTCTCGTCATCAACCTCTTCTCCTACTTCTTTATCGAGGTATTGACCTTCATCGTTCTCACTCTCCCATTCTCCGGTTGACTCCTTGATAACCATCACTCGACGGTTAGAACATTCATTTGCGTAATGTCCCTTGCCTAAGCACTTGTAGCATTGGACATCATGGGCTCTTAGTCCTTTAGGAGGGTTTGATTGATTTTTGTCCGTAGGAGAGGGTTTGTTTTGGTTGAATGGGGTTTTAGGTGGCCAATTACGGTTAATGGGTCTTTTCTCTTCGTTCTTCCATGGAGGTTTGGGCTTGTCTTGATCTAAGTGCCTAGGTGGAAATTTAGTTGGAAAGTTGGTCTTGCATTTTCGTTTGAGTTGTCTTTCCACCGTGAGGGCAAGTTGAATGACCATGTCCATGGTTTGTAATTGTTGTACTTCAACCGCGTCTCCAATATCACGGTTCAACCCTCGAATGAATCTCGCGATGAGTTGCTCTTCAGGCTCATCAATAGCACAGCGCATATTGAGAGTTTCAAATTCCGTGATATACTCATCGACCGAGAGAGAATTTTGCTTGAGGTTGTGAAGTTGATGGAAGAGTTCGTGTTTGTAGTGTCGGGGAACGAATCTCTTGTGCATTTCGTCTTTCATGGAATTCCAGGTTGAGACGGGGTAAAACCATTAGCTGACCTCTTTTATACACTAGTCTTCCCAAATTACACCTTTGCTCTTAGTTAGCCAACCCTTAACCTATTTAAACAACCAATCATAATCACTTATTTTCACAAGAATGAAAGTTACTAAATGATGTTATTAATTAAGGTGGACAATACCGGGTTTAACAATATATCCTCCTTAAAAGAATTTTGTCCTCAAAATTCAGTGCTCAAACAGCTTAGGATAACGGCTCATCATGTCCTGCTGGTGTTCTCAAGTTGCCTCCTCAACATTCTGATTATGCCATAAGACTTTCACTAGCTGAACCTCCTTGTTACACAGTACTTTTGTTGCATAGTCCAAAATTTCCACTGGTTTCTCCTCATAGGTAATGGTAGGATTGTAACAACCCCAGTAGGGCCGAGACATAATTCATGACTTTCTTAATCATTTAATTCTTACTTTCAACACCTTGTTCATTATCAGTATTATTTTTATTGTAAAACATAACTTGGCTCAAGACATCACGCGCGATTCATTAAACATCGCTCAGCAATGAAATACATTACACATCTGCCGGCGAGCAGTGCAAAATGCTTCAGCAGATGAGCAGGAACTTCAACTCTTAAACTGCATCTACCGATAGAGAAATAAACTCACATCTGCCGATCATAAAACGACAGAACTCATTACTTATTCACTTGCTCCTGCCGATCGCTAAATGACAAGCACAGAGCTCGCTTCTGCTGGTAGTGAAAATCTATATCATCCGATCTGTCACGTGCACTTCGCGTGACTCAATGGACATCGCCCGGTAGAGGTCATCTACCGATGGGCACGTGCAGTGCACGTAATCCATTGTACATCACCCGGCATTTGAAATACACTACATCGCCCGGTCACTAGACGACAAAACTTCACTTACATCATCTGATATTTGAAATACACTACATCACCCGGTCATTAGACGACAAAACTACGTTTATATCATCCGATAGACATGTGTATCTCACGTGACTACTTAACATCGCCAGTAAGAGGCATCATCCGGTGGGCAACAATTGTCCCCATCCACCGATGACAACAGCCGGATGATGTCCTCATTCAACAGAGACATCATCTGGTAAGCATGTGCAATACACGTGACTCACTTACCTCAACCGATAAGAGACATCACCCGGTGAACAACAAACGTTCGCCATCCACCAGTGACGTTAGCCGGATGATTCACCCATCCAGCTTCTATCATTCAGCTCACACCGGTGACGTCAGCCGGATGATGTATTCATCCAACTTCTATCACACAGCAGTAAAATACAGAAAACTTCAAACAACTCATATCGACAGAAAGATAATCTGACCTTCACAGATCTCATACTCGTAGACATAAACATAGGCAGACATGAAACATAGACTCATCTAGGATACATGTAGCGGAAGACTTAATTAAAACAGATCATTCTATACCCTTATAATTATCCCCAAATTTTGGTGACCAAACTAGACAATCACAGAATCCAATATTCTAAAGAAAATCTCATTCTACTTAAACATCAGTTCATCATAAATCTTACTGACACATTATGAGCATAACTACGGGTCATATTCGCCGGCCAGCCACAGGCTTCCACCCTGAGCACCATCCTGCAACCAGCCTTAGACATCATCACTGAATTTGGAATCCTCACCTGCTATATCTTCACCTACATCATAAGGTTTAAACTATAAGCCTAATGCTTAGTAATGAATGCAATACTAACAAGTATGCATGAATGCTCATTTTAAGAAACAAATGCTCATGAATCTTTTCTTGTTCATATTCATACTCAAAGTCTTCATTCTTGTTCATCGGTCGTATTCATCGTTCATAATCATCATTTATGCTCATCATTCATATTCATCATTCATGTTCATCAATCATATTCTTCGTTCATGTTGTGTGGATTAAGAGAGGATTTGTGCCAGTAAAGGGGGTTGATAGTGAGAGTGTACATAGTCTCTTGCGGGTCGTAATCATGGTCCTTCCTTTTTGGTCAGTGACATACGCCAAACCGCCCCCAACCCTCGCTTAATTCACGTTGCATAAGTTTTATATTCTTATCTTGTTCATGAAGAAAACATGCTCTTAAAACATTTTCATATACATAAAACATTCATGATGCATGAACATGCGAACTCTCAATTCATCAAGCTACAAAATAGTGCATTCATCTGACGTGAAATCATACCATTAAGTCAAACATCAACATAAGTAACAGACAACAGCTTAAATAACTTCTAATCATCGTATCAGTTTCTACCTAGCATCCTTGTGATGTAGGGCCCTAATGGCCGGGAATCCTACACATTCACTTACCTGGTTTCCTTAGCAACTTGAACTCCTTTTCTTCAGACTTCTTCACCTAAAACATTTACATTGCAGTAGTTAAAATGAAAATCCTAATAGTCATAATCACAAGTCATCCTAGAATCTAATAACTAAAGTCATTCCCAAATCCCTTAGTCTAGTTCTCTGTGTGCAGTCTGAAATCCAAAACCAAAACAGCTAGGTTCAACTAACGATTAATTAGGGTCGGTTATATTAAATGTCCAGAATCGATTCGGAAATGTTATTACCAAACACCGATTATAAATGTTCCTATTATTCGGCCATTGAAGAATCTTGAAACATTGGGTTCTAGTTGAAAACAGAGTTCCAAATAACTACACGGCAACTACATTGACTAAATCTTACCTCGAACGTAGGTTGTCGGAGTGGAGGTTGGAGGAATCGATCGTCAAAGAGGGAGTCGCCGGCAGAGAAAGAGCTCAGGAAGCACGGGAATCGCCGAGAGAGAATGTCGGCTACAGTGGGGTTTAAGTGAGGTTTAAGGTTTCCATTTTCTTTTTATACTAAATAAAATCCCTCTTAATTACGGTTCTGCCATCACACAAATAGGAATCAAATAAGCTTAGGCATTAAAATTTGAATTAAAGATTAACAATAAAGGTGACAGTTAATTCCGTTAAGAAAATCACCTGGCCGAAATTGTCGGGTGTTACAAGGATGAATTTCAATATTTTGTTGTTTCACAATCTGAGATGGATCTCGCATACACTTCTTCAACATGGAAATATGGAACACATTATGGATTCCTTCCATAGAGGTTGGTAACTGTAATTTGTAAGCTGTCTTCCCAATCTTCTTCAGGATTAAGAATGGTCCAATATATCTGGGGTTCAACTTGCCTCTCTTCCCAAATCTCACAACTCCTTTGAACGATGAAACTTTAAGAAAAACTTCATCACCGACTTCAAATTCCAACTCTCTACGTCTACAATCAGCATAACTTTTCTGTTAGCTCTGAGCTGCCAAAATTCTTTGTCGAATGAGGGCAATCTTTTCCACTGTTTGTTGCACAATATCAGGACCAATCAAACGTGCTTCTCCAACTTCATCTCATTACAAAAGAGACCTACACTTTCGTCCATATAATGCCTCATACGGTGCCATACCTATGGTTGCCTGAAAACTGTTATTATAAGAGAATTCCACCAATGATAAATACTTACTCCAAGATCCTTGAAAATCTAATATGCATGCACCAAGTATATTCTCTAACGTTTGAATAGTCCTTTCAGATTGTCCATCTGTTTGAGGGTGAAAGGCTGTGCTAAAGTTGAACTGTGTACCCATAGCCTTATGCAGACTTTTCCAAAACTTCGACGTAAATCTAGAGTCTCGGTCATAAACTATAGTGCTTGGAACTCCATGCAGTCTAACAATCTCATGCACATACAATTCAGCGAGTTGATCCATCGAGTATGTCATCTTTATTGGCAGGAAATGGGCGGATTTGGTTAGACGATCAACTATCACCCAAATTGCATCATGTCCTTTTACTGTTCTAGGCAATCTAACAACAAAATCCATCGTTATTTGTTCCCATTTCCATTCGGGAACTGGTAATGGTTGCAAGGTTCCTACAGGCCTATGATGTTCAGCCTTAACCTGTTGGTAAATCAAACACGATCCAATATACTCTGCCACACATCTTTTCATATTTGGCCACCAATAATGTTGCTTAAGGTCTCTGTACATTTTTGTACTTCCAGGATGAACAGAAAATCTAGAGGAATGAGCTTCTGAAAGGATCTCCTTTCGAAGTTCTTTATTTGATGGAATAAACCATCTATTCCGAAACTTGAGAATTCCATCAATAGAACAGTTGAAATCTGGCTTATCGGTAGAATCCATACATGACTTATACTTGTTACACTCAGCATCAAACATCTGAGCTTCCTTTATTCTTTCCAAAATAGTAGGCTTCAAGGTTATGGCAGAAAGCATAGCTGACACACAGGATACAGCTTCCAAGTTAATTCTTTGGAACTCTGCCTCTAAGGTTAACGGTTTGTCAAGAATCAAGGCAGAGGCTGATGTTGTCACCCTACTCAAAGCATCAGCCACTACATTCGCCTTGCCGGGGTGGTATTTAATCTCAAAATCATAGTCATTGATAAACTCCAACCACCGATGTTGCCTCATGTTTAGCTCTTTCTGTGTGAAAATATATTTTAGACTTTTATGATCCGAGAATATTTCACAAGATTGTCCATACAAGTAATGTCTCCAAATCTTCAATGCAAACACAACCGCAGCTAAATCCAAATCATGTGTAGGATAATTCTTCTCATGTGTTTTCAGCTGTCTAGAAGCATAGGCTATTACCTTTCCATCTTGCATCAAAACACAGCCAAGTCCAACCTTGGAAGCATCATAATAAATGCTAAACTTTCCATTCTCAACAGGGAGTGTTAGTATTGGAGCATTAGTCAATCTTAGTTTCAAGGTCGGAAAACTTATCTCACATTCTTCAGTCCACACATACTTCACGTTCTTCCTTGTTAACCGAGTGAGGGGTGTTGCAATCTTCGAGAATCCTTCAATAAATTTCCTGTAATATCCTGCTAATCCAAGGAAACTCCGAATATCAGCGGCATTTTTCGGTTGGGGCCACTCCTTAACTGCTTGAACCTTGGCTGGATCGACAGATATTCCATCACCCGAGATCACATGACCAAGAAAGTGAATTCTGTCCAACCAAAACTCACACTTGGAAAACTTAGCATAAAGTTGATGTTGCCTTAGTACTCCCAATACCAGGTTCAAATGCCTTGCATGCTCCTTCTTAGTACGTGAATAAATTAAGATATCATCAATAAACACTATGACAAATTTATCTAAATACTCGTGAAACACTCTATTCATAAGATCCATAAAGGCTGCTGGTGCATTTGTCAATCCAAAGGACATAACCAAAAACTCATAATGTCCATACCTAGTGCGAAAGGCAGTCTACGGAATATCTTTAGATTTGACTTTCAATTGGTAATAACCAGACCTTAGGTCAATCTTAGAGAAAACACGTGCACCATTAAGCTGGTCGAATAAATCATCAATCCTTGGCAATTGATACTTGTTCTTGATAGTTAACTTATTCAATTCCCGATAATCAACGCACATACGCATTGATCCATCCTTCTTCTTAACAAAAAGAACTGGTGCACCCCACGGTGAAAAGCTTGGGCGTATAAACTCTTTATCCTATAATTCCTCCAACTGTTTCTTTAATTCCTTAAGCTCCGTAGGTGCTAATCTATAGGGATTCTTAGATATAGGCTCAGCGCCTGGGTAAACATCTACAACAAACTCAATGTCCCTATCTGGTGGCAAGCTAGGAAGGTCATCTAGGAATACTTCTGGGAAGTCTTGGACAACTAAGACATTTTGAGGGCTCGGTTTTCCTACTAGCTGCGTGTCTAGAACACTGGCCAAGAAGCATAAATACTCTCTGCATGAAGAGGGTCTATAATTCATAGAAGTCATAACAGACATTCCCTTACTTTTCTTCAAAGCTTGAAAGGTATGTTTCAAAGCACCAGGGGGTTGAAAACTAACTACTCCAATCCTACAATCGATTGTGACATAATGTTTGAACAACCAATCCATTCCTAAGATTACATCAAATCCCATTATATCCATAATAATGAGATCAGCAGGTAGGTTCATGTTTCCTACTAACACGACACTATCAAGCATCACTTGGTTAGAGTGCATGCGTTCACCAGAGGGTAACGCGACGTTAAACACGTGCTCAGTAGGGGTAAACTGTACATCTAACTTGACAGCAAACGCAGACGCTATAAATGAATGTGTTGCACCGGAATCTATTAAAGTAAAAGCAGGTATAGAGTTCATCAATATGGTACCTGATACTACGGCTGGCTGATCTTCATTCTTCAACTCCATCATGGAGATTATCCTTGGTTTTAACTTAGCAGGGCCATTCTTTAAGGCTGGGCAGTCTCTGTTAATATGGCCAACTGTAACGCCCGACATTTCGGCCAGGTGATTTTCTGACCATTCTCATTGTTACCCTTTATTTAACCTTTATGATTAAATTTAATGTTGAGGCAAATTCATTACAAGTTGAGTAAAACTAGGTTGAGTGGCAATTTTGTAATAAAGACTGAAGGATTAGGTATAAATAGAAAATGGAAACCTTAAATCTCATTTAAACCTCACTGCAGCCGACATTTCCTCTCGGCGACTCCCTTCTTCTCTGGAACTTTCTTCCTCCCCAGCAACTGGTTTTTCAGCCTCTACTCCGGTAACCCGCATTCTAGGTAAGATTTTGACAATGTAGATACCGGGTGGTCATTTAGAACTCTGTTTTCAGTTGAACTTGTACTTTCGAGTTCTTCAATGGCTAAGTCAGTTGGTTATCGTTCCTTATCTTCATTTGGTAATGCCACCTTTAAATCGATTCTGGACCTTTTATATAACCGACCCCGTTTAATCGATAGCTATATCTAGCTGTTTCGGTTTTGGATTTCAGACTGCACAGAGAACCTTAGCTGCTAGATTCTAGGATGACTTTCGATTAGAACTTTTAGGACTTGATTTTAACTACTATAATGTGGAATGTTTTAGGTGAAGAAGTTGAAGAGAAAGTGATTCAAGTTGCTAAGGATCCAGGTAAGTGAATGTACTAAGTTTCCGGCCAATAGGGCCCTACATCAAAGGACTATGTTAGATTTAGTGAACGTTGTCTTCTATATGTTTGATGAAATGTCGATGGATATGGTTATGTTATTCTGATGTTCTCCCCTGTCTTAGTTCGATGATTAAGTGCATTTATGTTATGCATCATGTTTTACTTCTCAAGCATATGAAAATGTTTTGAAATATGTTTTCTCATGAATAAATAAGAAGATAAAACTTATGCAACGTGGTTAAGTGAGGGTTGGGGGTGGTTCGGCGTATGTCATAGTCCGCAGTAGGACATATGAATACGACCCGCAGTAGGGACCATGATCAAACTCACTGTCGAACCCCCTTACCGGCACAAATCCTCCCTTAACCACATAATGTAATGAAGAATATGAATGATGAAAGGAATGATGAATATGAGCATGTCTACGAATGATGATTATGAACAATGAATACGAGATACGATTATGAATGATGATTAAGAACAAGTACGTGAAAAGAAAAGACTTATGAGCATGTTTTTCTCCAAGTTATGCATTCATGAACTCATAATAGTTTGCATTCCTTACTAAGCCTTAGGCTTACAGTTACACCTTACGATGTAGGTGAAGAAATATCAGGTGAGGAATACAAAGTTGAGGATGAAGTTTAAGCTGGTTGCTGGAAGGTGCTCAGGGTGGAAAGTCTGTGGCTGGATGGCGATTATGACCCTCTGGTTTTACTCTTAAGGTTTTAATGATAACTATGAACATAAAAGTTTAAGTAGGATGATGTTACTTATGATTATGGAGCTTGAACTTGTCTAGCTTGAATACTGATTATGAGTATATTATAAGAATATAGGATGAGTGATTTTAACTAAGTCTTCCGCTGTATGAGTTTTAATGAATCTGTGGTTTATTCTGTTGGTGTCCCGGTGTTAAGTTTGAAGTTATGATGTTTGTGCTGCCGGTAGACGAAATGTATTTGTCTATCGGAAGGTGTGAGTGTTATTATGGAGTTTAGAAATCGGTAGATGAAGTTTGCTTGTCTACCGGAAGAAGAAGATGTTAGGTTAATGTTTAGTAGTCGGTAGATGAAAGTACTGTCTATCGGCAGGAGATGTGTTATTTTGAAGTGTAGAAATCGACAGGAGGATTGTGATGGGAGTCGGGTAAGTCTGTCTTCCGGAGGACGTCATCGGAAGAGGAAAAGTATTTGTCTTCCGGCTGACGTCATCAGCAGACGATATGCCTAGAGATCGGCATGTGTAGTAGGTCAAGATACCGGAAGATGGAAATGTCATTCCGCCTTACCAGAAGATGTAGTGCCACGTCATCGGCAGATGATGTGAGTTAATCTACCAGAAGATGTAGTGCCACGTCATCGGCAGATGATGTGAGTTAATCTATCGGAAGATGTAGTATAAATGCCATTGGCAGATGTTGTGTGTTGCCATCGGCAGATGGAGTGCCTTGTCATCGGTAGATAAGTCAGTCTTTTGTCGTTGTATTGAGTGATGATTTAATTGGTCACGCGTGATGCACGTGACCGTCGACAGATGCAAATATGTGTGCCTGCCGATAGATGTCTAATGAATCATGTGAGATGCACGTGCAGGCCGGTAGAACAACTGGATGTTTGTCGTTTAGCGACCGGCAGGAGTGAAAGCTAAATGTGGTTGTTCAGCGAACTTAAGTTAAGTTAGAATGAGATTTGATATATATATATAAAAAATATATACACCGATTACAGAGGTATAAAGTACGGATAAGTTTAAAGGAAAGTCATGACACGTGACGATCCTCCTCGGGTCGTTACAATTATGGTATCAGAGCTAAACCAGGTTCTAAAATCGGTTCTGTAGACTGCCTTCCAGCACAGATTGCCACCTGAGTACTCTCCAACAACTGTAAGTGTTTACGACTCTAGTGATGTCATTATGTTAAGATGTGTTTCTATTATTGTTAGGAATCTCAAGATGGTAAGAGGTCAACAGAGGGAAGACAACGTGGATAGTACCACCGTTGCTCAGCTAATAGAATTAGTTAATCGCCAATCACGACAAATAGAGCAACTAGTGATTACTAGAGAAGAGCTTGGGAACTCCAGCTCTAATGTAACTCATGATCATGGGGGTGAGCGCTTCCACAGGCTCAGACCCCCGACATTCAATGGCCAAGTTTCTGACCCTATTTATGCTGAGGAATGGATCCGAAAAGTAGAGGACATGTTTAAGTATGCGAAGTTGATGAAGGAGATAGAGTCACCTATGCTGTCTATCATTTGGAGCTGAATGCAAGGCATTGGTGGGATTCTCTTCAGAGCACTGTTAATGCAGAGACTATGACTTGGGATATGTTTAAGACTGCCTTCTTTGACAAGTACTTCAATAGGACCGTTCAGGCCAGCAAGAAGAAAGAATTCATGAACCTGCGGCAAACTGGCTCTGTGACGGATTATATATGCAAGTTCGATGCTTTGTCACGGTTTGCTCCCCGACTGGTTGAGAATGATGAAGACAAGATTTACCAATTTGTTCAAGGACTGAAGCCGAGTTTGTATGTGAAGGTAAAGACTTCTGGGATACACAATATACCTTATGGCGAAGTGACGGCTAAGGCCCTGGAATTGGAGGAGGCTGAGATGACAGCTTATGCACAGCGTGAACAGCCAAGGAAGTTCACTAAGGAGACTCAACCACCACCACGGCAGAACAAGGGATGGCAACCCCAGCAGAACAGAAACCAGCAACAACAACAGCAAGGTGTTAAGAGATCCTTCAATCCAAGTGATGACAAAGGAAGAGGAAAGCGACCTTCGGCTCCCCTATGTTCCAACTGTCAGAAGAATCACCATGGGGAGTGCAAGCTGCACTCTGGCCGTTGCTATAGATGCGACAAGGTTGGACACATAGCCAGAGACTGCCCGATGCCATCAGACCTGAATCGAATTAGAGTTGCACCAAGAGTCTATGCTATGATGGAGGATGAAGATGTTGAACCACACACGGTCATATCAGGTACCATTATGGTTTGTGGTTTTTCTGCTTATACACTTATTGATACGGGAGCCACACACTCATTCATAGCAACCCTGTTTGTGTGTAAACATAAGTTAGAACTTTCGCCAGTTGATAAACCGTATAGAGTTATGTTACCATCAGGGAAGTCTTTACATTCTGAGCAAATGTTGAAGGGTGATGTTTTGTCCTTAGGAGATAAGGAGCTATATGTAGAACTGATTATGATTGACATGAAAGGATATGAGATTATTTTAGGAATGGATTGGTTATTTAGGAATTATGCCACTGTAACACCCGACATTTCGGCCAGGTGATTTTCTGACCATTTTATTTATCACCCTTTTATTTAACCTTTATGATTTAAATTTGATGTTAAGACAAATTTATTACAAGTTGAGTAAAACTAGGTTGGGTGGCAGAATTGTAATTAAGATTGATGGATTAAGTATAAATAGAAAAAGGAAACCTTAAATCTCATTTAAACCTCACTGTAGCCGACACCCCTTCTCTCGGTGATTTCTTCTCTCCCGAGCTCCTGCTCTCTGTTACCGGCGTTCTCCCTCACTGACGACTATTTTCAGCCTGCATTTTCTCTGCAAGTTCGTACCCGAGGTATGCAATAGACAATGTAGCTATCTGTTAGTTTATCAGCTCTGTTTTCAGCTCAGCATCTGAACTTGGAGTTTATCAATGGCCATGCCGTTTTAGAACATTTTAGAATCCGAGAGTAGTAATGTCAACCCGAATAGATTCTGGTCATTTTAAGTAACCTAACTCAGATTTAATCAATAGTAGAACCTCTTTGTTCTATTTTGGATTTCAGATTCTGCACAGAGCTTTAGACTAAGGATTCGGAGATGACTCTAGCTATTAGATTCTAGGATGACCTATGATTAGAACTTTTAGGATTTTATTTAACTACTGTAATGTGAAATGTGTTAGGTGAAGAAGTTGAAGAGAAAGTGATCCAAGTTGCTAAGGAATCCAGGTAAGTGAATGTATTAAGTTTCCGGCCAATAGGGCCCTACATCAAAGGATTAAGTTAGATTTAGTGAACATTGTCTGCTATATGTTTGATGAAATGTCGATGGATATGGTTCTGTTATTCTCATGTACTCCCCTGTCTTAGTTCGATGATTAAGTGCATTTATGTTATGCATCATGTTTTACTTCTCAAGCATATGAAAATGTTTTGAAATATGTTTTCTCATGAATAAGGTAAGAAGATAAAACTGATGCAACGTGGTTAGTGAGGGTTGGGGGTGGTTCGGCGTACGTCACAGTCCGCAGTAGGACATATGAATACGACCCGCAGTAGGGACCATGATCAAACTCACTGTCGAACCCCCTTTACCGGCACAAATCCTCCCTTAAACCACATAATATAATGAAGAATATGAATGATGAAAGGAATGATGAATATGAGCATGTCTACGAATGATGATTATGAACAATGAATACGAGATACGATTATGAATGATGATTAAGATAAGTACATGAAAAGAAAAGACTTATGAGCATGTTTTTCTCCAAGTTATGCATTCATGAACTCATAATAGTTTGCATTCCTTACTAAGCCTTAGGCTTACAGTTACACCTTATGATGTAGGTGAAGAAATATCAGGTGAGGAATTCAAAGTTGATGAAAATGTCTGAGCTAGGTTGCTGGAGGTGATCAGTGTGAAATCTGTGGCTGGATGGCAAATGAGTAACCCTGGTTAACGTTTTATGATTTAAGGATGTTTATAAGTTCTGAAGTTTAAGTAGTAATGTTTATGATTATGGAAGTCTAAGTATGATGACTTTACTTTCGAATTATTGAGTTCTGAGTTTGCCTGGTATGAGTACTGAATCTGAGGATATTTATGAGGATATGAAATGAATTATTAAGTCTTTCGCTGTATGAGTTCTAGTAAGTTTATGGTTCATTCCGCTTGAGTCCTGGTTATTAAGATTGAGGCTATGAAGTTTATGTTATCTAAAATCTAAGTCTGAGAAAAGCCAGGATGTCTTCTGCCGAGGGACGCTGGAGGAAAAATTGTTGTCTTCCGGCTGACGTCATCGGCAGGAGAAGTGTAATAGAAGTTGTATGAGTTTGCCTTCCGGCTGACGTCATCGGAAGGGGAAAGATGGTTGTCTTCCGGCTGACGTCATCGGAAGAGGAGAATTGTTGTCTTCCGGCTGACGTCATCGGCAGGAGAAGTGTGGTAGAAGTTGTATGAGTTTGCCTTCCGGCTGACGTCATCGGAAGGGGAAAGATGGTTGTCTTCCGGCTGACGTCATCGGAAGGGGAGAATTGTTGTCTTCCGGCTGACGTCATCGGCAGGAGAAGTGTGATAGAAGTTGTATGAGTTTGCCTTCCGGCTGACGTCATCGGAAGGGGAAAGATGGTTGTCTTCCGGCTGACGTCATCGGCAGGAGAAATGTGATGGAAGTTGTATGGATTTGTCTTCCGGCTGACGTCATCGGAAGAGGAAAATGGTTGTCTCCCGGCTGACGTCATCGGAAGAAGAAAACGCTATTTTGTCGTCTAGTGACCGGTAGAGGTAGTGTAATTCTCTACCGGAAAAAGTATATCACACGAGTAAATTTAATGAAGCACGAGAGAGTCACGTGTCCACCAGTAGATGTCCCCTACCGGATGAAGTTTTAATGAACACGAGAGCTGCACGTGTTCATCGGTAGATGTCCATCACCGAGCGAGTTTTAATGGGTCACGTGTTAAGCTCATGCTCACCGGAAGATGTGAACTCTAAGCTTGTCGTTTAGCGATTGGCTGAAGTGCTTGCATGGCTCGCCGGCAGATGCTATGCACTTCATCAAAGTTACGTTTCCAAAAAAAAAAAAGAGTACAAAAATGAATTTAAGTTTAAGTAAGGTCAAGAATTTCGTGACGGTCCTCCTCGGGTCGTTACAGCCACGATTAGTTGTAGGTCTGGCCTAGTTGATTTCCGACCCCCAAATGGAGATCGGTATACCTTCCAAGCTATTCCAAAGATGAGTAAGATACCAATCATATCCTCACTAGTGACTCAACGGTTACTGAAGAGTGGTTGCTTGAGTTACCTAGCTAACATAATGGATGTCCGAGTAAAGAATAAAGTGGAATTACAAGGTATTCCTACCGTACGAGAGTTTCCTGAAGCATTCTTGGACGACTTACCGGGACTACCACCCGATAGAGAGATAGAATTTGTGATTGATACATACCCCGAGGCATTACCTGTGTCTAAGAACCCTTATCGAATGGCACCTGTTGAGTTGAAGAATTAAGGTCCAACTACAGGAATTAGTTGACAAGGGATTTATACGTTCTAGTAGTTCTCCCTGGGGCGCACCTGTCCTTTTCGTAAGAAGAAAGATGGTTCTCTTAGAATGTGTATAGACTACAGAGAACTAAATAAGCTGACAGTCAAGAATAAATATCCTTTACCCCGGATTGATGACCTGTTTGACCAACTACAAGGAGCTAAGGTATTCTCAAAGATTGACTACGTTCGGGTTATTACCAACTGAAAGTTAAGGAAGGAGTATACCAAAGAAAGCCTTTTTTTTTTTTTTTTTTTT